>JAQFVV010000563.1:0-378820 GCA_028023455.1 Epiperipatus broadwayi | reverse complement strand
ATATACATATTACATACATCTAGAAAAATTTGGAACTCTCCTCTATCAATATTTTTATTTTTTAAATGCTTTTAACATTCTTAAGTTTTAACTATTCATTACATTTTAGCATTGTTTGAACTTCTTATAATCAACAACAATGTGAATAATATGACGGTCAAATTCATTGTTTGCTTATATAAAACAGTTCAACTGTTAGTAAAAAAATCTAAAGTTAACAGAAATTCCATACAAAATAATGCATTTGAATTGTTCATTCTTCTTTTTTATGTTTAGCATAATAGTTTAGAGAAAAATATGGAACTCTTATCTGTTAATCAGACCATGGTTAGTTAAGTATAGATAATACATTATCAAGATATTTTTATCTTCCAAATTTTAACATTCTTAAGTTTTAACTTTATAATCAATGAATAATATGATAGTCAAACTCATTATTTGCCTTATATAAAACAATTCAACTATTGGTAAAAATTGAAAGTCAGCAAAATTCCATACAAAAACTAATGAGTTTGAATAATTCATTCTTCATTTTTTATGCTTAGCAAAATAGTTTAGAGAATTTTTTTTTTACATTTGTATATGCAACTTATTGGATCGATTTGTGAGGTTGAATCTTAAAATTGAATTTTAGTTAAAGTTTTTTGAACTTTTGAGTGCATTCTTCACAGAAGAACTCATCTGTTCTATACATGCCTTCATCCCTAAGTAACAGGTAAATATGACAACCATGTAAGATGTGGAAAACGATTCTAATTTTGTCAAACAACATTTGAATAGGTGAATTGTGGAATTGGAAATAAAAATTGCTGTCTGAAAAGTGTGCTTATTTGTTATTATGTGAATTTAAATATGATCCTCATAGGGTTTAAATTGTCTGGCTGCAGGTGTGATTTATTTTTCAAATTAATGGTTGTATCAAGAAAATTCCAAATCATGATAGGTTCCTTACAATTTTACTGTTGAAAAAAATAACAACAATCTAATTAATGGGATTTTTTTTGTGTGCTTGTCAGATTTTTGCAATAATTAAAAAAATATTATTGATTAATGGGGTATGTGACCATGGTTTGTCCTATTTATTAAAATTGTTGCTCATAAAAGAAACTATAAATACTTAGAAATAGCTTATGTTGATCACATCAGTTCATATCTTCTATATAAAATTAAGCAATATTAGGATCAGTTAATAGATTTTTTGGTGGATTCTGAGTGATATAAGCCTTTCTGTTTTTGCCTTGTAGGATTTAATAGATTGGTTAGAATGACTTTAGAGCTCAAGATCCATAGCTGTAGCTAAGAATGTCTCACTTTTGGTGCTTGAATTTTTTATGAAGTCCCAAACAATACATTTTTTTCATTATTTTGTCAATTTCAGAAATTTGTGAGTGAAAATTTTTTTGTGAATATTATGCATTTTTAAATACATTATTTTAATTAAAAGTAATGGTATCTGCAAAGCAATGTATTTAAAAGTTTAATTTTTTAAAATATTAATATGCATTTTCAAAATAAAAAAAACTTAGAATATTAATTGATTGTCTCTTGTATTTAAATATTATTTATTAATTTTATAAAGAAGGAACAAACCTTTGCTCATGCACTTTATGAATTTACATGTACTTGTCCATGAGCATCGGTTTGAAAAGCGAAGTGTATGCTTTTCAGAGCTTATCTATATATACGCATGATGAGAGGCTTTTTTATAATATTATGTAGGTAGTCTTACTCATACAACAATAGACTATTTATTTATTAGTTGGCAGGATGGCTCAGTTGGTTAGAGAGTTACCTTAAAATTCAGTACTCAAGAATCTTAAGTGTCCAGGTTTTTTTGACTCGTGCTAGTAATGTCATCACTAGTCAGTCCAGCAACACCTGAAGAAGAGGGGGAGAATGATACCTCTCAAAATGTTGTGCATATACTAACCTGTTTGATGCTATTACCAACAGTTGAATGTATTTGGAATATTTAAATAAAGTTAAATTTTTCTAAAGACATTCAATACTCATATTAGATGATGGAAATAGGTCCAATATAAAAAATACAACTAAAACACTGTCATCACAAATCTTCAAGAAAACACGATATTTATTTATTAATTTGTAAATCTTTTTTAAAATTATTTGCTTTAATAATAGTAAATATACAAATGGAATTCAAGAAAAAAACTTTTAGCTCAAACTAACTTTATCTGCAAGAGTCATAAATTTAAGAAATGATAAACTTGAATTTGCAATTTTGAACAGATGGACTAAGAAACTTGCCTGTGTATATTATATATAGATATATTTGTAATTCTAGGATTGATTTACATAATCATTACAAAATTCATTTTAACTTTTTATTTAATATGGATATATTCATTGATGATTGACTAGTATTTATGATGGTACTATTAAAATAAACTTTTGTATTAAAAACTTTCTTTTAATACATGAACTTTGAAGTGTTTGATTAAAGTTTTCTTGAATTGATACTAAAATCTTATTGTTCATAAAAAACTATTCATGTCATTTTATAGATTGTCATCTCAGAAAAAAAAGAGATTGAAAACTATAACTCACACAAAACTTTCAGGCAAAGTGGAAGCCATTGTAAACCCCCAATGAGTGGTATATGGAGAATTAATGCAAACTTGTCAATAAACAAAAAAGAACAGGATGGACTATCTATTCTTTAGCTTGAATAATATTTAAGCATTCAATTTATTGACATGTTATAACACAGAGGTGAGTTTTGTATATTAATGTTATTTTGCCTATATTTATATAAATGAATATATAGTCTATTCATGTGTTCTAATATGGCCCAAAAAATTATAAACATTGTTGTATATATTAGGGAAATAAAATTCTCAGCAGAAGTGGAAATAAAGTGCTGCCATGATATATGATGCATTATTATATACTATGTCACTAACTACACAATCTGCCATTTCTAAATGCTAAGCTTTCATTTTATCATTTGAGGAAAATATTTTAATAATTTTCTTACATTTTTTAAACTTTAAAAAAATAGAATCTTTAAAATTTTGGAAATTTTATACAACACCAGCCATTTTTCCAACTTGAAGCATTATATGCAATCATACTTGTTAATAATGCTTATTTGGAGTTTATAGAAGCACATTTTGTGATTTGCCATTTTAAATTCTTCTATGATGTGGTGCAATAGTTTATGGAATAAAATGTTTTCAATTTTAAAAGCTAAAGTTTTAAAAAATTTAAAAAAAAGTTTAAAATAAATACTCCTCAAATGATAAAATGAAAACCTAGCATTTACAAGTGGCAGAAAAAAGTATATAAAACATTTTTGAATTGCAGCAGAAAGCTTAAAGTTTTGAATAGTTTAACTGTGAATTTAAAATGAGGGTAATGGCAGTATTAGGGGTAACTGATATGGACTTAAAAACATCGTCATAGTTTGCTGCTAAATCACAACTGCTATATCATTGGGGGTTAGGGAGATGTTTAAACACTTTTTTTTTTTTTTTAAAGCATATGATATAATATTTTTACTTTTTAGTGAATTTAGATGAAAGAGCACTTAGAAAATATATATTTATATATGCATTTTCATTTCATCATTATTTAATTTTGTTTATACCATATGCAAATTATACACACACAAAAACGTGTTATATTACTGTGTGGTTGCATATGAAATATTCTGAATACTTGCACTTTAGTAAAGTAATATATATATATATATTATTATTATTATTATTATTATTATTATTATTATTATTATTATTATTATTATTATTATTATTATTATTATTATTATTATTATTATTGGGATCAAAGCTTATAAAGAAAATGTGAGCTATTATATGTAATGTATAATGTACATGAGGGACGTTTAGAGCAAATCATAGTATATATTGTGACTTCACTGTAGAAGATAATTGCTAATCTCAACTTTTTTTATATAATAAACAGATAAATTATATATTTTTGTTATAGCAATGTTGATTACAATGTAAGTAGATCAAGTTGTAAGAATGATATACCTGATGAAGGAATTTATTTATTCATATATAAGTAAACCATTACCAACAACAAAATGAAATACATTATCTACATACTTATAGTTAATTATCTTTTTCAGTCAAATAACAGGGGGAAAGTATTATATGCTCGTTGTATTGAAAATGAAATATATTTTCGATTCATTATTTTACCTTTTAGTTTTGCGAGACCAGCGTAATTTTATTATTTAGTTTGCACACACACTATCCTTATTTATTTTTATTTGCTTCTCATATAATAATAATTTATTAGATACTCTTATGACTTATTTATATATTTGGGGAAGCTACTGAACAATCTTTAAACACTATTGAATATATTAAATTATAAATTTGATACCTACTTTCGCAAGAACACATTATTTTTCAGATATTGCTTAAAGAATACTCAGAAAAAAAAATGGATTCCTTTTTTCAATTAATTTGATGTATTGTTTTGAATTAAGATATTATTGTACATTTTCAGTGAAACAACAATTAGAAAGAAATAGTGATCTTTTTTCCCACCAGCTAATATCTTAAAAAGTAGTCGCTAATATTTGTTCATTAAAATTATCTAATATTTTTTTAAACTATGTGTAATATTATTTTTGAGAACACACACACACACTTAAGGTGATTCATTATTTTGATTCCATTTGTTTGCAAAAAAATCATCCCTAACCTCCATTATCTATTTTTTATAGGTTTCTTTATAGACAATTGAAACACACAAAATAAATTATTATTTTTACTTCATTTTGGCCAAAGATGATGACCTATATAAGTATACAAAATAAAAATTTGTCCTGAACTTTCAAAAAGAAAACTTATATAAATTAACAAAATTTGGCAGATGCTTGACCCTACTGATAAATAATGACTATAAACCTTTTTTAAAAATGTGTCAAAGCGTCAGCCGTGAAGCCAACCCCGCGACAACTGCTTGTAAGGAAGCTGTGCTAACTACTCTGCCACCAACGCTTGACACGATAAACCTTTTTAGAAAGACTAATTCTACAAATAACAAAATCCAGCTTGACTTGAAATCAGAGATAAATTTGAAAAAGAAATTTCCATTCTCTTCATTTTGTTGTGTATATTCAATCAAGAAAATAAGTAACTGTTATCGCTTTATTAAAATTGTTTCAAGTGTATTCGTGTGTGTTTATCTTTCTGATTATTGTTCAACGAAAATCTGCAAAACATCTTTCAAAAGTAGGCATCAGATTTACTGGTACTCTCTTCAGTAGGGTTTAGAAACTGTTCAATATCTTCACTAAGTATCCAAAAAAATCCCAGAGGTCTTCATAAATGATTACTTAAGAAGTTAGCATATAATGGGATATCTTTGTAAGCTACTCAATTGCAAAATGTTTTGCATGTAGTAGTCAGCATGTGAAACTGTAAGTTGAAACACATTTTTATAAAAAAAAACAACAATTCACCAGCTCTGATTTTAATCCATTATCATTTAATAAATACAAAAATGATCATAAATAATATTTTGTTAGTTTAGAATTTTTTCTTATTCATAGTATAGGCTTTAATTTTTATTAAAGATCAATATAAATTAATTTTAACTTGGTATTTAGAGTCATTTACATATTTTTGCAATATTTACAGCTTATGTAATATAATAATTCTTTAATATATATATATAGTTTGTAGAAGTAATAACGCAAGTGACGTAAGCTTTGTTTTCGGTAGATTTATTGATCTGTTAGTTTGATATAAATAATAATACTAAATTATTAAATAAGCCAATTGCTTGTTACATTATTTCTTTTAAAGTACAACTTTTTTGTTGCTGTTGTTTAAGGGAAAAAGTTAATTAATGTAACTTTATTTAAAAGATGATTGTGGATCATCTTAAAGCAAAAAGAACTTCAGAATTTATATAAATATAAAATCATCTCTGTTTGCTATCTATAGTTGTTGCATTAATGTTTTTCTCATTCCCAATAGTGAAATCTTTTCTTTTATAGAGAAATAGTTACAAATCAGAATATATATTTTGAATTATTGGAAAATAATAATAATTATTTTTTTTTTAAATGAAGTAATTGGGGAAATAAGAAAAAAGAATAATTAGCTTATTGGAAATTGGTCATTGCAATAAAATACAAAATAATGAGAAGAAGAAAAAGGAAAGTATACTAAAAGTTTTTAAATTAGTGACATATATATATATATAAAGGAAAAGGAAGTTTAGAGATCAGTACATGAGATATATTCGGCATATCAATAAAAAGAAGGAAAAGATAGAAAAAGAATACTAAATGTTTGTTATTAAATTAAAGATATATATGTGTTTGTGTGTACACGTACACCCATATAAAGAGAGAATGAAATATAGAAGCAATTACATGAAATATATTGAAGTTATCCATAAAAGTCCGAAGGAGCGGTGGAGAGAAAATGCTGCATAGGGAAATATTCATGCATATTTAAAAGAGAATTAAATTGAAATTTATGAAGTTTATTGTTTGTTAGATTATCGATAATGTTTCTTAATTAACATACAATTAAAAAAGAATAAACACAGATCACATCTCACAAGATGCACGAGATTTATCATTTGTTAAATGTTTTATGGTGATGATATACATCTATGAGTGACTGTGTGTATATATATAACATAAATGAGTTTATTCCTGTCAAACGTTGTTAGCCGAGAGGTCAGCGCAGCTGCCTTGCAAGCAAGCAGTTGGTTGCAGACAGTTGTTGTGGGTTCGCCTCCCGGCCGATGCTATGACATATGGGGAAAAAAGAGCTTATTCGTGAATAAATTAAACTCTACAGACATAAATAATATTCTAGAGTCAATGTCGTAACCCATTTTATATTTAGTTTATGTATATATTTTAATTTAAGAATTAAAACTTAATTACATCCATATACAAACTAAAGAAAATAAATCTGAATTAATAGCTGAGTAAGTAATTGAAATTGAAAACTAAAATATATATGTTTATTGATAATGCAGATGTGGATTAATTGGGTAGGTAAAGGAGAAGAGATAAAAATGAGAATTGTGAATTTAGGTTAAAAAGTGAAAGAAATGAATAATATATTATTTGATTATTATTATTATTACTGCATTATTCATTATTTTTTTCTAACTATTTTTAGTTTTATATATAAAATGTTTATCTATATTAAACACGTATAATTTATGATAATTTGGTAAAGATTCATCATCATCATCATAAACCATTATCAATCCACTGCAGAATGAAGGTCTCTCCAAGTTCAATCCATCTTCTCCGATCTTTAGCTTCTCTTCTCCTCATCACCCATGCACATTTTCTTATTTCATCCATCCATCTCACATGTGGTCTCTTTCTGGTAAAGATTAAACATATGTAAGTACATTTTCATAAATTTAAGATATCTAAAATTTGGAAGCAACTAACGTGGATATTTTTATGAGAGCCATTATAATGAAAATGAAAATATGTGCAAAGAATATCATTTGTGTAGAATATGGACACTGCAACAAAGATTCACTATTTGCATTAATATATTTTCACTTTTATTGGTGTTAAAAATGCATTTATTTTGACAATCTTATATCTATTTTAAGCATTTAACTGAAGCTGTGGATTTTAATATAGGTGTCAGTAACAGGTGTGCTTTCAAACTCAAATTTGTTTTTAACGAAAAAAAAGTTTGAATAGTTAGAAAAAAATTGAATCAAAGAAATATTTTCATATCAGCATTTATGAATATTTTTATATAAATACATTTATTTTAACATTATCGTATTATTCTTTAGTTTAGTAAATAAACATTTTTAATAATCATTTATAAATATTTTTCCATGAATGCATTTATAAATATTTTTAAATAAATATTTTAATATAATTAGTCTTTAGTGCAGTCATATATATAATTTTTTTTTTTATTAGTTATTTGTTTAAGTTTCTTTTTGAATGCATTTAGAAATCTTTTTAAATAAATATATATTTTTTTTTTATCTTTGGTTAGCAATAAACATTGTATTGCCTTTATTAGAGAATTATAAACATTCCCTTTCAAATATATATGTTTACTGATATTATATAATATTTTATACATTTTTTTTCAAAACATTGATATACAGTTATATATTTTAATATCTGATTGATTTCATAATCTACAATAAAATATCTTTTATCTATGAAAAGCTTCGATTCATTGTATATGTATAAAATGCAGAAATATATATTTCTAATAGTGTATGTAAGGGAATAAATTTTTATATATCCAAGAATTACTTTATTTTTTTTAAAGAAAGGACAAATATATCAGGGGAAGTCAAATATGTAAGCACAGTAAATTTTAAATTTATTTTTTCCTTTAATAATATTTTTTATAAACTTTGCTCTTTGTTCAATTATCGTTTATTTTATCTGATAATACTTTACTGTATAAAAAAAAACTTTTTAAGTTTTATTATTTGTTTTTGCCATTATAATAGGGTCTTGTTTTGAATTCTAACCAAATTGTTAATCTAGCATTGATATTGAACTTGCAAAATAAAAAAATATAAATGAACCATACAGATAGATAACAGAAGTCTAACATGTCATTAAGTGTGTTTGTACTAATTACTGTATGAACCTGATAAAAGTTATGCTGTATGTGCAATACCTCTTAGCATTATTTGTTGATGTTTTTTTCTCAAATAAATGTGCTTGTTGTCATGATTTTTTTCTTTTGGTCCGAAAACCAGAGAGACTAAAATTGTCCTAAATTATTTTAGCACCTGATATAAAGATTTTTGTCTTGCTTTTTATTAAAATATTAACAAATGTAAATATATTAAATTTATTAAGTGCTAGGAGATAATATAATAATAATGTGAAAGGCTAAAACCTTCGACAGAAGCACCTTAAAAATGCTTATGTGACATCCAATCAGATGTAATAATGACTGCACATGGAACTCTCAATTCAAAAACCCAAGCCAGAACTAAGAGAAAAAGATGGGACTCACCTTCTTCTCTACTTAAATTTATATATAAATATTTAGTGAATTAAATGTGAAGATGGTGTAAGCTTCACGCTCTTTGGTTGGAATGTTTGAGTCTGGCTTATTTATATATAAATTTAATTAGAGAAGAAGGTGGGTCCCATCTTTTTCTTGTAGTCATGGCTTGTATTCTTGAATTGAGAGTTCAACATGCAGTCATTATTACATCTAATTGGGTGTCACATAAGCATTTTTAAGGCGCTTCTGTCGAAGGTTTTAGTCTTTCACATTATTATTAGAATATTAAATAAAGTGATAATATAATTACTTTTTTATTTTTATTTTTAAGTATCTCTGTAAATTATTTCTACATTTTAAATTATCTGCTTGTATTTTTACTTTTTAATTTTAATTCCAAGAAATTTTAACTTTTCTCAAAAAAACAATGCAAGTCAATAAATAATAATACACTTACAAAGTATATACTAAGAAAAACCTGTTTAATCATTTGAAAACATATATGCTAGATACATCTAAAATAGTGTTCTGAGCATGCTTTTAAGTAACTGGTAATTATAATCATACTCGGCATACTACTTAGACGTATCTAGCATATACATTTTCAAAGCATTAAATAAACTTTTCTTAGTATAGGCTTTGCTTTAGTGTAGGTATTATGATTTTGTACTGTTAATTTTTTTTTATTGATAATACCAAAAAGTACATAAATGTATATTTATTATTATAAATATTATATGTGTTACATAATCTAAATTTTATAGAATTGCATAGATTATTTGTAAGATATTAAGATGCAATATTGAGCTACAATATATATATATATATATATATATTACTTATATATATATATATATATATATATATATATATATGAATAAGTAAATATATTTTTGCCTTTTTATATATTCAGTACATTGGGTTTTTTTATTATTAATATTGATATTTATTAAAAAATAACTTTTAAGTTTATTAAATAAATTTTGAATAAACTTATTATATTTTAATTCAAATGTATCTCAATTTTTAATTTTCCAGTTAAATTTCATATTTTGAATAGAGATACAGAAAATGTTGACTAATAACTGTGCCATGACACATCTAAGTAAAGGTTGTACCAAAAACTACCAGTGTGTAGCATCCATATGAATTCTCCAGACACATTATGTACTGCACTCAGTTTTTATACTTTTTAAAATATGATAATAAATGAGTTGAATAGTCAAATTAAAAAAATTAAAGAATGAGTCTTTTGGTTTTAACCTTTTGACTGCTAATTATATTATTGGTCATCTGAGGTAAAAATCAAAGCTTTTAATTGGCCAATTCACAAACTGAAGACAGTCTATTGTCAAAATATATTTATCTTTTAAAATGATATTTACTTTAGTTTTGTTTGTTAGAAGTATATTAATAATTTGTCAGGTTATGCAAGTGAACGAAAGTGTTTTCAAAAATAAATTTCTATTTATTTATTGTAGAAATATTTTGTAGCGGCAAATGTAAAGTGAAATATAGTAATCCAATTAAAAAGAGTTGTTGATGTTAATTTTTTTTTTTTCAGTTTTACGTTACGGAAAAGTAAATATTTTTTTTGCTAAAATCTTAAATATTTTTACTAAAATCTTAAATATTTTTCTGAAATAATTGTATTTTTAGCCTGTTTTATTAAAATTGTTTATAATTCATCAGAAAATACTCAAAAAAACATTCATTTATCATTTTCAAAATAAAACAAAATGCGATCATAACTCTTTACTTTTTGGCAGCCATTTTCTTTGTTGTCAAAATTTAAACAGCCAATAAGATTCAAGAGAAGGTGGAGCTTTGCTATTCTTTGACATATTTGGGCATTTATATTGATTTTTTTACTTGTAAAATAATTCAAGAGAGGGCAGCATCTTACAGAGCTTTTAAAAATCTAACTAATGACTATAAAACGACTATCCTAGCATTAAAAATAACGGAATTAGAATGACATCAATCGTCAACGAGACGTCTCATAAGAGTCAGACAAAGAGTTAAACTTACAGCAGCTCCATTTTTGATATGTTTTTCTAGAGATAGAGAAATTTTTTAGTTTCAGTGATGAAACACTGGGGATTATGCTGGTATTGTGTTCATCAGTAGTTTTAATTTATTTCAGATGTTTCTTTTTTTTATGAAAGATATATTTACATTCTAAAGCCATAGAAATCTAAGAGCCAGTGCTCTTTTTATTTATTTATTTATATTTACTTGCTTGATATTTATGGATAAGGTAACAAGCAACTTGCTTAAGTGTTACTTCAACATGAATATGTATATCTTTTTTTAGTTGATAAAAGGTATATTCACCCATGATATATTTAAAATTTTTACCCTGAAATCTGCAGAGTGCACATATAAATATCCAGGACCCAGTTAATTAGAAAATAATAGTTTGGGAGAAAATCCTGCATTTTTGTCTGTCAGAAGCTCAATTGATTCTTTTAATGAATGTCTACACTTGGATCAAGATAATCTGATTGTATTTTGCAATATCAAAATTTTTAATTCCTGATAAGTCCAGAAAATCTGTAAATATCAGCAATCATGATTTAATCATATTGACAATATTCATAAATATATAAGATATTTGAGGTAAATAATTTGACATAAATAATGGGAATTTATAAACTTTTAAAAAGATATAGCTTATATAAACTAAGCATATTTTTTTAGGCTAACCAGTTCAAAAATAGTTATTCTAAGAGTCTCATATATTAGGAGGCAGTAGCCAATTCTTCAAAAATGAAACAAACTTTGTCAATAGGACAATTATTCTACTGATTGTAAGGGCCCAAAAAGTGGCAGGAATATTTTTTATTTTTGTTCTCAGGTGAGTATTGATCTAATTAAAACTTCTGATCATTAATTTATCTTGTAATAAAATTGCAGATGATAATATTAAAGTGGCCCTTTTTAAGAAGTCTTAGGAAATTTTAATATTAAAATGTGAAGAAAGCATAAAGTGGTTGATATTTTTAAAAAAATATATATTTTTTTTCACATTTCAACTTTATAGCAGATATGCCTATCTCATTTATAGATATAAGTATAGTGAAAAATTATTTTAAAAATCAGTTTGTTTAGAATTTGCATTTAATTTTTTAAAATGCTTTTATTGTTGTTGGAAAATTGTTTGTTTCTTTATTAGTTTATTTGTTAAGTTTCGATCTTTTTCAAGTTAGAATGACATTTTAAAATCAAAGTTTAATATATTTAAATTCAATAGAATTGCTTGAAATTTGACATATAACTAAGTTATACCAGCCTAATCCATCTGGAACACATCTTTTCAGTAGATCAATTAGCTTCTTAGATATGAACAGAGTACTGGAAAATATTAAAAAATATTCAATAATTTCACATATTGCTGTTAACAATTACTCTTAGAACTTTGATTTGTTTTAAATAATACTCACAAGAGGGTAGTATAAAGAATTTTTTTTTTCAATTTAATATTTTTTAACCATTTTAAACTCTTAATGTACATATCATATTTAGTATTTGATCATAATTATATAGTATAATAAATCAGTAATTAAATTTTCTATTTAAAATTGTTTAATATGTTTTATTTTAATTTTAAAACAATTTTTTTAAACTAAAGCAGAAAATTGACCATCATTATTTAAAACAATCACTAAAAGCTAAAGTAGAAAACTCACTATCATTTATTTAAAATGATAATCATGAGTTTTCTTCAGCTTTTTAAAAAAACAATTGTTTTAAAATAAAAATAAAAACTATCAAACAATTTTAAATTGAAAACATAGATACTGATTTATTATCCATATATAATTATCATTAAAAGTATGTCAACCAATAGGAAATCCCAATATCAATAACAATTAAGAATTTCAAACTGTTGTCAAAGCCATTCCCTTTTAACAAATATATAATTATGTATGCATACTAAATATAATATATACATTAAGAATATATATTTATATATATATATATCTATTTATATATAAACTTACTGCAGAAATATATAATAACATATATACACTATATGTGTGATATTTTATTTAAAATAATATATGTATTAAGTGAAGTTTATTTACAATATATACACATATATTATTGGCTACATATATTAAATATGATATACGCATAAGCAGTATATATTTTAATTTATAGCAGAAATATCTAATATTATATATTAACTATAAGTGTCCAGTTAATTTAAAGTACAATGTAGTTTTACATTTTCATTTACTGTGCCAATACTAAAAACTTAAAAGTAATAGATATTATTTTATATATTAAATGCTTTTATTGACTGTGCACCAAAAAGAAATAAATTAATTAATTGTTTTTTCAACCACAATTGGAGGTTTTAGAATTAATTTGAAATAGTATAATGGTGCTGGGATCCAGAAATTAATTAAATCAATTCCTATTATTGACTTAATTAATTTTTGCACATCTCCCCTCACATGCTTTTATTTCAAATTAAATCTAAAAACTCTAATTGTGATTGAAAAAACAATTATTTTATTTTTTTTAGTGCTCAATCAATGAAAGCATTTAATATAATTTTTTTAAAAATCTCTATTATATGTAATTGTATTTGCAATTTAATTATTTAACTTTTGTTAAATGGAAACTATCATTTGAATTTTTTTTTTTTAAATACTCATATAGCATATTGCTGTGAAGTCATACATATTTGAGTACTCTCTTAATACATTTCCATTCAGTTGATCTTAGCAATTTTTGTTTTTCTAATTACAATACTTCACAGCTATTTCCTTTCATCATCATCATCATTATTATGATGATGATGATGATGATGCAAAAATTTATTCAAAAACCAGTTAATAAACACAGAATCACAAACTGAAGAAGCACAAGAGACACAAACACTCAATACAAAAACCGATTAGAAGAATGATACAAAAGCCAACAAACAGATCAAAAACAAATGGAAATAAAACAACAGTGAAAATACACAATGTAAAGCTCCAAAACAACCACAACAAAAAATACAAATCAATCCCAGCTCCACAGTTAATGAAAATTAAAATAGCAGCACTAAATGCCATAAGCATTAATTCAATAGCAAAAATATATGAGCTCAACAAATGGATTAGCATCATACAACCACAAATACTAGGACTCCTAGAAACAAATATCTATAATGGATCACAAATTAATCCAGCTACATACTTTGACAATCAAATTTCCATATACCCAGGGACACATCATCACCTTCAGCTGGCACAGGCATATTTATAGCCTCAAACTGCAATTTTTTAACCTTCAAAATTATTTACATTGACTCACATCTCCTAATTACTACATTCCAGCATCAAATTACCACACTCAACCTTTTTTTTGAGTATGTGCACCCAGGTCCCACTGTAATAGCACATATAATTCTCATAATAAACTCTCAGCTCCCAACCAGTTACAACCCAACTACATTAATGGGTGATTTCAACTTAAGCTATGAAAAATTCAATACAAAATGGTTACATCAATTAAACCTGCCACTCATGAGTGCTCAGGGTTTTGTTGCTGCAGATTCAGTGACATTCTATAATCAACAGCATGCCATATTTATTGATCTATGCTGCTACACACAAATGCTTCATCACTTAATCAACTTTCAATTTAATCCATACCGGTTTTCAGTGTTGTGCAAACTATTACAATAGATTTCTCAGAGCTCCAAATGGCATTTCATTCATCTAGAAAAACAATCAGACTTTTGCTCCCAACAACCACTACCAACAACATTGAATTAAAAAATACCAATCGTTCATCAACATACTACTCTTCAACATACATCACATAACAAGGTATTTACCATCACTCTCCTGATTAATGGCTCTAACAGATGATCCCCACAAGAGAATCACCATCAGCAGTCCTATGCATAGCACCCACAAATACGTACAAAAACTAACAAAATTATACTACAATACATGTAAACAATTAAAAGAATACCTTGCCACAAAAAAAGAGAAAAATATGCCTCACCCAACAACACACATGGACACACAGATATATTCACTGAAAACTAGGCATATCCATCAACCAGAAAAGTCTCTACAGCATGTAGAACATTACATGCTAAATCCCATATACCAACATTTCAAGTTAAACCTCCAAATATATAAACAATACACACCAACCAGTTATGAGTTTGGAATAACTGAAACAGATATTTCCTTTCAGATTCAACAATTTGCTAAAAAGCTTTAAAAAAATTCCAACAGTTGTCACCCTGGAACCAATGGCATACCAGTATTTGTTTTTTCACATTTGAGTCAATTTACATCAGAGTACCTTTGCAACCTTGCTAACTTCCTATCATAAAAAATATACAATACTAGAGGACTATATCCAATAGCAATAGTGCCAGTTACCAAAAAAAACAAAAAAACAAGCACTTCAAATCTCAACAACCTTCGATCCATCTCCATGGTCCATTGGGAATTAAGAAATTGGAAAAGGTAGTCAAAGATAAAATAGAAATGTAGATACCGCCCCTGATATCAAACATGCATTACACAAAGAAGTGATCCTCCTCCACACAGACTGCCCTTGTATTTAAAATGATACAAAGTGAAGTGCAGCAAGAGAAAAAGTATGCCCAATTGCAATTTAACTGGATATTCAAACAGCACTTGATTCTGTTTGCAATAGATGTCTTAATAAACATGCTTGCAAATACAGCAATTCCACCCACCCTACTATACATCATCATAGATCTCTTACTCAACCAAGAGATACACCTCACATTTAGTGGCAGAAACGCAACAGTGTTTACTCCCACACAATCAATTTCACAGGGCACTGCTGTTTATATATAAATCCACTTTTAAAACATTAAAAATGAATTATCAGGGATATTAATACCACAAACTGCCCAATGTATTTCATGTATTGCATACGTGTATGACATGACAGTGTTTCTAACATCACAAAAAGAAATCACAGTATTAGAAAGAATACTACAGAATTATATAGATATATACAAATTACAATTCACCCTAAGCAAAAATCAACATGGTTTATCTATACTAATAAACCCTTCACACAGCTATATCAAGGTAAACCTACTCCATTTCTTGGATTCCCATTTTACCTGGGAGCACATGGAATGAGACAAGCACTTCAAAATAAGCTCAAATAGAAAGCAACAAACATAACCACATCTTTATCGAATTCATACTTATCTCTATATTCAAAAGTGCACCTATTTAACATACTCATAGCAATAAGAATTGCATATTATTCTCCTATGGTCAGTGGTCATATCATCATTCTGTAGCAAACTACTATGGGGTAGGAAACTATAGCCATTTCAATCAAACAAACTCAGTCAACCACTATATGGAATAGTCTGGGGCTACACACAATACATGTGTCCCCACACAAAAAACAAACTTACTGGTAAAGATTACTGCATGGTTTCAGCAGCTACAAAGTCTCCTTGACATAATCCCTACAGATTGTCCACACCCCACATATGGATACCTAGTATCATTAGCACACTCAGCACCAATCAATGTCAGAACTACAACACTCACATTTGATAGCAAATACAAATACTGGCAGACATCGAGTTGATCAACCCAGCCACAAACAACCAGAACTTTAGCCCAATGCTGGGAGTAAACAACAAGCAACTTCTTAAAAACTTCAGAAAGTGATCAATAAAATCAGAATTTTTTGATTTCTTGATCAAGCTAAATCTATTTTCACTACCAACATCCTATTTCTTATGATACTGTCATCTTTATAGATCAATAAGCCCACTTCTGCAACTTATGCCATGCTGCTGAAGAAACACTACAACACATATTTTACAATTCTACAGTGCTAAATAGTGCACAAACAAAATGCTAAGTCAATATAGAACAAGACAAACTATACAACAGCTAACACATTTTACACAGAAGCAGATAACTAGTACTGGATATTGCACTCCTTCAGCATGAGCAGTAATGTTGGGACTTTATGCATTTTGGTGCTCACAATGTATATTCAGCCTGGGAAATAATACCAGACAGTATCCAACAACATTTTACAACAAGCTACAACAAATAGGGAACAGAGATGCAAAGATTGCATGTCCAGATATTTATGCAGTCACCTGATTACTATTAAAATTACAAGCTAATTTATAAAAGCATGTAAAACTAGTCATTATGAAAGCCCAACCTATTCAAATAAAACTGGCAATGAACAAGAAACTAAAAGGACAATATAAAATATAGATTCTCATACAACTGAACAAATGAAAGACAATATTAACGAGAAATAGAAGGAGGGACACTAACAAACAACAAGATCAGAAATAAATAGTAAAATTAAACATTGATAGCAATAACAAAAATATAATGTGAAAAAATATACTTTGGAAACCCAGTGTTTCTAAAGTATTGTAATTGAATAGGTTAACTGATGTAGACCCTTATTCAACGAACCCATTCTCATGTAATTAGCAATGAAAATGTCAATCAAACCAAATCTGTAAAAATCATCGTGCCACTGTAGCTAAGCCATAAATATGCAAATGTCATCTAATCTTTTTTGACAATAAAGTATATTATTGAGAATTATTATTATTATTATTTCAAATATTATTTGATAATTATATTTGTATTATTTTTTTTATTATTAAATTTAAATTAACATTAGGGGTATGGTTACTTTTGTAAATTTTAAGTCAACTTTTAGTACTAGATATGATCAATTGTATAGATGTAATGGTTAAAAACTCAAGTATAAGATTGGACATATTAACACATTCTGTTAACGCAAGCAATGTTTTTTTTTTTTTTTTAATGAAGTTATTCAACAAAGAATGAATCTCATTTTTTTAGCTTAGAGTTTACCATTCTGCCATTTCACTAAACAGTAAAGGTTCTTTTACATTATTTTTATTTTGAAGAAATATAATAGTGCAGTATACATATATGCACTGGGCTTATTATATACATTCGATTTTTTTAAAATGTAAAGTATGTGTTTAAACTATTAATTTATTTATTTAAAAAAAAAAATCTTTTTCTCTTTTATGTTATCATGTGAGATTTAGATTATTGCTTATTAATGTGGAAATTATTTTTTATTTATTCTCATTAATTGTAAAGTTGTGAAATTGCTGTAAATAATAAATAAAATGTAAAAAAATCCTTTTTTTTTTTTTGTAATTTCAAAATGATGTCTACTAAAAAGAATCCCGATGTTCTTGTAAAAATCTGTTAAGAAGCTTTGAATGTAAGCCTTGTTATTGGGCAACCCACCTGCTGACATTATAATTAAGAAATCTGTTTTCCCAATCTCATTTTTCCATTTCCGCATGAAGGAGGCCATAACGCCTAATACATACAATTTGCTATTTCATGATCTGTCATTGGCTTCAGATTAATAAGATTAAAATTAATATCTAGTAAAGTTTCAGATTTAGATGTACAGAATTAGAAATAGAAAGAAAAGAATGATTAGTCAAAGAAATGTTTGCATCCTAATACACACGTACACACAGATGTTTATATTCTACACACACATATATAAATAACTTCTATATAAACATGTACATGGATGTATATTATGAATTAAATATAACTTTATTATTTATTAATATATAAACATATACTGTTTAATGTAATCCAGCCAAACTTGAAATATGCTGATTTTAAATAAAAATGATTGCTAAAGTTTTTTATACACATGATTGTTTCCACAGTGTAAATTGCAGTGCTCAAATTTTAAGGCTTAGAAAGATAGTATATATGAGATGGATGGATGAGACAAGAAAGGTTGCTTGAGATTATGTGGAGAAGAGGGACTATGGATTGAGAAAACTGAATTAAAATCGGAAGAGACTCCATTTTGCATTGATCAATATTTAAAAATAATTATGTTGAAATTGTTGTGAAGTTACACGTGCTGCTCTTTACTATAAAATTGTTTTAAATTGACATATCCATTTTTTCTATTCTTAATAGACTGCATCATGTCAATTTAGTATGGACTCTCCACCATTTTGGATACCAGAGTGAGCCCAAAAAGCGCTGTTGACACAACTATGTACAACTTACATACTTTAATAGATAAACAGAGCAAAACTCTCCATACAGTATTGCCACCTTCTGGCATCCATTGATTACTCTGTTTAGCACAGGTGGCAATACTGTATGGAGAGTTTTGCTCTGTTTATCAACAATTAATGTGCTAGTATAGGAAATGTGATCATGTGTTACTTTAATAGATGCTAGTAATTTTTTTGTGGTCAAATATTATTTGCCAAACTATTGTTTTTGAAATTTTATTCTTTTTTAAACTGTGTGTAATGTGCTTTCATAGTTTTATTTATTAGTTATAAAATTAATTTTAATATTTATTGTGCATGGCTTATGTTCTTTAATTTGTTTTTTTTTTTGGGGTGGGGGGGGTGGGGTGCATTATTTGTTAAACGATTGTCTTTGAATTTTTCTACTTTGCATTTTTTTTTGTTCTGCAAAGTTTTTTGAATTTTTTTTTTGTTGCACACAGAAAAAATCCGTAATGTTTTGATTTTAATATTTAGTAATTACAGATAATGTATTAATTTACTGATGAACATCTTAAAATACCATTTAACAAAATAGTTTGGCCAAATATCAAATTCTACTCTGCCACCATAAGCGCTTGTTTTACTCTTTTGTAGGTTACTTTGATAATTTTTTAATAATGTTCATTTATTTATAGAAATAATTTTAATGTTCTTTCATGTAAGAAGTTAGTTATTTTGTCAAATGTTAATATTTACTAAACCATGCTTCATTCTTCAGTAGTTAGTCAAATATTAATATTTGCTAAACTATTGTTTTGCAAACCTTTTATTTATTTTTTTAATCATGTGTAATATGTTTTTATAGTTTTGTTTATTTGTTGTATAATTATTTTTAATATTTATTATGTGCAGCTTATGTTTTTTAATTTTTTTTTTTTTTGACCAAAATTTGCTAAACTATTATTTTTGAAAATGTTCACTCCCTGCATTTTTTTTTGTCCTGCAAAAGTTCTTGAATTTTTTTGCATTCACCATACATTTGATACACTATGGACTATTATAAAAGAAAAATACTTTAGTAGTGTTTTTAATTTTTTATTGCACAATTTTTTTTCTGATTTTTTGATCCCAAGAATTATTTGATTTTTTTTTTGGTCAAGTGATTATGCTAATTCTTAAGTCCTTTTCCTAATTACTAAAATTTGGTAAATATTGTTTTTTGATGTGCCATATTTTAAAAATAAAATACTTTAGTATTGTTTTTAATTTTTTATTATGCTAATTTGTTTTTGTTTCCTTTTTTGATATTTGATTTTATTATGAAAGTTTTGTATGTTTTTTATTTTTATTTTTCTGATAAGAATGACAATTTTTATGTGAATTGTATAAACTATCTGGTCCACTTCTTACCAATTGGCAGCGGTATTATCTCACATTTTTATTGATTGCTTGTGTCAACAGTGGTTTTGTGGCTTTCTCTTGTGTCCAAAATAGCAGGGAACATATATTAAATTGGCACTGACTGCATATTATTTATTGATAAATCAGTATGAAGGACAAAACCATTATTAAGAATAATGATTTAGGATGTTACAAATATAAACAACAACATAAGCATTATATTTGG
The DNA here is from genome assembly GCA_028023455.1 of Epiperipatus broadwayi. Lineage (NCBI taxonomy): Eukaryota > Metazoa > Onychophora > Udeonychophora > Euonychophora > Peripatidae > Epiperipatus > Epiperipatus broadwayi. Next base: position 358,158 of record JAQFVV010000563.1, on the reverse strand, counting down.
GACAATATGACAAACTTTCTAGCCAAGAACTGTGAAGAGATATGTTGATTGTAACAAAATTTGTTTCTATACTATGTTCTCTTGATATTTTAATCATCCAAAAATATTTTTCTTGCTGTATCACAAGCTATAATATTAACCCAAAATGGCTACAACTGGTATGTGATACTCCTATAAATTTTCAAATGCCTTAATGTCAGATTTTTTTAAAAATTGAATCATGTGACCACCTCAGTACCTTCTTATGTTTGTCTCTATTTTACAGAAATTAAATTAGTTTGAATTTAGTTCATATGATATAAAATTTATGCTTTTTTTATAAGGAGTATTATCCCATACTGTTTATAATCTAAAGTTAAGTAATTTTTCTCTATGTTTTGCAAATTATTTCTATTTTTTCCACTTTTTAAGATAAGTATTATAATATGTATTGTAAATAAAATGCTTACAATAATAAAAAGTGATTCCAGTTAGATTTTTTAAAGAAAAGTAATTTTATTTCTTCATTTTTATGATTTTATGGTTATATTTTTAAATTTTTTATATTCAAATATTACAATACTCATTGTAAATAATGTTTATAATAAGAAAATTAAAGTTGAAATGATTATTATAAAAAATGAATACCTTTCTTAGGAGAGATATGAGATACTGCTTGAAGCATTTACATTATTAAATTGCATTGTGGCTATCGCAAGTTAAATCATACTTAATCTAATTCTGTGAAAATTTAAAGTTGATCTAATAACAAATACTTTATGTAAATATAAAAATTACATTTTAAGCATCAGATCTGATGGAATTTGATGTCTTACAAAGTATGATAAGTCAGGAATACTTTTTGTATTGGATGATCTTTTTAGCATGCACGTAACTATTTTCAGTAATATATCAATTTCACTATTAAAACAATAAACCATTTTTGTATTTTTCTTGTAGGAGGTTCAAGACCTGGTAAAGAAAGTTTAATGCAAAAGTATTGTAAAAAAGTATAGCTACATACATTTATCCATAGCTGATCTTTGGGAAAATTCTACATGTGATACAGGGAATAATTTAACTACCATTAAGAAAAGCTATGGCATACTATTATTCATTGAAGCATTAAATTTTCTAAAGAAAGCCATGATATACTATACTTAGGTTTTCATTATGCAAGAGAAAATAGGAGAACTTTATTCATATATTAAAAAATATCGTACTTATTCTTTATTTATAAAGGTGCAAAGAGATATATTAATTTATCAACACTTCAAAACAATACAAATGCTAAAATAAAACAGGTTACCTTTTTGGGTGGATTCATTTAATATTCTTATTTAATGATAAAGTCTTGAGAAGACTTTTTGATAAAAACAACTTTTATAATTCAATAGCAATAATAATTGTATTGCCAATTCCTTGGTAGATTATGTGATAATTAAATCTACAAGGGACATATTGATTACAATGATTTCATTCAGTTGAACAAAATTAGATTTTTTTGTACTTTATTCAGCTGAAATTCAGTTCAAAATCATTTAGTTAATGATTCGAGCATTGTGTTAATCTTCATAAGACGATACAGGTAATTCAAGCATTGGAAATGGAAAAGAGCTAATTAAAAGTGGCTAACTTTATCTTTTGTATTGCATTGCCAAATTCATATAATATTAATATCATCTATGTTCTTTATTACTTTTACAATGCTTAAGATTTGGAGATATATTTAGAAGTTCTTAAGAAGATTTCTCGGCAATCAAAACTATCTTGGTTGTAAAAAAAAGCATTGTAAAAGTAATAAAGAACATAGATGATATTAATATTATAAAAGTGGTTAAGTGACAGAAAAGTTATTTGAATATGAAGTACTAATATGTAAACTTTTTTTTTTATATTTTATTTTATATATTCTGATTTTCAATTTTTAAACAAATGGCTTTAAATAATTTTTTTCTGATGTAATTTCCATTATAATGTTATTTAATGCTATTTTGATGCAATATCTGTGAAACAATTTTTGGATTACATGAAAAAAGTATTATAGAGTTGCATCTTGCTATACTAAGAAAAGGAGATATATTCATTTAAATAAAATTTCATTTCTAATTTTTTTTTTATATGGGTGATAAAAGATATATTAATCTGTCAATTGTAGTGTCTAAAAAAAAAATAGCACTACAAAACATTGGCCAGGCCAATAGAAATCAAGGCATTCTTATTAGGTATTCATTTAGTATTATCATTTAAAATTCATATTATGCATGAGAACTAAAATAGTTGACTCCTCTTTTGATGGACTATACTTGAGAATAGTAAATGATCAAGTTTTCCAACAAAAAACAAAAAAAAAAGACTTGCAATTTAGTTTGGATTTTACTTGCAGAGATTGATTGGCTAATGTAATCTTCACATTTAGTTAATAACTTATTTGCTTTTAATGTAAGTTAGATTTTAGTATAGACTACAATTTCAGTAAATAGTAAAAAAAAAAAAAAAAGGTAAAGTATTTATTGTTTAGTAAATCATATTTTATTCAAGCTCCAGAAATGACAAAATTAAACTGCAATTTTTAAGTCCTTGAATCTATCACAAAATCATATGGGCAACAAATAGTTATTTATGGAGTTTAATATAAAAAAAGGCTCAGAAATAGAATTATATCTAGTAGTAGATATCTTGGGATGCTTAAGTAGTTTACTTTTAAGATTCTTATAAAATAAAATGTATTATAAGGGAAATGTATTGTTTAGTGCAGTCATATAGGGATGATATCTAAGAGCTACAGATCTCTGAATTGATTATTCACTTTATTACTTCCTATATTCAAATATCAAATGATCTTCAGACCAATGAACCATTTGGTTGATATTCTCTGTACGATTTAGTATAATGGAAAAATGATGGGCCTAAGAGCTAAAGGTCTTTGGAATGAAACGTACTCTCAGTTTCACTGCTTTAAATGTCAAATGACCTTCTAAGCAACAAATTATTAATTTATTACTTTCTTACTACAGTTATAGCTCAGTATCTGTTTTTACACATATTTTTTCTGTATATGACACAACACATGCTTGGATGGATTGTGTGCTTAAGTGATAATTTACAAAATATATATTAATCGGAACTTGTTAAAGTATTCTTTAGATTGTTGTTGTTTTGGGTGTAGAAAAAACATTTATAAAACAAGTTATACGTTTATCTGCAAGAATAAGATAATTCAAACATTAAGCAAGTAAAGATATTTAAAATTTTATTTATTATAACCATACCACTATCAAAACAAAATGAAATGACTTCTGCCATATCACTCGATTTTTTGATAAATTAGGTTCTAAAGTATACAAATTTTGGGCCAGATCTATACATTGGATTCAAATTTTTAAAATAATTGTCTATGATCTTTTTATACTATTTTATATTTAGAAACTTCGATAAGTCGTCCTCTCATTTGTTATGTCATTGATCGGTTATTAGCCAGAAATTAGTTAATTTTCATTACTTACAACTATAGTTAGGTAGTTTTCCTAGAATGATTTACTTACAGCTATAGTTAGGTAATCTCTAGTATGCTGTTTAACTGAGGATTACTGAATAAAGTGATATCACTTTGTTGGTATTGTTTAATATATGTCAAACTTTTACGTAAAACTTAGTTCTCCATATATGTGAAGTTTGTTTTTCTGCCTAATGATGGAAAGAAATCATTTGCCATTGCTTCCAATTGCACATTATAATTTAATGCAGTATCTCCAGTTTGGAGCTCTTTATATAATTAAGATATATTAACATGTTATTACTTGTATAAATTCTTTTTTTAATGAATGTTTTTTCTATCTTTATTTACTTTTGAAATTCACTATATATAAATAAATATAACATTTCCAAAAACTTTGAATGATTAGTCTGATGAAAATAAACAAACAATTTCAAAAGTAAAAAAAAAGAAGCATTAACTAAGAGAGAGAAGAGAGAACACACAAAGATACCAGTTTGTAGAGAATGAATTAAGTTTTTAATAAAGCTTTTTTCCTCTCTTTTTTTTATTAATTTTTATGTACATTTTATGCTGCTTTGCTGGATGTTTACTTTTTTTCTCACTATATTCATTAAATTTTTCCAGTATAATGGATTTTTTTTTTTTTGTAACTTTGCTAGTCTCTTCTTACTTAAAAGTAATATTAACAACAGTAACTGCAGATAAAAAACCTTCATCACAGGATACATTTTTGAAATTTTGTTTGAAAATTGTGTGCTATTGAAAAGATAAGGGAATATATATATATATTCACCTATTTGTAAGTAATTTGTTTATATACTATTTGTCCGAACATTTTATATAACTTTAAAAACGTAGAATTAACTCTTACACATCTATTCCTGTATTTATAATTCAGAAATATGCAAATAAAAATGTAATAATATACCGTAAAGAAAGATAAATAATCATCATGGACTACATATTGCTTTTCTAACAATTAAAAATTGTACTTTTCTTAAACAGAAGGATGTGGAAAGAGAAGCGATACAAATTACGGTATATGAAAAGTTCTTAGTGTGAAAAGCCCCGTGTGTGAGTGGAGTGGGGGGGTATTATATTTTTTTCTCATCAGCATTAGTTTAATGTGAATATAAGTAATACTCATACCTTGAATGATAATTATATATCAATTAAACCATTGAAATTTCAGCTGAAAAATAGCTACATTAATCTTCCATTTGTTTTACAAGTGAAAGATTGCACTTAGAGATAACATCATCTTGGGTTCATATTTATGAGACAATATTTGCATTTCAATTTTAAATGGTATGATATCTTATTATGAGTAACTAAGAACTTTCATCCAAGGGGAAGTTAATTAAGATGAGCTATAGTTTAAAATACTAATAACGTGTGTTTGATAAGAATATTCATTATTTATTGATCAAATGTAAGTCGTTCATCCATTTATTTATTTTTTTATTAAATGGTAATCCAAATTGTATAACTGTACTTATGGGAATAGTGTTTCATATATTTATTGAAGCTAAAATAATATACTCAATCCCTGCGATATTTGCATTCACCCTCATTGGGTACTCAAATAGAATAATAACTATTACCCTACTTTATAAAGAACCAGAAATGTAATTATAAATATTATTAATCAGACCAGCAACACCTGAAGGAAAGAAAATAACATTATTCAAAACTATGCTATAGCCACAGGTAATTAGACAACTAGAAGGGTATTTGAATAAATTTACTCTAATTCTATAAAACTTATAACATACCGATTGTAATAAATGATAGGTTATTTCATTGAATGTATAAATCTGAAATAATCTGAAGACTATCTTAATGATCAAATTTTTATTTAAACACAAGAAATTAATAGCAGTAATTTATTCTATATCTTTTTCACTTTAGAGTTGTACCTAAGTATGAATAATGATTGAACAGTGGTAGTATTGCTGAGTAGATCTTCAAACCTTTTTCTAAGATAGTGATGAAAACTGCATTTCATATATTTATCCAGCAATCACTTTTACCTTATACTCATTGAGTTAATGACTTATGAGTTTCAATACACTAAGTTTTGCAACTAAGTCATTCCATTTGTTTGACTCCAAGAAGGCATTTTTGATTATTTTGGTTAAAAAGAATAATATCTTTGTAATTTTCATTCATTATTGATTCACTTTAGAATGAAACAGTTTCAAATTTTAATCTAGTTTCTTTGATCCATGACCTTTCTTCTCCACATCATACCAATAAACTGCTTTTTTTTTTTATTTTATCTAGCATTTAATCTCTTTTTTGATCTTATACAATTTTTTGAGATCAAGTTTAAGCTTTCAACTATTCATCTATTAATATTATTTCTAGCAACATCCCAGCTATGTTTTGTTATTTTAATTTTTTAATGAGGTGAGAAACACCCTTTTCTTCTCTTATTTAAGTATTTTACTTTTGATGTTATTTATTATTACTAAAATACAACTTCCCATATTTTATTGAATGGTCTGAAGTTTCTGTCCTTGCCAATTCATAATTGTACTTTCTTACATCATTATTATCTCATTCTCATATCATTTTACAAAACTCATATATTCTGACCTTCTTAATGGATCATTTGGAAATATTTTGTTGTTCCTCTTTTTTGTCTTGCTTCAGTTGAAAATTTTCTGATAATTGTTGCTTTTTTTTTTTTTTTTTACTATCTTTTGTTGTAGTTTTCATAAGAGTTTTAGTTATTTTTACATTGATCTCAGTTAAGTTTGAATCATATTTATTCAGTCAATATAAAACAACTAGCAAGTTCTAATTTAAATTCTTTGAAAATATTCAGTGAGATAGTAATATTTATAGTTTTTGTAGTAAAATGATTTAATCAATGATGATGCCTTATGATGCATTATTACCAACATTACAATATTGAAATATTTATTATTTGCTATTCAAAGTATAATCCTTTTCTGTTGTACCTTCATTTGGATGTTCTTGTGTCCATTTTCATTTGACATTTTTTTTCAAAACTAATTCATAATATACATTTTTTTTTTTGTAAATTTCATCAGTCTACATTTTCCATCTTTCTATCACAGTAATACAATTTAGCCATAATACTTTCATTTTTTAATCATTTTCCAATTCCAACATTAAACTTAACCATGATAATTTTAAAATGTTGTTTGTTGTGATCAAAAGCACGTTGTACATTTGTATAATAATCTTTTATGTCCTAATCCCAATGAGTTCATGTTGCAGCTTCTGAATTGTCTGCATTTGATGTATTTTTTTAAGATGACTAACTAATCTTTCTGCTTTATTTGATACTCTCTTCATTTTCTCAATATTTTTTTTATTTTATTTATAATGAATTCCACTTCACTTCTGCTTACAACATTTATGCTTTTATAAGTACATATCCACTTTTGAAATCAATTGTCTCTTCATCTTTGTTTAACTTCACAAAATCCAACAAGGTCCCTTTAATATTAGGCAATTCTTATCCCAATTCATGTAATCTTTCTTCAGTTGAAAATGATGTGCAGTTGTACATAGCTAAAACAAAATCAGCATTAAATGGCAGTCTGAATCTACTTTCAGGAGATTTTTTACATCTTCTGCCTTCACATGCTTACCATTATTTTGTCTACTGATTTTAGAGCCTTTTGGCAATAAAGACCATGATTTAGTTTGTCTGGTGTGGTAAATATCTGGTAATGAAAAATCATTTACACCCACATTCATTCTTCCTTCAAGAAAATTCAACTGATGTTTCAGTTAAGAACTATCAAGCAATTAAAAAGCAAGATCCCAATGTTTCTTGGTCTTAAACTTGATGGTAAAATGTTAATGAACTCACTATGCTGATTATTACATATTGGTGAGCAGACTACTCATTTTTACTTATTGTATCAATAATCAGATAGTAGTAACAACTATAACTCCATGAATGTATTGTGTCAATGTCAGGAATTTGCAGTGCTCAGTTATTTTAAGGCAACAAAAAACCATCAAAGAATCTCCTTTCAATTAATAATAAACAATACAATATAACTCACTGAAAATTACAGAAACAATCCACCAAAATATTCTAATGCAAAACATTTATGTAAACATGAATAATGAATGGCTAACTGGTAGCATTTGTCTTTCATCTAAATAAAATATTATTAGATGCTGTTAATGATATTTACGCTTATAGATTTATGAATGATCTTTCTTCAGAATGTCTTAAATTTAGTTGTTTTCAAATGTAATAATAGCACATTGGTTGTTGTAGTAGTTATTATTATTATTACAGTGTTGTCATTATTATTATTGTTGTTGTTGCTAGTTATCTTCATCTTTGCTAACAATCTTTATGAGCATTATATCCATTTTTGATGAATTAGATTATTCCTTCATCAGTACGATTACTTTGATCCATTATTGATATACTCTAAGATGAAGGTCTCTCAAAATTTAATCCTGTTTTACCAATCTCAAGTTTTCTTCACTTAACACCAGCACATGTCTTTATTTTAATCATCACCAATTTTTTAGGATCCAGTTCATGATTTTAACTATCCATTTATTATTATCTCTTATAGAAATATGTCTAGCTCACTTCCATTTCAGTTTCTTAATTCTTTCATTGATATCACTATATTCTCTCATTTGTGTATTTCATTTCATTTCATGCTTATTACTCCTAACTTACAATTGTCCATATTTCATTGGGTAGACTGAAGTCTATACACCTGGGTCTCGTTTTACGCGATAGATAGGTTCCTCAGAAAACACGCGCAAATGAAATCGCACAAAAATAGACATAACTTACATTGAAAAAGGTGGGAGACGGTCTGTGATTTTTCAAAATTCGCATAAAAGCAAAGCACCAATGTAAAATTACTTTAAAATTCGTGCAAAAAAATAATAAGGAAATAAAATATGACTAATAAAAAATTTCAAATTTGAAAAAAATTGATACAAGACAAACTTTTTTTAACTATAATATTTAATTTTATTCAAAATAATATATTTTTATGCATAATTTACAGTAAGGTAATTTACATTTTTTTATACACGTTTTAATTATTATCACTATTTGCCAAAACACACATTCATTTGCACTCTCATGTTGTGTTAATGTTTTTCTGTTGACAACGTAATTAGTAATTAATCTTTGAGACGATGATTTTATTAATTGTTTATGAACTTAGACTTATGATAATAAAAAGACATTTATTCACAACTGCTGGGAAAAATTTAATTAAAACCAACAACTAAAAATTAAATTCTTATTTTTGTCTTTAATTTTCAATTACGTTTAAAAATCAAATTTCACATCACATTATTTCAAGTCGCATAAGTAATTTTTAAATTGTTAATTACAATTAAAAATCAGATTTTAATTTTTAATTGTCAAATTTAATTGTGCCCACTGCTATTACTAACCTTTTAAAAATAAACTTGTGGACACTAAATGATTAATAATTGATTACGTTCTTTTTTAAAAAGCAAATACAGAATGTGATTTAAAATGCAAAATTAATACACACAATGTTTGACAAATTTACATTATAATCTTGTAAAATTTAATGTGTGTATACATAAAATGTGGAATTCATGATTTTAATTTCATTATTGCATAAAATCTTACTATTATAAAGCACTGAAAATATTGAAATTACTAAGTTGAAAGTCGAATTCCGATAATGTGCTATTACTTTCAAGATAACGTAAGTGCACAAAATTTATTATTTAAAGTAATAGCGCAATATCGGAGTTCGACTTCTGGTGAAACCCGAATCGCGCAACTTTAAAATCGCATTAAATAAGTCTGCATAAAAAGAGACCCAGGTGTATATTGTTCTTCTTATTAAATGTCCACGTCTTAGATCTATAAATAAAAACTAGTTAAGCATATTTATTTTAAAAAATTTCAAACACATAAGCATATTTCCTTTTAATCTTAACTTATTTCTACCAATAGCGCTCCACCCAAAATTTAATTGTATGATTAATTTAATCTATTATGGTTCCATTTGTATTAATATTCTCACATAGGTATTTGGAGTTGTTAACTTGGTCTAATTTATCATTATCAATTTTATTTTCTTATGAGAAAATCCATTGAACATTACTTTAGACTTTTTAGCATTTATCTTTAGTGCTTTCTTACTTTCATCTAATAATATTTGTAACAGATTATTCCATAATGTGTTCAAAACAGGACAATTTGATTATTCTGGTTTTTAGTCAAAGTTCATGCATAATCTGGTATTCAGTTCCTCAATTTAATTGTTATTCCTGTGTTTTTGAAAAATCTTTCAGTGATAATGTAATGCAAAAGCAGTAGTTTTTATATTATTTTGTCTTATTTTAATGTGCAGTATTTAAATTTCTCATCTATAAAAAGTTGTAGGGGATTTTCAGCTTGAAATTTCTGGTCTTTTTTTTTTTTTTTTGAAAAGATATTTGTTTATTGTATTCTTTGCAATGGAATCATCTTATAAGCATTAATAGACAACATTATTATTTTACTATCAATTTCAATTTCATTATGATGTCAGAGACAGCATATACAGATTAAAACTGATGGTGAAGACATTATTTGTTATTGTTTTTCTGAAGATTTGTGGTGGTGTTATTTTAGTTGTGTTTATATGTTGGACTATTTCCATCATCTAATATTAAGTATTGAATGTCTTTAGAAAAAATTAACTTTATTTAAATATTCCAATTACATTCAACTGTTAATAATAGCACACAGGCACGATGTTTTGAAAGGTATTCTCTTCTTTTTTTCAGGTGTTACTAACCTGACCAATCACAATACTAGCATGGGAATAACCTCATAAGTCAATCTATAGTGACTATACATAATGTATGGAACCCACTAATCAACTTTGCTCTTAAGGAAAAAAGTGGAAAAATCAGGTGGATTTAATAGATAAGTACATGAAATTTCTAATGACTGTTGCCTTTGGAAGGATTGCTCAGTTGGTTAGAATACTACCTAAAAATTCAATATTCAAGAATCTAAGGGTCCAGGTTCGATTCCCATCCTAGTACTGTCATTGGTCAGGCCAGCAACACCTGAAGATGAGAGGAGAATAATACTCTGAAAGTGTTGTGCATACACTAACCTGTGTGCTATTACTAAAAGTTGAATGTAATTGTAATATTTAAATAAAGTTACATTTTTCTAAAGACATTCAATATTTAATATTAGATAGTGGAAATAGCCAATATATAAATTCAATATTATTTATTACTATCCTTTTCTTCTTTATAAACAACAAACTTAATTCAAATAAATCCAACTCAAATAAATTTCGAGCTCTAGTGTTTGAAATTTGCTGACTTTTTCTCCAACTTTTTTTTAAATTTTTGTCTGTGGTTTAAAATAATAGCTTTTGTATTTAAATGTTTTCATAGGCTTAAAAAGTTTTAACACAATATACAACATGCTTATATTAGAATAGACGAATATGCCGAGGTTTACAATTATTTTATTAAACAACAGAGGTTATGGCCGCATTTAACAATCATCAAAAGATGATTTTATTTTTTCAATTATAAAAGTTTAATTGTTATTACGATTGTCAATTAAAAAAAGAAAAGTGATTATTAAAATAAAAAAAAAAAATTATTATTTTTGTAATAAATGGGAAAAAAAATTTTTTTTGGAGATAAATATAATATTATTTTTGTCCAAAGAAATTATAATTTCTGTACTAATTGTCTTTAGGCGTCTATCTGTGAAGCAGAATACATTTGAAAACAAAAGGAAATATTCTAATTAAATTAAGAGTATTTTTTTTTTTTTACACTTATCCAAGTGTTAATTAAATTTTTACTAATTAAAAAGAAGGTAGATCATAACTGAAGAAAGTTGTAAAGTAGTTTTTAAAAAATTAAAGTTTTTTTTTTTTTTTTTAAAGTTAAATAAAATAATGAAGTCAATTTTTTTAGAACTATTAAATTAAAATGATTTCAGATCTTTCAGATCCGAAGTAATAACAACATTCACAAAAGTATGATCATGGACTCATGGTTGGTAGTATATAACAACCTGTGTGTTTCAGTTATTACAAAGTACAGATATCTGCCCATCCCCTGTATATGTATTTAATGGATTATGTCCTGTACATGAGGGGTTACGTTGACCTTAGGTCAAATATGGGTGTGACAAGAATCTCGGCCTCAGGGTGGCTTTTGAGCGTTCTACCATCAGATTTTCGATTGGATGGACGGTTGGAGTGTGGAGTAGATTGAAGCCTGTCCATTAAAGTATGGTTTAGCTATCTTAATATATATCTGAGCACTTATAGCATATATGTGTAGAGATGGTAATCTGGACCAACTGATGATTGCTAGTTTAGCATGAAACACGTATATTGGTGTTATTTATCTTTTCAACATATATGTGTTCAAGTGTATCAGTGTTATGAGATAGTGTGGAGAGTGGTAGGTCGTGTGAAAGTCTGTGCTCATATACCTTATATATTTATTTATCATTGTTACTTTTTTTAAAGCAATGCATGACAGTTTAGACTGATTTATTTCAAATTGAATTTGAATATTAAATGTATTTTTAAATATAATACAGACGTACATATGTAATTAGCACCAACATTAGTATGATAACAATAATATGATAATGGTTAGCAAATATGACTGATGACAGCAAGTGCGAGATAAAATAGGAATAAAAAGATAACAGCCATCGATAAAATATTAATAAAGATGCTAGCAGATGACAAAAAATAGACTTTAAATGTTGAAGTAATAATAAAATTAAAAATATAAAGAACCAAATCTGTGTGTCTCTTTATTACCATGTAATTTATATTATTTAAATTGAATTGTAAGATAGGGATATTTATTGTACTTTTTATTTTGAATTTATAAATGAATGTTTTTAATAAAGATGGATTTAGCGTCATAGGTAATAGAAGGTATCATTTTATTAAATTTTTATTAATATGCTGCTAATGTGTGAAATTATAAGAATAACTCTAATTTAGAAGAATGAAATAATAAATATAAGTAAAGATGATAATAGTTTTAATATACTATTTGAACATAAAATTATAGGTCTTCTTAGTATTTGTAAGCATATAGGAAGTACGTTAACTGATAATGGAAATAGGATAACAATGTTGCTCTGAATAAATAATAAACTTTGAGTGAGAGGGGGGAATTACTTTATGGCCAGATTAGTTTTTTTTTTCTTGCTTAAAAAATTATCCATTAAATGTTTTACTCTGATTGTACAAAACAAAGACTTGCATTTTTAGAAAGAGACAAAGCGATTAGAGAGTTTAGAGATCAATATTTAAAGAAGTATAAATAAAAATAATGATTAATAATATAAGCAATGTAGACATAAAGGCAGAATAAGTGAAGAGATGTTATTTACTGGAAAAATTGTAAAGCAGAAATGAAAGGGAATTGAATATATATTTAAAGTAGGCAAATTATGAAATATATATTTTAAGAATCAGAATGGTGGAAAAAAGAAAAGATGAACTGTATACAGTGAACACTAGTTATTAATTTTTAAATACTATAACAGAAGAATGTTACTGCAAATGAGGCGTTGAACTGTTAACAGATAATTAAATATTATTAATAGTACTTATTTTTCAGGAGGGAATTATTAATAATTGCAGTTTTTCTTAATATTTTTTGTTTTAATTCTTCACACTTTGTAGTCTTTTATTTATTTATTTATTTAGTTGTTTTAATGCTTAATCTTTTAACAAAAGTTAAGTGTCTGGAAAATATTTCTGTACTATAATTTTCACTTACAGAAATATTATTCATTATTGGATAATCTTTAATCTAATGAATGAATAAATGGCTGGAAGGCTAGAAATTTCTTGATGGATTTCCAAATAAAAGAATGGAAGGGAGGGGAAGGAGAGGAGAATTTTATACCATAATTGAATAAATTTTTTGTGTACCGTTAGCCAGCTTGATGCTCAAATTTTATATAATCTTTTAAACTATACATTGTATGATAAATAAATTCTTCCATATTTGATTTATTAATCTATTTAACTGATAGAAGTATTTAAATGTGTATATTTTCCAAATCTCAAACTGAATTAAGCATATTTTATTATTCTAAATTTATAATAAAAACTTATTTTTAGTTAAGAACAATGTAATTAAAATAAAAAAAAAACTATATGAGTTATCTCACCTTTGGTATCAAAAAAAAATTTTTTTGATGAGTGAGATAACTTGCTAGCATTTGCAAAAAATAAAGTGAGAGACAATCATTAGCTTTCTTATTTCATGGGTTTTGTTTTTATAAAATAAAATGTTTATGAAAAACTTGGCAATTAAAATAAAATTTCTTAAAAATAAATGAAATTATGATAATAATAGTGCCAAATGTTGATGTAATGATATGTGCAACGCAAACGATTTATTTATAGATGAATAAATAGTAAATTATTTATTTATTAATATTTAATTTAAAATAAATTTGAATGCTAAATAAATGATTAATTAAATTGCAAAAATGTCAAACTGCTGATATATATAACTGAAATTGTTTAATTATAAAAAATAAATAAACAAAATATTTATTTTTATATGTATAAGATAATAAAATAAAGTTAAGCTCAAAATGATAAAAAAGTAAAGTAGAGAAGTAAAATTTTGAAAATTTCAATTTTTTGTAAATAGAATAATTTATTTTTATAAATAAAGAGTGCTTAAAATATAATCAATAAATGTATTTTTATTCTAGAAATTTTGAAATCATGTTCAATTGGGAATCAATTAATAGTGCTTTCTAAACATGCACTTTTCTCCTATGTTCTTGCATGATAACACTTTTCATGCTTAGTTTGATTCATTATTTGATCTTTCTAGGAATATTGGATTGTCATTTTATTTTTCAATTTTACTTATTGTAGTTCACTAATATCTTATTTTCTACTAATTTCCTAATATTGTAATTGTTGTCTAGTAGAACAAAAATCCTGCAACAGGCTAATATGAATAATTCTTAATTGGAAAAGCCTATTTTAAAGACCTTTCAAATTCTATCTTGGATTTATAAGCAATGAAAAAGACAATAACAGGAAGTAGAATTTGTAAAATGTTTTGGTATACTGTTTAAGAAAGCAGATTCAACATGGCTATGAGATCTGCATAAATAAACTTTTTGAATAAGTTTTTATATGTCTGCTATGTAGTAAAAAACAATATACTTAAAAAAGTCATATGTAATATAATATAGTCTAGAATGTCAAGAATTGATAAGAACCATTCATCTTCTTTTTATTAAGTAGCACCAAGAAAGACTTCAAATTGCCAAATAGCATAGTATTTCATGGATATATATATATATATTAAATCACAAACTACAATAGATTTGGCTGTGGTGTTGTTAGTTTTGTATATACACACATATATAATATATAGTCTTTGTATAAAATAATGCCTAAACAATAAAATGTTGCAATTTTTTTAAAAATATTTTTAGAAATGTTGATCATTGGTAAAATATCACTAAGGTTAACAAAACACTCCCACAAAAAATGTCTAGCAAAGATTTTTATTAGTCTTTATTGTCTTTGAAAAAAGGACACTTGCTGAAACATTGTAGATAATATTCAAGAAACAAAAAGTACTATGAGCCACATTTCTATTCCATAGAGTGTTAAAGGAAGTCTGTTCATTATATAGTAAAACGTTTAAAAATTTAGTGCCAATACATTTTTACTTTTGTGTTTGTGATATTTAATAATACATTGTGTGTAAATTCTGATTAAGTTTTGCATTTTATATTTTGTTATTTTATACATAGGTGATTTTTCTTTATACTTACTTTTACCTGAAAATTTGTCATGAGCATCCAGAAAGAAATTCGTACTTCTCAATTAGATCATGCTATATTTTTAATGCGTAGCCCTTTTATTTATATTAGGTAAAACCATGTCATACAAGTACAAAAACTTTATTAAAAGGAAAGCTTTATTAACAATAAAAATACTGCATTGCTTAACATGCTTTCAACAGATTAATAATAATTAAATATGTATCTATAGGGAAAATCTCATAGAATGACATCTTTCATCATTGGCAGTCATTGCATTAACTGCTTCATCATATACTATTGAAGTCTTTTAATGTTGTTCCTTCTGTTATATTTAACATAAAGTAATATTTTTAGTATTTTTTCCTTATTTGTACTGATTGGTTTTTATCAGTTAATTGTACATTTTTTATTGTAGTTTTTATTATAATATAATTGCTCTTTCTGCGTTAGTGCAGCGGTATAGTGATTGATTCAAAGGCTACTATTTTTTTGATTGGAGCTCAATTTATTATTATAATGCTTAAACATCACATGCTCTTCTGAGCAACTAATAATTCTATTTTTTATGACATACAAATAACATAAAGTCTCTTCCCAAAGACAGATTGGACCAATTGATAAAATTTGAGCCTTTCAAATGGCATCAACTTTAATATCTTTTTGAATCGTAGACCCTGTGTAGACTTTATAAAAAGCTATTGGTCATATGAAAGTCTTTAATATTTTTTAAGCACTTTAATTTAATTGTCCATTTGTTCATACAATTATTTCTTTGTTTAATGATGGCTTTTTGAAAATAATTTATAATAATAAAAAATATTCTTTTATTCAGATATAACATTTCTATAATTATTGACATCAAAATATTTTATATATTCAGAAAGAAGACAAAAGATTATAAATTTTATTGAAATATTTATTTCTTTATCAGTTCTTCCCCCCACCCCTCCATTCCCTGTTTTTCTTTTTTCTAATGTCAATTTCTACTTTTTCAAGTCTTTTGTTTTGAATCTTGTAAAGTTAAATAAAAACAGAAAAAAATCTATATTGAAATATTGAAACAAATATTAGTGAGGAAAAATTGTTCTGTCATGTTTTGAACAACAATCAAAGTGTGTAAGTGAAAACTAGAAGAATAAAATTACAAAATCTAGAATAAAGAAATTGAAAAAATATCTATAACAGTACTTCAGAGATTTTCGTATTAAAAATACCGAAGAAGTCATAATTGCTTAAGAGTTAGTTCATGTGAAGTTAGTTTATAACCGCTGTGACACTTTGAAAATATTTTATAATTTATATAAGTAAAAAAAGATATATATATATGTAATAAAAAAAGTTTTTATTTTTAAAGATAAATATAGCATATTTCTTTTTTAAACTATACAAGAAAAATTTCTCGAGTATTTTGAAAATATTGTTAAGTTGTTTTGGTTAGAGGCAGATAATTAATAATAGTAGTACTGTGATGTTTTACCATTACTAACTAGTGACGTAACTCACTTTATTAGAGTGTCTCACTTTCCGCGCTACATGATAAACATTAAGTATTAAATTTAAATATAAAAAAATGATTAAATGATTTATTGTTCAGGAATTCATATGAAGATTGGCCATTGGAAATGACAGAGACTGAACTGGAATTTATGGATGTTGAGAACTAGTATCCCTCCCGTCCGCCCATCCTACCATTATATTAAATCACGCAAAGCCAAAAGTTCCATGAAAAAAGTGACAAACTAACATTGATGATGCTGACATATTTTCTTAATGTTTTAATAACATTTTTATTTTATTTTTCAAAGAGTCACTGCAATTAATTGTTAAATATGCTTTCTTAATAGCTCTCTACATACTTTATATATTCATTTCTTAGGGATTAAGTGCAAATTCAAATTTTAGCAGTCACATCTAACTTTATGATGTTTAAATATTTGATTTATTATTTTTAGATTGATATTTTGCAATTATCATTAATATGTAGGGACAACAAAAGTAAGTTAATATAGTTACACTTTTGATGGCAAAACATTTTATATATACAGTTTTCGAGCTTCTAAGAAACCATACAATTTGCACACATTAAACATTATTAGATATGCCAAAGACCAAATCAGAATGGATAACACTTATAATCAATAATCTATCTCATTAATATTTTATCTGACCTAATAGATTGAACTTGCTAACTACAGATTTTTTTTTTCTAGTTTATATCTGAATCAGTTTTTAACTATGTTTTAAATTGTGTGCCTTAGCCTTACCAAAGAAAACAAATACCTAGGTTTGTCTGGGGATCTGGTTGTTATTACTATCCATTGTTTAGTGATTTCTATTGTTTGTATTGGTGTCTCTAAAGTAGATTACTATTAATTTAGATATTAAATATAAGCCAGGATATTTATTTGACACTTAGTTTTAAAATATATATTTTTTCCCAAAATGTCAAATTCACCTACATTTATCATATAGCTGAGATCAAGAAAAATAGACAGTTGCTGACTTAGTATCAAACTTATATCATTAGACAAACAGGCTTACTTGATGTCAAAGCCTTAACATATTTCAAACTTTTATACCATTGAATTATATATTAGAAGTAAGGATAACTGCATATGTAATTTACTTCTCTGTATGTTGAAAAACCCATGTTCATATAGATGATTCCATAGTAGAATTATGCAGACTGATTTGCTTCTATAAGTGCAAATATTAAATACTAGCTTGGAAAATTATATGATTGATTTGATTTGATACATATTTGTTTTTATCTTACTCCCAATTATAATCTTCTTATCATATGTAGAAAATATTTAAGTTTATGTATTTGCATTGTAAAATATTTTAGCACCATTATTTAAATAAAATATTTTAGCATCATTATTTAAGTAAAATATCTGGAATAAACAATTTCATGATGCTTGTAATTCATTGGGAATATTACAAATGATCATTCAAATTTTATTTTCTAAAATTAATTTGTAATATTATAGTCAGTAATTATTTTATATCAGTTTAAAAAAAAAACTATTCAAAGGAAAATTAAGGACAATATTCTTTAGTTCTGTGTTTGAAAACTTTCAAAATTCAGACAAATTACCATTTTAAAACTAATTATGAACATTATTCATTAAGATTAAATATTTTAGTACTGATTTATTTCAAAGTAAGTGGTTAAAATTATGAAGCATTTTCTAATTACTAATAGATGCTGTTTGTGTCAATTTTTCTTGTGTGTAGTATATGCACACATGGACATATATCACTGACATCATCACCAGATTTACTAATATTATTTGTATTAGCATTATTAATTGGTTTCAAAAAAGAATTTAAAACAGTCTTTTTATTCACTTTGATATGATTTCTTTAATGAAAATTTTAGATTTAGACATTGTTGATGCTATTGGTCACGATTAATTCTCATTTCTGAGATTTGTTTCTCCAACCAAAAAAAGTAATGAATCACATTATATTCATTGTAATTATATATTGAACTATTTTCATCATTTAATATTAGTTGTAAACTGTTTTTAGAAAAATGTAAACTTTTATTGAACTTTTTAAATATATTCAGCTATTAGCATTAACATACAGGCTAGTTATAGCACAATGTTTTGAGTGATAACGTTCTCTTTTCTTCAGATGTTTCTGGTCTAACTAGTGATACTACTAGCATTGAAATCAAACAGGGACCTGTAGATGTATGAATATTGATTGAATGTAAGGTAGTGCTATAATCAATGAGGCTATTCTGTCAAGGGCAAATAAATAGAAATTTCCTGTACTTATTATAAGAGTCGTTTTAATTTCTCTATTTTTTTCTTAAGAGCAAAGTCAATGAGGGCTTATCAAACATTATGAATTGTCTCATTTGGTTGACCTATGGGATTATTTCATGGTCATGACAACTTATGTAAACAGTATATCCTAAATTTTAAATATTTTATTTTTAAAAAATTCAAGACAGAAATGATGATGATGATTAATGTGTAAGCTTTTTATTAGGCATATCATTAATCATAAAATGTAATCTTTGTGTAAGTATAATATAGTCTTTTTTTTTTAATTTTTACTATTAATTTTAAATATTTTATCAAAATGCAATAGCCATAATGCTTGATGTAACATTAGATTTTAGGCAACCATTTTATGAAAAATGATTTGTTTAATTAAAGCAAGGAAAAAAAAAAAGGGAATTTACATTAACATGTTATACATTTTAAAATTATTTCTGTTGGATTTGATGCATTACGTGATTTTATTTTTTACTTGCTGCAAACTAAGATTTTGTCATGTTATGAACCATTAGTGGGTAAACTATGGCTCATAAAGTATGTGCAGCTCCAGAGACACCTATTGTTGGTTTTGTTATTTTTAAAACATTTATATTAATATATCTGTATTGTATGCTTTAATATTACAATATTATTATATTTTGTAAATGTTTTAAAAATAATTGAAAAACCAAATATTTTGAAACCTTAACTTTTTACCTTTTTAATGATATCAATCAAAAGAGTTTTTATTATGGATTTTATTATCCTATTTAGTTAGTAAAGAATGTTTTGATATTTAACGGCCTGTGACACTTTAACATTCAAAAATGTAAGATTATATGTGTCTCTTATTATCGAAGAAGTCTTCCACCTCTGTTATAAATATTACCACCGATTGTTATTCCTAACATATTTAAGACAAAACAAAGCAACTTTTAAAAAAAGTAATTTAGCTAAGATAATGACTGTGTTCTATTATTATGAAGATATTAAATAAAAAAATTGTAAAACATAATTTAGATAATGTAATGTATATATTTTTCAATTTATTTTTGATGCAATTTTTATTAATTCGATATTGAATAAAACTTATTTTCTTAATGTCATTATTATTTTTTCTTATTATATTATGAAGAGATATACGTTAATGCAAGCGTTATGAAATGTCTTTTTGTTTTAAGATCATTATTTTTAAATGACAATTTAATAAATAAAAATAGTTACATTCACATGTATAATATATATTTTAATATATAGTAGTTGATTTAGTCAAGAATAACAAGACATTGGGTAAAAAAAATTATTCAATTTCTGATTGTGAAGGATTATCAGAAAATTCATAATATGGATTTTTGAATTGTAACCAGTATGCTCATTAAGCACTAAATATGTTAAACATGTTAAAGCATTTTTCAGATCTCAGAGTCACAATTGACAATTAAGTGAAGCAGAATTTAAAACACAATATCAGGAAGTAGCAATATTAATATTGAACTATTAGATAGATGCAAGTTTTATCTCCAATCCCTCTAGAAATAGCTTGCGTCTGCAAGAGAAAGTAATTGTCTCCATTTGAAAACTAGATATTAGTTTTGATGACTCTCTTGTTGAAAAGAAAATCAATAATTAAGCTTAGTATCTAATGTCAGTAGTGGCACTAATTAGTATTATAAAGGATTGGGCAAAGAAAAATGTCTTGTGATTATTCATTGATTTGGAAAATGGTAGATTATTACTGTCATATAGGACAGAATTACTATTTAGATATATGCATTGTTTAAATAAGTTTAGCTAAAGATTTCTTAACACTTGAAACATTACAGGTTTTGTCTCATATCCAGCCTAATTAAATATGCATCAGTAAATTGATATCAAATGTTAATCTCAGTTGGTTAAATACAAAGGTACAATTGTTAATATGATAGCACAATTTGTTACTGGTAAAAGAGGGATCGTACTTTGCCACTATTCATCTTATGACTTTACTTTTAGTATATAGTTTCTTATATACTTTAAATATATAAAATTAAAGTTTGCATTGTAGTTTTGCATATGAATAAAAATTTCACAATAGTTTTAAAAGTTTTACAAATAACTATGAAGTCATAATATTTCTAATCAATATTTATCTATAAATGATATTAGATCTATATTTTTTTAATGAAATTATTGGAAGAAAAGATAATAATAAAAAATTACTAGGGGGAAAAATCTGATTGCTTAATTGTTATTGATGAGTTAATGGATTTAAGTAGAAATCAATATATCAACAATGAATATTCATTAGACACAAATTTAACGTATACATTAAGTAGAAACTATAACTCGATATTTTAAACTAAAACGATGGCGGTAATAATATGGTAAACGAAATTACAATTTAAAAATAATGATTTAAGTTTACGTTATTTAATAAATCAATAAAAACTGTTTTGCAATTAGCGTGGTTAAACTTTTTTAATGTAAAGAGTTTCATTATTTATAATGTCACAAACTTAGAAAACTTATTGAAGTTTACTGGTAACTCTAAAATAATAAGTTGTGGAAGGACTAAGCATTGTCATTATTATTTGCTGATGTTATCCTATTTCGTAGATATTGTAAACTGTTTTCCAAAGCTAAATATTTAATGTACTTTCATATATTGTACAGTTTGTTTATAAATATATTTGAATCTGCATTGTATCGTCATTTTAATTAACAGTTTTCCTTCTCTCTGCCCGGGAGGAATAATAAAATAAATTTACAGTAATAAATAAGTTGGTTATTTATATGATTAAAATATAGATTGAGTATGCCAATTATGAATAATATTTACTTATTTAACTTTGTATTAATAGTGTCTATGAATTCATGGGTCTATATGCTCATATACATCTCTTTCAGCTGCTGAACCATGATGGATAGCTAATTCATCTGCATTACAAATAATGTATGATCCTTGCTATTGTTAAGAATAAAAATTCTATGCGTAAATGTGAGAATTGTTCCTTAATAACAACAAATACTCATAATATTTCTTCTTTCTTTGAGCTTGGAAGTTTTCAGTCTGTTGGCTATAATTTTTAATTATTACTTTTTAGTAATAATCTTTATTTTATGCACAGTATCTTGTTATTAATTTTATGGATAAAATATATATATACATGTACATACAAATAGTTTCCAGTGAGGAAACCCCCCCCCCCCACACATATATCGTGATTCTGTAAACCTTCCTTTTTTTACTTAGAATTTTAAAAGGTTGATGTTTATTATCAGAATAAAAACGATGGATAGCCTAACAAGTGAAATTTTTTTGTGGACAGTCTGAATTTAGATTGAGTTCATATCTTAGGTATTAATTTAAGCATTTATTCTATTGACATTTTTAATTAGAGTATTTTTGAAATTATGCAGATATTGCTTTTTACAAGGTAAAAGTAATTGTGAGATATTTTGTGGAAATCTGTAGATCTCTGGCTTATGATCATGTTTGAATTTTTGGATCTTACAATAGATTTTGAAAAACTCTATCATTATCTGAGATTTCTTTATTGTCCAGCATAGTTGTTTTTTTTTTCTCATTTGATTTATTGGTCAGTTGACTTCTAAAAAATAAGACAATATATACATTTTCCGTTTTAGTATTTATCTAAGTGCTATTGGTCACTTCTTTGATAAAACATATAATAGACTTCAATTTACACACACTTTTTCTATTTTCAGAAATCTTCATAACAGTTTATTAGGACACTTAAAACCTGAAAAAGATTAATGATTTAATGACACCTTATTAAAACGTCAATTGCTTGTTTTTGTGAGGAATTATTCTGTGACTATGGATCAGAATATTGTAAAAGTCTTTAAGCAAAAATAATTTTTTTAAGAACTTTAAGCATCAAGAATTAGTTATTGCTGTTTATAGAAGATTTTCAGCATCATAGAAGAGTGCTAAGTGGTATTTCTTTAAAGCATTTGTTTTCATATATATATATATAACCAGTCAGAAATGTGGATTTTTAGTATACTTCAAAACAAATATAAATCATGAAACAACAACAGTAAATTTTTGATTCTTTACTATATATATATGTATGTATGTATGTATGTATGTATGTGTGTGTGAATAGAAATTAGTGTCATCAGTTGAATCAAGATATCTGATCAATATGCTAACAATATCATCCCAAATGTCATTTGTATATTTAAAAAGTCTACTGTTTGACTTTTAAAGTGTGGATTAATTTATACAGAAACTAATGTGTTCTTTAGTCAATTATGACATCTAACATTAACCACCAAGGATAGAAGCAATTTTTTTTATCATTGCAATTTTGCATAGTTTTTTAAAAGTTGAAATTATAAAAGTACAAAAAATAAAATTGTCTTTTAAAAAAAAAAATAAAAAGTCATTAACATTACTGATTATAAAATTGTTAATTACAGGATATTTATTATTTCAATTACTTTTAGAAATATCACATTTCAAATAATATATATATATGTTTTATGCAAAAAAACTAATAATATGGTAACACACTATTAATATAATCATTCAAAGAAGATGCACTTTAATACATCATGCAATAATAAAGATTTATATTTTTTTAAAATTTAGATTGATTTATGTAACACAGTGTGGAATAAATTCATACTTTCACTTACTGAATATTATTGTTTATTTTTTAAAATTTTGTTTATAAATAGTTAAATAGTTGTATTAATAAAATAATTTATTATAACTTGAATAGTTAATGAAACATAACTTTAATAATAACATAAATGTCATGATAAAGTAATTTTTTATTTACTTTGTATAATAGTAAAACATCTGGTTGGTTTTACATGCATTCATGGATCAAAAGAGGGCCTAGTTTACTTAATGCTGAATTTTGCTTAATGAAGAATCTAGTCTCCATTTCATTTAATTACAAAGATCTACTCTATATTTCAACAAATTAAGATTGTTGTTGAAAGCTGTTCTTTACTCCATGGTACTGTCCCCAGTCCATGTAGAATGAAACTATAAGGATTTTTCAAAATCTTGAATTCCAAATTCTTCCATATAATTATGTAGCTTTAATTTTGAGGAATTTTCATGATTTTGATTTACTTAAAAAACATTATGTAATTGATAATTTACTTGTGAGGGAGAATGTACCTGTTTTTGAAAACAACAAATTTTTTATCTTTCATAGAATCAAGAAGCTTATTGATTGATTTAGACAAAATTCTTTGAATTTCCAGGAAACCAAGTTGTGAAAATATTGCTAAAATTACATGTTTTTTTTGTATTGAATGTAAGTGTTTTATTATTTGATGTATTATTCTTATATTTTTAAATGTATCACATAATTCTTGTTCTAATTCTTTGCCACTAATATATCTGTATCTCATTATAGATGAATATAGACACTTTCATAAATATGGAATAGTATAAAAATGTAAAAAGTAATTATGTCCAAAATAATTAGTAATTAATTTGAATTTTTTTTAGAAGGTTAAAGATAATTTATACTCATTAAAGTGCATAATGTTTTTAAAATGTGTAGAATCCAAGAAATACACAACTGTTTTGTTATTTAGTGCCATGAGTATATAAGATGAAAACCAATATGTCATGCCATATGAAATAGATCTGATCTGAATACAGAAAGCAATGATAAATCCATTTGGAAGATTATATAGAAATATATTTTTTTTAAAGGAAGTGGTTTTTAAATTATGATAAGGCCTATAACTATGTATAAAATTCTAGAATTATCTTTCTATGGAAAAACTGATTGCAAATGCAGATTAGTAGTAGTCAAATCAAAAGCTACAATTTTTTTAATTGATTCTATTTAATTGGTCAAGAATGAATCTCACTGTACTCAGCCTGTACACTTTGGTGTTCGTATAGGTCTTGATGTCTTGGCTAATGACCAAGTAGTTACTGTTTTTACATTATATCAAAAAGCACAATTACACCATTGTATAAAATTATTTAATAATTATATCATGTAAATAGTAAACATTAGAATACTCACAACATTTTGGCTTTATTCTATAATATTTTTCAAGTGGTAAAAGCTTCTAAAAAATATAAACATTAGGGTATTCAAACAAATACATATATATAAAGTATTTTTTGGATTAAACCATATAATATTTTGTTTTACTTCTCAACATTTTGATAAAATAACACCCGCCATTTTCATGGTAAAATTAAGAAAAAAAAATCATTAGATGTCAACTTGTAATGAGATTGAGGGTGAGTTAAAGAATGAGATTGAGTGAGAAATAGTTGACTGTTCAGAATATGTAGATTAACAAAAAAAAAATTTTTTTTTCAGTTGTACCATTAATTGATTTCATTTTTACATTAGAAGAATTAAAATTAGTGGTCTCTGCAATGCTGGAATACGTTGTGCTTCATCATCTTTATTTAAATTAGTCAGCCATTGTAATATTTCACTAGACTCCTTCATAGTTCCCAAATCATACTTTTCCAAATTAGCAAATATTTTAGCATTATCAAAATCAGGTTTGAAAATGATTGATGTTATTTCATTTGAAATGTTGGGAAGTAATACAAAATAATACACTGGTTTAACCCCAAAATACTTTTTATACATCATATAACCTTTAAAACATTAACCAAAAGAATATCAATAATAAAAATATCACTATTAAATACATTTCGTAAAATATCATACTTAATATCTTTTATAAAGTTACATTCCATAAAACTTTACCATAAAAAAAACAAAACAATTTAATTTGTAGATATATAATTTATTTTACTGCTTAAGTTCCTAACTATATCTAATACATTATTCTTTTAAATTATTTAAATTAATTTTATATTAATAACAGTTTTGGATTTATAAAATCTAAACATTAATTAATGAAATATAATTATAAAAAATAAAATAAATGAAGATCTCTACCAAGATATCAATCATAGCAGCAATATTTTTATTTTAAATTTCAAAGATATTCATTCACAATGAACATTAATCGATCTTTTCCCACCACAACTGTGATTTATTAACTATATGATTTATATCTTTTTTTGATTTAATGGGTTTAATATACAATAGGTGAACATAAATTAATTTTGAAAACTATTCAAACATTATTTTGTCGTTTGTAATTGTTGGTAAAAATTTTTACGTTTTCCATTCAGAATCTTATAATATATATTTAGGAAATTAATTACGGAAACATTTTCTATTTATAACTAAATGAAAATACTAGTTTTACTTTTTATAAAATAACTGCTATTCAAAAAAAAAAAAAAAGCTATTTACTTTTCAAATTTCTTTGTAAATTTTTTGGAATGTGCTTAATTTAAGAATTTATAAATAATGATTAATTAAAATAATATTTTCTTAGTTTTTTTATTATAATTAATTGTTTTACTAATTAATCATTACATCACATGCTCACCAGTTCATATGCTTACATATGTAAGCATATGAAATGGTCATCATGTGATGTTCTGATGATTTTATATCTATCCTGCCATAGGATAATGATGATTGTGGTTTTTGAAAAAAACCAAAGACACCAAAATCTATAGATGCTGAACTGAGTTCAGGTCTATATGACTATACAAGCAATTGAGCTTGGATTGGAAATGTTATGGCGATTTCATCTTGGGCTCATAGTTTTATAGTTAACCAAATAGATAAAAGATGGCTGCTGGATTGTTGCATTAGATCCTAAGATCTAGGTACAGGGTTCTCAAATCCAAGACTCTTCACTGATGAAAGCAACAAGCTAGAAACTAGTCTGGGGATGTTGGGTGCATAGGTACTAGATAAGGATTTTATGCACAAACCTTCCTGAATCCATGGATTATGAAGACTTCCACTTGGTGGCACTATTGCATGGAGAGTTTGGTACTCTTTTTAATTAATCAATTATATTAATAAAAATAATTGAATCTTTTACTGCTCAGGAGTTCATAAACCTTTCAAATGTTGGAAATTACAGAGTTGGGCTTCTCATGATCTCCATAGTTTGCCATTCTACCAATCTGGATCTCATGGGCTATGGATCATGATTGTCATTTCTGGTAATAGATTAATCTTATGAACTCCTGATCAATAAAACATTTGTTATTTGCTCTGCATAGTTTGGCAAAGGTGGCCGACTCTAGCGATCAAGGTCCATGAATCCTGATTCCAATTTTCCACTTCCAGCACTTGTACATCTATAAACTGCAAATTATTCAATTTTTGATTCTATGTTGGCTTGCTGCAGTGATGCAATGGAAGGACTCCAGAGTGCAAGATCCATGAATTGTGTTGCAGATTTGTTACTTCTATTCAATTACATTAAATATTGCTGTAATTTTTAATAAGTACTTTGTTAACAAACAATAATATCTGATTTCTTGCTTTTAAAATGGAGTCATAAGCATTTAATTTATAGGAGAAAAAATGAGTTTTGCATTTGTTATAGATGTTTAAAGCTGTGTGATATTAATCTTTTGTATCTATTAAAATTTTTATTATGCTCTTGTACAGTATCTATTAAAGGAAGTCAATGCAAATGTTTATCAATTTTTTGTAAGAATAGCTTTTGGTATGGAAATGAGTTAAAGTTCATTCATGGCAGCTATCATATTTAGAACACTGTAAGTATATTGCAATTACTAGCAGTCATTTGCAAATGGGTCTGATCATTCTTACTTTAATTGTGGTGACTATATAAGCTAAGGTCATAAGCTATAAGATAATTAGAGAAATAAAATTGTATGTAGATAATAAGCAGATTTATATATATATATGTATGAACTGGAAGGTGGATAAATAAACAATTTTCAGGAGCTAAATCATAATATCTATTTAAATCAAGTATAAGAAAAGTATGCCATTTTTTGAACAAGGGTGACAGTGTATGTTTCTTTGTAAAAAGTAGTTTAGTACATACATAAATATGGTCATTGTCATGCTAAGATATAATTCTCTGTAACTTGTCCATTAATTAATGACTAAACTAGCATAATGACTTTTCTGTTAAATTTTATGTTTGTTTTTGTCTACTCATCCATTCTTTTCTTTAAAGGTTATAAGTAAATAATATTAATATTGTAAACATATAGTTAATTGTTATGTATTATTTATTTATAGATTATTAATTAATAAAAAAAATAGCATGCATGCATAATGGACTTTTTTTTTTTCTTTTTTTATATAATTTCTTTAAAATTTGAAGTATTTTCTTTTTTTTTTCCTATGTGAAACTTTTATGGATTTTCTTTATAAATAATTTTATATTGGTTAGCTTATTATGTTTGCAAATTTTTTCTTTTATTGCTATGATTCTATGCATGATAAGTAATATCTTATACGATCTGCTATTTCAAAAAGATTGCCCATGTTTGGTCTAGATTGTTTTCAATTTTTAGGTAATTGCAATATATTTTTTTAGCGTATATTTTGTTTTTGGATGCTGAGTTTATATTATTTTTTGTATTAGTATTGTTTAACAATTTGCTTAAAAAAGAATTCTTTTTCTACATATATATCCATATAGTTCATTTTTAAATCACTCTTTCGTCTTTTCAATTTTTTAGGTAATAAATTATATGAAATGCTAAGTGGTATTTAAATTTATAATAACTAGAAATTTATTTAACTTTTTTTTTTAAAAAAAATTTGTCAAAATAAATTTGCTTCGTATTGATAAAAGAGAGAAAAAAAGATGCATATAATGAAAATGTTTAATTGAAAATTTATAAATTTAATTACCATTGTGTGAGTTTTAATAACAATTACTTAACAGCTATTGATTGTAAGAGTTAATAAAAAGGAATAATTGATAAGGCAATTTAATTCAGAAATGTAATTTATTAGATTTGGAAAATAGCCTTCTATTTTATTAAAACAATATTAAGCTTTGATACGTTCAGCTTTTTACTAGTTTGATTGCAAATTAGACACATTTCCGGAACTTTGTTGCATAATTAATTAAAAGGGATAGTCGGAAGTGCACTTTGAAATATTTAAAGTTTACTTAGCGCTTGATAAGAGTCATAAAATAATCTTATTGCCAGAATTTTATAAAGATTAAGTATGTGTGTATACGTGTGCATATACTGTATATTAAAATATATTTTAATCATAACTTTATTGCAAAAATAGTTAAAAGTCAGAATTGGAAATGTCATTTTTATTATTTATGATACGTTTTACAATGGCCAGTATCCTGTCTTGTTTGACCTAGAAATCCAACTTAGTGTGAACTTTCACGTGTACTTTTTGAGGAACAAATCATTTAATATTTATTGTATAATGACCAATAAAATGACTTTTAGATCTAAGAATACACAATTTCTTGTATGTGTGAATGTTTATGCAGTGAAATACTGTTGGATTGCTTCCATTGTGTTTGATTTTTACTGCTTTTATGGTCTCAGAACTATATGTAAATTTGTTTTTTTTTTTTTTTGGTTTATCATTCTTGTAGTTCTGAAACAATATTTCTTCACCTGGAAAGTTTTTTTTTTAAATATGTATATATTTGACACAACAAATGTTTTTTGCACTTTATCCTTCACTATTTGGAAACACGGTTGTTGAGAGTATTGCTTTATGATAAACAAATATATGTCCATCAGTTATATATGTTATTCCGATTTATTCTTATTATTCCTATTACAGCTTAGTACCTATATTATGGGAGAGGTGTTGTGGAATACTGAACTGCACATCCCAAACTTTGTCAAATCCCACAAATGAAAGTAAAGCTTTTTTATGTGTATACTATATAAACAACATCTTGCTAAGCAACTAACTTTATGATTGCAGGATTTTTATCTCATATTATATGTAGAACCATTGCTACTATTAGATTAGGTGGGAATCCTTGTTTGTAAATCAATTTGATTTAATAATGTACTTAAAAATTATAAGAATTTGTGTCAGATATATTGGTTATCTGTGAGGATGGAGATTGAGTGGACCTGAAATTTTTTTAAATTCATAGACAATCTGCAGATGCATTTTTTTTTCTTTACTATTTTTTTTATAAATAATTTAATTGGAGTACTTTATAATATTATTTCAAAATTAGAAATGGATGTTTCTTATTTTATCATCATATCTGGGCATTTAAAAAAAAAAAAAAATTTAAAGTAATATTTTGTTAAATCAAATTGAGCATTGAATTAAATAGTTAATTTAGAGTTTATTTCAAACTTTTGCTATGGAACGTTGGAGAATGCAAGTACTTGCATAGTATAGAAGTTAAAGATCAGAAATTGTAAATTAGTTTTGGTTTTGTAAAAGATTAAATAATAAAATAAAACAAATATTATATAATAAATTGAGAAATGTATCTGACAAATTTTGTAATCAATGGAAGCATTTAGATTTGTGATGAAACATGTTTGAAAATTTGAACTTAGTGTAAAATCTTCCAGAAAGTCCTGGATGCCATGAGAGTTAGAGACTTGGAACATAAGAACATCCACACAGAAATGATAAGAAAGTATTTTAGTTATACATTTAATTACAATGTTTATGATTTTGAAAGTTGAATGTTATAATGATTTTTTTATATTCATGTAGCATTAATCCTTTATCCTGGACCTTTATGGTTTAGTGCTGTGGTAGAGTGTCATATTCAGAAGGATGAAGTCCTCAGATTGTTTAGAGTTATGGTACTTCTGGCTCTCAAACTATTGATGAACTCTCAAGCAATAAAGCAATTCAATTTGCCCTTCATGGTTTAGTGTACTGGTAGAATTTCAGATTTTGGAGGGTACCGTCCTGGAATTGATTTTAGTTTTAGCCTCAGTAAATATTACTTACGTAATCAATGTGCTGTGCGTTAATAAATTTATAATTACAACTTTAAACTCCAAACAATAAATTCATTCAATCACATTCATAATTTTCTAAAGGTGAGCATAATTACTTTTCACATTATAACACTTAATTGAACAGAAATATAATAATACCGAATATATATATAATAAATTGACTAGTCCACCTAATTAATGTTTGTAAATATAGCAGATTTGAACACAGACCTTTAAGCTCTTTTCAGCTATTGGCTCTATCTCTTATAACTGATACACATGTCCACACACGTGAAAAAGATAAATGATCCCCATTATATGTATTTTGTGTTAATCCACATTTATCATTATGTCCAGATCATCATCTACCACACACATATATAATCAGAAGAGAGCTGAGCAGGGATACAGGCTGACTCTGTAATATTTGAATACAAGCATACTTTATATATACTTCGAGTTTAGCTATAATTATAGGGGATTAAACAGACTTTGAAGCTCCCTTCAGCTACCCACTCTTTCTCAAACAACTGAAACTTATGACCACACACCTGTGAAAAAGGATATAAGATCTCCGGTATATATATTCAAATATAACCAATTCAGCCAGTATCCTGCTCATCCTGATTCTGTGTATTTAAATGTATAATGTCCTATACATGAGGGGTCAGAGTGACTTAATGTCAACATGGGAATGACAATAATTTTGGCAACAACAAGGGATTTGGGCATTCCACCATCAGATTTTCAATGGTATAGATGGCTGAAGAGTTGGAGGATAGAGTAAGTTGAGGCCTATCCACTAAAGTTTCATGATTTTCTATGTTAATATAAACCATGCACTGCTTATATTTATGTGTGTGTGAGATGATGATCTGGACCAACTGGTTTAGCATGAAATATATATATTTCATATGTGTGTCATCATGTATTGGTAATGTAAGATAAGGTGAATAGCTGAAAGGAGTTTGAAAGCATAGGTTCAAATCCTCTATAATTACAACTAAACTCTAAGTATATAAAGTATACTTGTATCAAATACTAATTAATATTTGTAACTAATCAAATGTTTCACATTTGTGACACACAGTTCTAACTTACCGTAGTTTTCAAATTTAATTTATTTGAAAATCCTATAATATTTTCTAATGACTAACGAACAGAAGGCATTTTAATATATATGTATTGGAAAACAGTTGCAAATTAATGACCACTGTAAGTATCTATTGTAATAATCCAGGTACAAAGAAAATATTTACATGTCTTTTTAGTTACTATACATTCTGAAATAGGGAATTAGCATTGCAATAAAATGATTAATTTGGGACTGGACTAGAGATTTTTGGATCAAAGTTCAACTTATCATTTTTGATACTCAAGAGTTTCCATAATCAATATAATTGATAAAATTAATGGAATGGAATATTGTGATAAGAGGGTTAATTTCATCATAATATATATATGCAATATAAAACAAGTACTGAATTAAAAAAAAAAATGGTTACAGAGTGACTTTTCACTTTTGATTAATAGTCCTTTGAGTATTAATTAAAAGAGGGAAGGAAATATTCTACCAGAATTTGCTAAAACTGCCACTCTTCAAAGTGAAGGAATTTGTTCTCGGTAGCAACTTGAAGCTTAGTACATTATTTTCATTTTTAATCAGTCAAATGGATAGTAAAAGTTGTTTATGTTAATCTCCTTTTTATCGTTTTTTAAATATAATAATAATTGATGCCTTAGTTTGTTATTGTTGATCTATCTAGGAATGTTGCAATTATTTATACTAATGCCTAAAAATCATAGTATCAAATGTTATTAATGTTAATTTTATGTATTATGCTAATATTTGGAGTTTAAATAAATACACATACACAGATTCCAATGAGGTGTTTTCTACTTTTAACAAGTTTAAAATAGGATATATCATCATTCAATGGTATAACTACTGCACTAAATTAATTCTATAGGTAACGGTTTTTTGATTTATTTTATTGTATAGAAGTGAGAGTTCAATTGCCAATTAACACAATATAAGGGCACTAAACATTTTTCATTTAAGGATGCTCCATAAAATTCTAAAAATATGAAGCAGAGTTCGCAAGATCAATTATAAGTTATTGGATTTGTTGGTCATTTCCTTAAAAAATATTTTTATTGTGGAGGAAGATGCATTACATTATAAATATTCTCTTAAAGAGACTGAAAAAATGATGTATTGATTGTTTTTATTGGGAAAATATGAATGAGGCTAAGTAGATAAGGAATTGAAGTTTTTTACAAAGTAGTTTACTGCATTTGCAAACTAGTAAATAGATAGAACTATGAATTAACATTTATTATGTGCAGACGTATTAGTAATTAATGGGATTCATTTTTATATCATAAAAACTTAATTTCTAATGCATTATTTTTCCATCTTATTAAACATCTTTAAAGACAATATGTGTGAGTGCTTTTTTTTAGTGCTTGTTTTCTGCTGATATAACATTTGTTTAAATAACCAAATGACTTCTTTATTATAGGAATATTTGTGTGTATATATGTACTTATGACAATAATTATATTACTACTACATGTTTTTTCCCAAATGTTTCAGTATAGCCAGTTCTTTTTTTCTTTCATTTCTTTTTTCATCCTCTTATACCAGCTTTTTCCCTACTATTCTTGCAGTATTCTAATGTAGTCAATTATAAAATGCATTATTTTTTGACATATTCTTTTTTAAATTAAAGATCCTATCATGGGTAGTATAATAATGTCATCACCTCTTATTTATTTTTAACTTGATTTAGTTTATTAATGCTTATACTTCTTCAAAAATTCTATTTTTTTTTTTTGCTTAGAATCCATGTTTCTGATTCATGGATATTTTCCATAGCGTTTCTTTTATTCATCATGTTAATAATATGTGGCTGACTAAGTATAGTCATCATTTGCAGATATTTTTACTATATACTCTGAAGTATTAATATTTTTTCTAGTATAATTTTGTTTTTATTTTTTTCTGTAAGTGCTTTTACTTGTCATATGTGCTGTATTTTTTGGAATCTGCTATGGTTTTCATCTGGTTATATATAATTTATCTCTGAATTCTTATATATTAGCATTTTCATATTTTTAGTAAATAAAATAACCAAATGGTTTTATTGTTTGGGAATTGATAAGATGGTTGACTACCTAATGAGAGAGTTAAAACCTTGATTCAGGGATTACGATTTCTAAAGTGTTTATTTTTGCTCTTAACTATGCAAGGTTTCATTTATAATTTTAGCATTTCTATTGCAAGGTTTTAGAAAATGCTGCTTTTCTGATGCAAATGTTTTATGACATGAATATTTAAAAAATTCTTTTTTCCTATTCTGACAAAAGTCAAAGTTGCCCTAGGAATAGTATCTAATAAATCTGTATATTTAATTTGCCAGGGTTTGTACAATGATATGCTAAATCATTTTTCAATGTAATCTACCATTTCTTGTCAATCTTTTTTTAAAAATAAATGGCACACAAACTACATTTTCAGTGCAGGGTCCCTCTGCTTGAAATCCATTTAATCTTCCCCAATGATGTTTATTTGTATTCATTATTTATTTTCTTATATAAAATTTTATTGAAAAACTAGTATTAGTATTATTCCCTTTTTGAATGAAATTTTTGAAGTTATTTCAGGTGCCGATTATATGCTCTATCAATATTTTTGAATTTTTAGAACTTTTCTGATTTCTTTTTTTTTTTCTCCCATATATATTTTTTAATAATATTCCTCATTTTTGTCATTACATTTATATCTAAATTTCTTTTACTAAATCTCCAGTGTCCACCACTCCATTGTTGCATAAATAACACATGATAAGTTGCCAATATAATACGAGATATTTGCTTTTTAAAGATATTCCACACACTACCTTCAGTACACTGTTTGATTTATAAATCTGGACATTTTAATTACTACCTTTCATAGTCTTGGTTTCATTAAGCTTTATTATTATTATCATCATTATTATTAGTATTATCATTATTATTATCATCATCATCACTGCTGTCTTTTTTTACAAAAGGTATGATAAATTTAGTATAGGCTTTGTATTCAAGAAACACGATATGCCTACCGCTATTAATATTGGTTATATCATATCATACTTGTATTTTCTGATTTTACAGTCATTGTATCACATTTATTTATGGAATCGAAATTAATCGAAGGTCTTTACCCTTTATTCAATAATAGCTAATATTCTTCAATCAGGTAGTTTTATTATTTGAGAATTTATAAGAAATTGGAACTCTGAAAATAACATGGCTGGAGATAGTTCCAGTAACTGTCATCCTACTATTGGCCAAAACAAATGGTCTAATTTTTGATAATCATAAGGAGGTTGAGCACTAGAACAATTAGAAATAGAGTCATGATCCCTAGACCTTAATGTCCAGAGTCCATCAATTGAATACTGGATTAACTATAAATAACCAGGGTAATTCAAATAGTTTGTTACTTAGGAATTCATAAAAAGTTTAAGCACCAGAAGTGACACAACTTAATGCTTGATACATGAAATTTGATAACCAGAATTTGCGATTTTGTCATGGCACTAAACAATACAAGCCAAAAAAATCACCTTGATTTAGAGCAATGGTCTTTCTAAAGACATTTCATACTGCACATTTTATGTTTATTTTGAGTTATTGAGTCCTGTCACTTTTTTCTACTGAATATATATCTTGCATATCATTAAATTTTCATTATTCTTTCTTCTGAATTTATTCTAAGATTTTGATTATTGGTCATTAGCCACTTTGATATAGTTTTGTTTTTGTTTGTTATAATTTTAAATCTTATCATTATCTAATTTTTTTTACTGGATTTACAGTTAATTACCATCAAAGAAAGAAAAAAAATGATTTAAAGTTAGTATATTATTTATTGTTATTAAATATTGTCTTTAAAAGTGATTTTGTTTTATCTAATAGAAACTGCTTCCATTTGCCATAGCAAACTTTTTAAGGATCTTTTTAAAAATAAATTGTTTTCAAAGACAATTTTCTTATCAGTAGTTTAAAAATAAGTTTTTTTTACAAAACTATTGCATTTTAAGTTTCAATTTGCAAGAAAATTAC
Source organism: Epiperipatus broadwayi (assembly GCA_028023455.1). NCBI lineage: Eukaryota > Metazoa > Onychophora > Udeonychophora > Euonychophora > Peripatidae > Epiperipatus > Epiperipatus broadwayi. Next base: position 322,180 of record JAQFVV010000563.1, on the reverse strand, counting down.
TAAAAATTATAATTTTTCATTAGAAATTAAATTATTTCAATTTTGTCCTCAGACTAAATATTTGGCTAGTCAGAAATTCTCATTTCACTTAATTTTTAAGACCCTCATGATATTATTATGTTAATTGGGTATTGTCAGTCATGCAGGAAGTCCATATAATGCTGACATCTTCAGATTTTTTTTAGCAAATACATTAAAGTTGTAGCTCAGGGAAAAGAGAAACTACACACCATACTATAAGCTTATAGATAGACTTAAATCAATGTAGAAAAGATATAATGATCATAATGTTTTGGTAACAGTTGTGACAATTTTTACCCTAAACCATTAAACAGTTTCAATTACCAGATGATAGCTTGAATCATTTTTCAGTATTGATATTATTCTATAATTAAGCATAGTTAAATAGACTCATTTCCTTATCAATATTAGATGGTTTAAAACTACTGTAATAACAACATTTGTGTAGATTAAAAATGGGAATCTAAAGGAATAAAAATACATCTGTTATATTTAAGAGATTTAGGAAATATTACAATAATTATCAGATAAGAATAAAAAGTAGGAGCATAAGGAAAGAAAAAATTGATAATGTCCAATTATAAAAAGGTATCAACTATAAATATTCTAATTTAGAAACTAGTCTGAGGATATTAAATAGTATAATACTGGATAGGGATTAAAATGAACAATCTTCTAACATATTTTTATTGCTAGTGCTTATAGTAGGTGGCACTATTGTGTGGAAAAAATTTTGCTACTACTTTTATAAATAACATGGTCATGTTATCTCTATAGACATAAACATATTGAATGAAATTAACCATAGAATTAAATTTTCATGGAGTACTTTTAGTAGAAAGAATTTAATATTAAAAAGAAATACACAGTGTATGCCTATATTTAATATTAAAAAGAAATACACAGTGTATGCCTATCTATTTAAAAAGGAATGTTTTTAATATATCAGTTTTATTAGGTTCGATATACATGTTGGACAGAGTGCAATACATAGGCTTCAGACAATTCAATGAAGATATGTGTTGGAAGTTACAAAAAGGAATGATGAAAGAACAAACAGATGTAATTGACATCATTAAAATAATTAGGGGATGATATGTAGTTGATCTGGATCCATTTCTAGAAATGATTATAATTGACTGGCAGGGTAAGCCAACTACTAAAATTTGTAAAACATCTTAAAAGAGATCATATATGAAATGAGTGAATAAAATGAGAAAAATTGATCAAGTGATGTGGAGAAGAGAAACTATAATTTAGAGAAATTAAATTAAGCTTAGATAGATTCTTTTACAATGGATGAATAATGGTTAAAATTATTGTGATTAGATGAATTAGCTATGGACTGGCTATCTGGAATAAAAAATTCAAAGACTCCCTAGCTCCTATTCAAATCATACCATTTCCAACCATCTTTTACACTTAACCATACTATTTTTTGCACCAAGTCTTCACTCTTACAATTTTTGCTGTGCTGCAATCATCACCAAAGATCTCTGATGATGAGTACATGACAGTCAAAACTGTAAGAGTAAAGTTTTGGTATAAAAATAGTATTATTAGGTGTATAAGAAGATTGGAAATGGTATGATATGTGAATATAGAAATCAATACATAAAGAAAGAAGGAAGAAAAAGAAAATTGTATTACTTCTCATATTCAAAATGAATTATTAGACACATTGAATGGTTATTGCATTATTATGACACTATATTATGTTATTTAGAGCAAGTAATAAATATTGTAACATTACAGTATTACTGTAAATTGACTTATAAATTTAAACTGTAAAAATTTTATTGGCTTTAATTTTTATGATTAAACAAATGTATTTATCATTATCGTTGGTTGTAGAGCATAAAACATACTCATTATGATGTTTAAATACTCTCGCATACCAATGTTTATAAGAAATATAATTCTATAAAATATTTTAAATGGCTTTCAAGCAGAATTTTTAAAAATAGACTCGTACATTTGTGCAAAGTAATATGCACTATTTATATAAAACAAATAATTCAAAAATAGAAATGTAGAATAGAATTATGAATCCAACATTATATTTTTAATTATGTGTAGAATTAACAGTTATTGCATTTTATATGTTGTTGTGCATGTAATGTGGATTATATTTTTTAATTTCAAACAAGTTGTTGACATTTTCTTTCTGAAATTATTTATGGAAATAATTATTTTCTTTACTTTAAGACAGAATGAATATAAGTCTCAATAGTAAATTTATATCTTCAATTATAAAAAGAAAAGAAAAATTAAATGATAATTTTCAACTCAAATATGCTTCTTATAAACTTATTGCTAAAGAAATGAATTTTAGTTCAAAAGTAATAAAAATCATTATAATAAGCATAGATAACAAACTATGTGCTTGATCAGAGATATGAATACAATTACTGACATCAAGGATTAAAAATTGATAAATGAATGGGTTCATTTTATATTTCAAATTAATGGAGCACTGAATGCTAAATTTTAGGATAAAATTGTAGCATCTGTTTAAAAGAATTAATTTGCTTCATAAAACCAAGTATGAATGTGTATCCAGTGTTTAAGGATATGCATTAAGGATTATAGTACATACTTGAATGACATTCAAAGGATAATGGATTATAACGTAATATTTAATGTTACTCTTGAATTATTGGTTCTCCAAACAAATATTAAATATAATAAACATCCAAGTTATAAGTAACCCTCAAAATGGATTATCATGATTAAAGAATGCACTAAGTGGAATTTAATACTTTTTATGCTATATTGAGAAAGGATGATCTTACAAAAGTGAAATGAATTGTGTAATAAAATCGGAAATATTATTTAATTTACGTTTACATAATCACATCTTTCTTAGTTAATTTGTGTTATTGTTGTTTATTAATGTAATAAAGTTGTTTCAGATAATAATATGCTTAGGTACAGGTAATATTTTTATTTAATATTATTATTGTTGAGATTGAAAGGGATTAAATGATTTGTTTTAGGTTTATGTCATTCTACAAACCTAATTAATAAACTTAGATAAAATTTCTGTATGTTGGAAATATTAACAATGTTTTATGGATTCTTAAATTTCAACCTCAAAGTTAGATGGAATTAATTATCCCCTTGATGAGTAAATCTGTAAGGAATATTTTATGCTTCAGTTTTACCTATTGGTATTAATTTTGCCATTGTCTGATATTTAACCAAACAACCTGATGGTATAGTTATATTTGTATTAGCAAAGTAGCACCCCTAACATTTATGCATGCAATTGAATTCAGTAAAGGATCTTAAGGTAAAATAAATAAGCCCAAAATGGTAAAAATAATCTAGGTCTGCTGAGATTTGTATTTACTTCCCTTAAAAGAGTGAAAATTTCCAATATCATTGAATTGAGTTGATTAATAGTTGATTGGTTAGTAAAACAACCTATTTAAGAATGACCATAAAATATTTATCTTTTATGATTATGATAATTTATTATTCTCCAGTATTAGAATTGAGAATTATTTTGAAATAAGTGAACAGTCTATTCCTATTTAAGGTGAGTGTCATCACAACCCTATCTGACATCATACTTGATTATTCAGGAGTTCAAATTAGATCTAGGGATTAAACAGTAATATTTATTAGATGTGTTATATAATTTTCTTTATTGTTATTATTTGTTTTGTTATTGATTTTATATTATGCAATAAAGTATTAGTTAATTTTTTAACATTTTTCTTTTGTCATTAATTAAAGACACGGCATCATTTCATATTTACAATATTAAATGTCTAAAATATAAACACAAGTAAAACTTATCTGGACTGAATATATCATTATTGTACTTATGCTATCTGAAACATAAAAATATTGGGTTGGATAATGTACATAAAATCCCTTTACATTGTCATATCCTAGAATGCATAACCACACTTGATATTCGTGCATTTATTTTCTTATTTTATATAACCCAGAGATACATTATTAGTTCACTGTATCTAATTTGATAGCCTTATTTTAAGTCACAGATTAAGTTACTCTTAGTTAGTGCTTAGTTACCAAACTATATATATATATATTGTTTTAAATATTTTACTGACTTCAAAATTTTATTGTTAACATAGAATAAGATTAAGAGTATTATTATTATTATTATAATAATAATAATAATAATAATAATAATAATAATAATAATAATAATAATAATAATAATAATAATAATAATAATAATAAAATCCTGAGAAATGTATTTATTATTTATTAAATATGAATGATCATTAAAGTATAGGATAGTTTATTTTGTGTTGAAAGAGATAAAACTTATATGCATAATAATTTCAAGTTAAGTGAGAAATAGTAGATGCATTGCTTTTTCCATCTCAACCTGAAATCTCAACCACATTTCCACATTACTGACTTCGATGCATTATCTCCAGCGTGAGTGTGGGTTCCAAATTTTTGACAAGTCTCATTTGAAGAGACTTTCCTTTATTAAGTTTTAAGTTAAATATATTAATTTTTACCAGTATAAAATATATATTTGGAGTGAGAGCATATATGGAAATAGGAGGCAAAATCTTGCTGCATTAATTTCTAATTTTTAAAATTCTAAATCAACTATTTAATTGCGCAATTTACTTAAGAAAAAGTAAATTATGGCTAATCTTTATACAGTATTGGTAAACCATATCGATTTAATTTTCTCTGATTATATATCTTCACTTTGCCTTCATATTCATTTTTGAGCATGTTTTTTTTATTTTTAAAGTCGGCAAAACAGTCATCATTAGTAATCTGTCCCATGAACAGGATCGGAGAGAAGATACATCATCATCCATTTTTCCACTCTTTACTCTTCATGGTAAAACGGTAAGGCTTTTAAATTCATTTGCAAATCAAAATAAATCGGAGAGTATTAAAAAAGCTAGGTATCCATTTCATTGGATTGGAAATGATAATCTGAGTAATAATACATGGAAACATCATATTAGCTACCTTCTTATGGGTTGACAAGATGACAAAGACAATATACTTTTGTACTCCAACATCTTTAGGAATATTTTATAATTTATATTGATTTCAGTGTAAATAGTATATATATATATTATGCCATTTTTTTCATCATTTAATAATTCTACCTGATAACTATTGATTCTTGTTGAATACATATATAAAAGAAAATGAAGTAAAATTTACAAGCTATTTGCTCTCAATATTATTATTTATAAGGATAGGTTTGTGTTTCTCTCCTGCGTGGAATATCTTGTTAATACTGAGTCAAGCAATGTTTGAACAGTATTGTGTAAACGTTAATACAAAATCCATACAGTTATGAGCAAGCATAAGAAACAGTGATCATATGATGTTTAATGATAAAATCCATACCTGATTAAATTATGTTTGTTTTATAAATAGGCTGTTATTTGTTAATAAATATTATTAGGAACGTCTAAAATGGCATATAAAATCGCTGATAATAAAATAGAATACATGCAATTTTTCTCTTTATATTCATTATTTGATAGCCAACCTTCAATTCTTTATGAACCATTGATTCGACTCATATAAAGTTTTCATTTATTCTCATACTATCTGACAATCTATTTAATGGCAAAGATTTCTGTCACAGAATATAGATGAGATTTTTAGCTTAGAATTGATGATGAGTCTTTTAAGAATGTCTGCTAGTGAGAAAAAGAGAGATGGTTGGGGGGGGGGGGGAGATAATAACATTGAGGTTGTTCAACATTTCATTTCTTATACAAAAAATCACACCAAAGAGCTTGATGTTCTTTGTACTATAAATAAATAAACCAACTCGGCGGCTTCAAATAAGAATAAAAATAAATAAAAAAGATATCATTAATAATAATATAGTCTTTTATAATTGCATTATAATTGTTTTCTGTATTAATGTTTTGATTCTCTTATGCCTAATGCTTGAGATGGAATGATTTTCCAACGTATTGTTTATAAACTTTTCAATTGGAAAACTCTTTTTTTAATATTCAGTGAATGTTATTAAATTCGTTAACACATTTTTAACTTTAATAATACAGGAGCTCCTCCTGCCTCAAAAGTGAAGGGAAAGGCTTTCACAAATGAGTCATCTGATGGTGATTTTTAAATATTGTCCTCTTATTTTACTCTCTATTAATAATTTCTATATGCTTATTTGTGAACAAAAATTGGATGATAAGCTGGGTTGGGATTGGACTAGCTACCTAAGCTTGTTTGAAAGTTTCTTTTTATTTAGGGGGGAGGGAGTCATAGTTTTAAAGTAGTTTGAAACTTCAGATTATGAGACTAGGCAGGCTTTTGCAAAAACAATCAGATGAAATGGTCCTTCTATTTCAATAGTGTGTATATATTTGATGTTCAGATAAAATGAATTGTTTCAAATATTTTTGATTAATTTTTTATAATAATTGTATTAAGCATAAAATAGTAATTGCAAAAAAAAAAAAAAAAGATTAAAATTTTGAAAGATTGTTGCTAAATTTTAATATTTTTCATTAATTATTGTATCTGAATACGTGTTTTAATGGGTTTCAATAGCGGGTGAAGTAATTGAGAAATAACGTATTAATACTTGTTGATAAGTTCTTGCTAGCATTTTTTGAATTTTATCAAGAAACTGTGATTATGTAAGATTAGCAAATGTTCTACTTTAGAAGAATGTATATTACTATTTATTTTGGAATTTCACTCTCCCACGTTTGAATAAAAGTAGTAATTTATATTTTAATTTTAATATTTTGAATTTTCCTTTTTAATATAAAATGAATCAGGTGAACAATAAATATTAGAATTCCCTTCTAATGTGAAACCATCGTCACATTGATATGATGCCATTCCGTAGGTCTTAATATAAAATGAACCAATAAATAATTGCGGAAGTTGCGTTCATTGGAATAATTGGAGAATTTTAGACCGGTGACAAATCTTATTTTAAAAATTAAACAATTTCAATTGCTTTGTATATATTGTAAAAAAGTAATTGACATTATTAAAATTTTGAATTAAAATTTTTTAATTGATTTTTAGCGCTCCCCTTTTTTGTTAACATTTTCTACAGAAATTGTCTTCTTTTCATGAGTACAAGCAATATTTAAGATTCTTAATTTATATCATCTACATGTTGTTTTCACATGATATGCATAGCTATTTATATATACTATGTAATCTATTAATAATTCTTATTAGTCATTCATTAGACTAAAGAATCGCTACTTAATGAATAATATTTCTGTAAGTGTATTTTTCACTACATCCCTTTCATGCAAAGTAGGGACTGGTTTTTATCCACTTTTAACATCTTGTGGAGGGATATAATCATAAACATATGACCAAAGACATGAGAAAAAGATGTGTGATCCCCAAAATGCACATTTCATGTTGGACCAGCACTCATCAGTTGGCCCAGATCACAATCTCTTACACATATCTTTATCATTGTTCATTATATATTGATAGCCAATTACTACAGTTTAATTGATGTGTTATACCTATACCGAACAATGATAACAATCTGATGAGGGCTGGATTAGCACAAAATGTGCATATTGGAGATCATACATAGTTTTCACATATCTTTGGTCATGTGTTTATGGTTATACCCTCCCCTCCCACACACACTATGTTAAAAGTGAATAGAAACTATTCCCTATCTTACATGGAAGGGGTGTAATGAATACTATGCTACAGAAATATTTTGTATTAACTAGCTAATGTATTAATTTTATTCGTGGAAATAAATTTATATGATTAAAAGATTTGAGATATTAGTTTATAAATTATTTCATAACATTTAGATCTTGAAGTGTTAACATTTTAAGTTGTATTGTATTACAAATTTACCTAGAATCTCTAACGGACTAATTGTTTGCTTGGGAGTTCATAAGATGTTCGAGGCCAGAAATACCAATCTATAATCGATCAGAGGAACCAATACTCGGGAATCTGACATTCTACCACTGCGCCAACCTACGCAGGCCATTATCATATTTACACTATTTGAAAGCATCTAGTGTTTGTTTTCATCTTTTAAATTATATATAAATTAGTGGAATGAGTTTCAAAAATATTAATAAATATTTAAAAAGTAATTAATTATTCTAATTGACGTTGTCGAAAGATTAATTTAATAAGTTTTGTGCTTTTAGTTTTTTTTTTTTAAAGGTAATTCAAACATTTAACACAGATCAATTGGTATTTTTGAATTGATTAAAAACTCATTACATTAAATGTTGTGTGATCAGTGTGTTAAAAATTGTCTTACTCCGAAGATCAAAGAAATTTCAGATAGCGGCAAAACAGTTTTGAAACTGATACTTTTCTTTTGCTTATAAACTTTTTTTTTTTTTTTTTTTAAGTTTTCTCATTATATAATAGGAAGAAAAGTAAAATATCTTTTATTAATGAAAAGTATTTTTTTTTTTATTGTCAATTTTATAATACAGTGTTAGTCCGCCATTATTATATCGGAAGGTTCAAATTCAGAGCAAAAGAAGGACAATTTTTTTTTTACACAACTGATAATTTCAAATAAAGTCGGAATATTTTCAGATAGACATTGTATAAAAACCCAGATAGCAATCCACTCTAGGTGAGGAAGTATACATTTAGTAATTATTCACTGCTAAGTTGAACATGTAGATACTTATTTGATCTGGACTGATCAGATGAGTAATCAATCACTTAACATTTAAAAACAAAACAACTATAATATAGTGCAAACTTTACCACTGATCCTACTCACAATATATAGTTATCTTTTTGGATTGCTCCTGCCATCCCACTTTATATCATTATCTGTAATTAAATTATTTATTTCAGATCTTTGATTATTGAACAAAATTTTAACTTCTGATCAAAATATTAATATATATTTTAGCAGAATAAGAAGTCCCTTGTTATAATTAGTTAAAGTATGGTTATATACATTAACGAAGATCATATTTAGATATGCTGTTAGGTGCATTTAATTCATGAATGTGTAACCAATTCACACTAGTACCCAATGAATACTAGAAAGTGTTATATATATCACTATCAAGTATTATCGTATTTACATTACTGGTTAGTTTTTGGCTTACAGTTTATATCAATATGGAGCTACAACTTAATGAACCTTCTGAACCTAATGCATCTCAAGATAAGCCACCATCTTTTATTTCTTTTTTAAATATCTAGTTAATAGATTTGTCACAAAAACCAGTGATTATATAATTTATTATCATGTTTAGTTTTATTATAATTGAAGATACACTTTTCTCATTTGATTAGGATAAAACATAATCCAAATACTAATAGATATCTCTGTGTATATTTAATGTATGATATAAGAAGAATTTTTTTTCACTCTAGATTTATCTACTGCAAGCTTGATTAATGAGTTGATATTAGATGGCAGGGCTATTATGCCCATAATCATTTGTTGTGTTCTCATCCCAGATTATTTGTTTATGACTTTTGTCAATGAGATTTTACAAAACATTAGTACTAATTTCTATCTCTTTCTTTTTATAAGTATTTCTGTCAAGTAAATTTCATTGTTACGTGATAAATAATGTAAATATTACACTGCATGTTCAAAAGCCAAGAAAATAATGAAAAATTAAAATTTATTGTTTTAATAAATAATTTGTAGCACTTAATTATAGTTTAAGTGCTGACCTACAGACCATAAACTCCAGAATGCCATATTTTAGCATTGCAATAAACAGATTTGTCATTTCCAATATTTAAACTTTTTATGAACTCCCAATATAATAAACCATTCAACTATTATTAAATATTGAGATACTGAAATAAATTGTGTTTAGAATGAAACAATTAAAAACTATTGTCAAATACAATTCCTGCTCATAATGCCTTATTTTATGATAATCTCAGTTATGCTTGCAATTGAAGATAATATCTATTTTCTAAAATATTAGAATTATTACTGTATTGATGTCTATGTGTTGATATTCTAATGGTAACTATTCTTATTGACAGAATAGTAAAGTAATAGGAATAAAATAATATGGGGCTAGGAATTATTTATCTAGAAATTATGCTTCCCATAAATATTCATTTACTTGGCTTCTATAGCCTCCAGTTGTAACACATAGGAGAGCATGCTCTCAGAGCTATGGGGATACTGTACATGTCTTTTGTGCAATACTTATTGCTTTATTTTATTAGCAAGTGTTATATATAAGCTGTATGCAATTTGTGGATTGCAGTGAATATATGAAATAATAAGTTTGTAAATAAAAACAATTCATTAATGAGAAAAATAAAATAATATATCAATTAATAAGTAAAATAATAAGTCATTAGAATCTCCAGGAATTTCCTTTCTTGAGTTCTTTTCACTTCAAAGGCTGCAATAAAGTTTGAATGTTTCTTTTCAATTATACTTTATAACTTTTTGTATACAAAAGAATTATCTTTATTTATTTGTGGATAGCTTTTAAATACTATATTATCATAGAATATGATACAGTAGAATTAAAGTCCCAATATTATATTTCTATCATTTTTCTATGCATAAGAAAATAATGTCATTTCTAAACAAGTTTGAAAATCATTTTCATTCTTTAAAAGTTCATAAATATTTTTTTCCTGCACTTATCTTGAATATTCATAAATAATAAAACAATATTAAAGCAGGAACAATTCTGGCTTCAAAAAAAAAGTCTTACCGCTATCTGGTGAACCTTTCATCTCTTCAATATTTTTTCTCTTTTCAATATCACTGAATAAAAAGCTTAAAAGTAATTATATATTGCATTCATATCCTTATTCTGCTTTGAGTATCCATTTACAAAGTTCCACTATAAAGCAATTATATCCTTATTCTGCTTTAACTATCCATTCACTAATAGTCATTTGAGAATGAATTGAGAAAGAATGTAGATTAGACAATGGCACTAGTATTGGAAACAATGAATTATTTACTTTAGCTTAGTACTTCATTTTCCATATAAAACTTAATAGAGTGAATCTTATTATCACTTTGAGTGAATAATGAAGAATAATAATTTCCACTTCTTAAGTGTAAAAAGTATTATTTAATAGCTAATTCATTTTTGCTTTTTGTTTCTGCTTCGAAGAAGAATGGGGGGAGAGAATGAGAAAAAAAGTCTATTTCATTACATTATTTTTTCAGTTGATTTACATATCAACACTTTAACTGCATTTTATAAATCTTTTGAGATCATCTCCACAGTAAATTCAATGTATTTTATTTTTAATGAATGGGGACATTGAATAAATGAATATCTCACATATTTTTGAAAATATAATTATGAAATGTTGTCATGGCCATTATAATTGCTACAAAATATATATTATCTAAACAGAATTTGAAAAGGAAAATCAATTTTTTTTTTCTCATGTGTTATAGAATCAGCCAGGAAGCGAACCCGCAACCCGGAACAACTGCTTGTAAAGCAGCCGTCGCTGACCTCTCGACCACCAAAAATTTTTATTTTTCAATCTCACATTTATTTTATATTAGATTAATTGTTCTTTTTTTTTTTTTACTTTTGCAAATTACATACTTCACTTGATAAAGAGTTTCTGGAAGCAGAAGAAAGTTGCATAATGTGCAAATCATTAAAGTTTACTGTTGTGACTTTGTTAAGACATAATGCAATTAAATTGGTGTGATTCATCTTTTATCTGAAAATTATTACATAACTTTAAAGATATAATACCACTTACAAACCACAAATGAATAAGTATAGGTTATCAGTTTACTGATATGTGATTTGGGGGGGGGGCATAGCTTGCGTTATCTTTTTTTGAGTAGTAATCCTGTGGCCATTTCCCAGCAGAATAAACCATGGTCATATCCTGTCATCGAATGATTGAGATACTTTTTTGTGCAATTTGATCCTTCATTTTTTTCACTTATTATGTGTGGATCTTATTGGATAATATGTATTTTTTTTACTTAAAAAAAGTTATTTTTGTTAATTAAGATGGTAAAAGTGATTATAATTTTTCAATACTATCAGTTGCAGCAATATTTTTATTATTTTTAATTTTTATTTATGTTTACAATAATAATATATACTTGTCTTCTGGTGGCAGATCAAACATGTATGCAAAAGAATTCTGTTGCTAGAAAATCTTATTATAATCCGTGTTCACATGTTTTAAATTATAACTTCAGTAGCTTTGATGTTTGGAAGTACATAGCAATATATTGTACTGGTAACCTGAAGGGACTATCTTCAAAGATAATTAATTGGTGTAACTTTCCTAAAGTTATATAGAAAGGAGATAATGATGGAGATGATTGAACCTGAAAAAAATGAATTATATTTCTCAATTACCTCCATAAAATCAACACTAGGGATTTAAAATAGACTTTATCACTCAGAAGTAATTTGTTTTAATTGAAATAATGAGAAAGGCATTCATTTACAACCTTTATCAGGGTGCCATATTTTCATTTAATGAAAAGAAAAAAATGCTGAATGGACCAATTTAAATTTTTTCCAATTCCCGATAACATTTAGCATTTGCTCAGTGGTTAAGTATTCTTTGTGTGTGTAAACATGAAACTGATAAGTATTAGTGTGAACATTTGAAATAAAATATGATATAAAGTGGCACTGACAACTTGAATTTTATAAGTAATAACCATTTATTTACAAAATACATCTATATCTCACATATAAAGTAAAAAATAATTATTTTAGGATAAATTCATACAATGAATAAGCATATAAAAATAAATTAAATCAATAACAAATTGTCTTCTATTTTTAAAATGGCCCATTAATCTCAATATATAAATAAAACACATTCTCTTCTTTATAAATCCTGTTTTATTATATGAAGTATTATAGTATAAATAAATAACAGTCCAACATTTCAACTATATTTTTTTATAGTCTTTATCAAGGAACAACTAAAAAGTACATAAAAACATAAACATAAATAGAAATATTCCTCAATAATTCAAATATATATAACAAATACAAATAACTCATACCTTAAAACTCTTCTAGCAAACAATCATTAATTTCCATTACATTTGTTTCTTAAATACATTTGTTAAAATAATTTTCTATAATTATTTAATTAAATCAATCTGTTATTGTTTTTTCAATTAACAACCTAGTCATTACAGGTTTTGTTTCAGTAGTATAAATTCATTCTTTTATAATTCTTTCATAATATGATCCTAATACATTCTAAAGGTTCTATTTTAAAATCTTTATGCTTAAATTTACTCATTTGATAATAAACTGCAGAAGTTTTATCATTTAAATGCTGTTTTAATCTTGTTGGGAGTTTATTCTTTGTAGTTTCAACACATGAAATTTCTTTATTATATTTAAAACAATCTAAACATTTTATAATATAAACCGAATTCATAACTTCTAAATTATTATAATCATTATCATTATTAATCAACAAATTTAAACTTTTTTTTTTATAAACAGAATAAATAATATTATATTTGTTATTAATCATATTAAATATTAATTTCCTAATTTTAACAAATAAATCTTTTGTAATATTGAAACCAACATATATTTTCTTACTACTACTACTACTACTACTACTACTACTACTACTACTACTACTATTACTACTACTGTCATCATCATCACCATCGTCATCATTATTATTAATAATATTATTTAAGCCTATTATATTATTCAAAATAAAAGTAAACTAAATAAAAGTAACTTAATTACTAATATAAAAGAAATGAATTAAAATATGTTAAAGGATTACACTGTATTACTAAGGCCATTTTTATTTTCTTTAATTAAAGTTTTAAAAGGAACTGTCTTACTATGGTATATATATTTATAACTTCAACTACTGATCAGTATAGGATACAACTTATGATGTCTCTTTTTCTTCCAATTTGTACAATTTAAGTGTTCTTTTTCCAGCAATGATAGAGACACACATTCTTCATAGTTATAGATTTATTGTAAATATCCAAGTGTTGTGGCATTTAGGGATCTACTTAGGCAGTTCTCAGGAGCTGATACATTTTAAAATTAATCAGCAATGCATTTTCTGTGGTTGTTTTATCAAGAAACTGGCCATAAATAAATAATTTTATTACTTTTGGTTCAGATTATATTTTCTGAAACATTTTTTTTTTTATAGGATGGTGATATAAATAACTGTAGAAAAGTTATATTAAAAAAAAAAAGAAAATGACTTTTTCAGACTTTGGTATTATAAATTCAATTTCCTCATACAATCTTTTTGTACTGTTCTTTTCACTGGTAAAAGACTGATTTTTAAAAAATGTTATTCAGTCTTACTGCTAAAGAATGTTGTCCCTCCTTTTGCTTAATTAAAATTACATAATAATAGATTTATTGACTTTTTTATCTTTTCATTACTTTTACATACCAGATTTTTAGTTAGTTATCTATTTTAAAAAAATATAGTTCATATTTAAGATTTTTTTAAAAATCAAAATATTATTACAAGGAATAAGAATTTTTTTTATTGACATTTGTTTTGATAAAGTTTTATAAGTTTTAATAATGCCTTTATTTATTAATTGTAATCCAAATAAGATATTTTTATATATCTCATCTATGCATACACATACAAGCACTTTAAAAAAACACCAAAAACATACTATTAAATCATTGCAATTCCCTTTTAACCAGTAATTAATTTTAAAACAATTGTGAATAACCTATTATAAATTTACTTACTATATGTTCTATGCACCACTGGCTGATCACTTATTCAGACCTCTCTTTCCTGCACTACAGTATTAAAGCTACTTATGATATCAAAAGTGCATACCATATTTTTATGGACTTCATTTTTGTCGTTAACCATTTTTTATTGTAAGTTTTTGATAGTACTATATTAACTTTTTAAATGTGCATTTGCAAATAAACAAAATATAATAAATAAACAAGTAAATTAATGATTTAATGAAAAAAATAATTTTCAGTAATATGAATGTAAACATTTTTTGAAATATTAAAATTATTTACAATTACAAAAATTAACAAAAGTAATATTTTTACAATATGCGGTTTTTATTTACCAGTAGCTATTTTCTATTTGTCATCAGTAAATTTTTAGGTGACTAATTTTCTGCTAAAAATAAATATGTTCAAATAAATACTAAATGTGAGTATTACCTATTTATTAAGAACACATCTTTAATTTTATAAACATAAAAATAAACAAGTAAACAAATTATATATAAAATTGTTTTCTATTTTTATAATTTTAATAAAAGAAAATGTTGCACAAATGCATGAGAGAATCTTCTACAGAGATAATAGAGCTTCTTCTGAATTGATTTTCATATTACTGATAATTGCTGAAATTTAGGTGCTTTAGTTAGAAGTAAACTCAATTAAAACTATTTGGTTGAAGTTTTGTGGTCAAATGAATACAAAGCCACTATATCAATGCAACAGATAACCATGACTGATTCAGCTTTAGCCAAATGAAGTATGAAAGAATTACTTCATTTATAAAACAGATTATTTAAATTATCTTTGTCTTATAGAAAAGTGTACACTCACACATTATGACTAGAACAGTAGTCTGCTAAATTGATGTGGTTTATTTTGCCTTTTGAAATATATTTTGCAAACTTTGTACTGATCTAAAATTACATGAATAACTTGCATGTATGCTTGTTGATGTACCCAATGCATATTTTTGTCAACTATTTTGTAAATATCACAGTTTTAATTGTGATATTTATTAGAATGAATACAGTTCACTGTTAATTACTGTATGTTATAAATTGATTTAAAAAGAACAGTGTTATTATTACATGGCAATAAGGAATTGTATGACAAAAATATTATTAGCAATAATTGAGAAACTTTTTAGATGATAGTGTAGTGAAATAAATAGATTAGTGCTGTATATGTATTATTAAAGCAGTAATGTAGATAAAACAAATTTGTGATTATTTGAGAGAAGCTCTAAGTTCATGGATCTTGAGCCAATTCTCTCACTTCCATTGTTTCTTAAGAAATACCAAAAATCTATTTAATTATTATCATTAATGGAATTGAAGTGCTCAAATATCACATGATCTTCTGGGAAGTTAGGCATATGAATATATAATAGTTCAAATAAAAATTGTTTTGCTATATTAAAGTTAAACATTCTTGACTTTGTGGGATTTGTAGACATTTAAAATGATTGTATTTTTTTAATGGCACTTTTAATAAAATGAAGATAACTAGTGATAGTCTATATTTTTAAAAATTTTATTTGAAGTCTATACCCAGTTTATTGAGAATTATTATTTCTTTTTTTTTATGTGGATTTATAGTGGATTATTTTTATATTTTTCTTGACTTATTTGATGCAGATTTTCTTCTTTATTTGAGAATTCTGAGATATTGTTGAGTAATGAAAAATGTAGCCACATGAGCTTTAAATGGTAATAGAATGATGGATTCAAGAAAAATTTTTTTTTCGCATCTGTTATTTCAAGAGCATAAGAGTCCCCGATGATTAAATAACTTGATTAGTTTTTTTTTCTGCTAAATCTCATAATGGAAGTTAGTTCAACTTGTTAATGTTTAGACTGATGGCAAAAATGCTTCTATAATTTACATCCAAACATTGAGAAATAGATGAATCATATTCTAATATTTAAAGGGTTTATCTGATTAAAATGTTTTTATGTTATACATTATTCAACCATTTTGTGTTATAATCACCATATGTAAATATAGGTACATATAATTTTTCTTTCTAATGTAAGAAAATGGATGTTATTGAATTTTTAAACATCATTTATATATATGAAAATGATTTATAATTTTGATGTATTCCGTTTCCTAAATAAGATTTTTTTTTTAATCACAGATAAAGATTAGTATCTTATCTTGAGTTTAATGCAGTGGTGAAATGATATTCTGGAATTCAACATTTGGAGTATGGCTTTGGCTGTGCCAGTTTTAGTGCTCCAACTTTTCATGATCTCTTGAGCAATAAATCTTTGATTGCTTAATTTATTTGTATCTTTATATATGCAATATATATATATTTAGTCATTATGAGGTAGTTAATAATATTTTCTTTCATATTTTATGTGTACAGCTCGATTGCATAATTGCTCTGTCAATTCTGATAATTATTCTTTCTGAAATTCGGGGGGGGGGTGTAATAAAAATGTAAAGAAATTTAAAATTGGTAAATTTTATATATCTTATTTATCTGAAATTTGGGAAAAAATATCAATTAAAAATTTGGAGAAATAAATATATATATATATTACCTATTTATTATTTGTCTATCTCAAGTGATCACTTCTGTGCCCTTAGTAACTTATTAGTTTTAAAAGGTTGTGACTATACTCTAATATTTGCCTCATAAAAGTTTATTTCCGTCATAAATTTGAAAATTGTAAATGGCTCCAAAAGACAAAATTAATGGTGATAATTATTTTTTTAAACTTAAAAAAAGTTAAGAAGTTTTTTCTATATGTCAATTTATTTAAAGAAAAAAAAATCATTTGCCAAAGCTGGCTGGATTATTATTATGAAAAATAGTAAAAAGGGTAAAACAATTCATGCTAAGATTTCTTCCACTTTAAACTGAATATGTTATATCTACAAAACATGTGAAGTATAGTAAAATTTCAAAAGCATTAAATTTTTGGGTGTGGGGATATGAACATAAAGAATGTTCCAATAGGCAACAGTAATGTAATGCATTAGAAAAGTATTGAATCTATACAAAGACTTTAGCAAAGGGTTCATTGAAAAGACTGATTTCAAACTATTTTCTGCATGTAAGAGATAGTTATATAGATTCATAAACTGACACGAACTTAAAAAATAACAGCTTCTTTAGTTTTACAGATTTTTTACCATTATTACCTTTGTACTTTGGAACTATTTAAAATAAAATTTTAATTTTTCAAATTTACATCACAAATATTTCACTGGGATCACAAAAATATCACAAGAAAATTATTGCTGCCATCATTAAGCTTGAAATTTACATACTCGATATTATCTTTAATCAAATTAATTTTTATCATTAAAAAATGAAAAAGGAGGATGGTAAGTTTTATTTAATTTTTTTTCTTTCAAAAAAATGATTTTAATGCAATTTTTTTTAACACAGTAATGCATTCATTGCATATTTAGATTTGAGTAGTGTTTACATATGTAAATGTACTCTTTCTTTATCTTTCAGTTTATGAGTCCGTTGTCATTTTCATGACTGCATTTTTCTGCTTTTGTAATTATTTTTGTTGGTGTTGGTATAATTTTTAAATCCAGTTAGGTCTGTAATTAAATTTGTATTTACATACTAGAAATGTCTGTACTGTATATATGCGTGTCTTCATCATGTGAATTTTGTGTTACTAAACACAATTTTTTGGTATCTATATAAAAGCTTGGAACCCTGAATGTGGAAACTATACTATAGTTATTTATATGCTTTATTATTAATTTGTCTGATGTTATTTTTATATAGTATACATTTCTTTTTAAATTTAGTAGTCATTAACTTTATTGAAACATATATTTTTTACTTATATATATTTATGAGGTATTATTTATGATTTTAATAAAATAATTTATGAATTTGTATGTTTTTATTTGATATATGTGTAACAGTGTTTGTTTCATTGTAAAAATAAAGTGATATATTAGTTTTTAACTTTCAAATTATATTAGAACAGGCTAACCATTACGTGTACACATGTTTACATACATATATACTTTTAGAAGGTAAACATATTTCCATTAAAATAGTCATTAAGACAAATTTAAGTAGCATTCAAGAAGAATCTAGCTTAATGGAAGTCTATTAAGTTGATCAGGAGAAGTAAAGTCTTTTATTTATATTTTTAAAAAGTTATTATTTTTTTTTACGAGATTTTAAGGGTTATTTATATATTGTCTACATTCTGAACTTTTAAATTTTTGAAAATCAATGTGAGTTGTTTGAACAAAAGTTTAGATTTGAGTGGAAATTGCATTTTAGACGTGTGTTTTTAAATGCTGAAAGAACATTTTAATGAGATGGTAGTACTTTGGTAAAAATTAGTTGCAACCAAATGGATATTAACTGAACCATGTTTATTAGGAAGGAATACAAAATTGTTAGCAGCAACAATGTTAAAAACCTTCTCTTGATGGCTAATGGGCTTCTTCTTAAAGTGATTTCTATTTACTTGACTAACTCTGTTTTTTTTTTTTTTTTTTTAGTAACCTTGCTTTGCTAACATGATTAAAGAACGCGTTAATGAAATAATTTTTATTTATTAGATACTAAAAAATAAAAATCATTAAATCAAACAAAATGTAATGGTTTAGTATTGCAGTTGTTTGTGTTCAGATATAACTGCACAATTATATATACTTTTTCCTTTTATGCAGAATCTCACAGGGGAGTGACTAACACGTAATATTATTACGTTCATGATTTGAGAGTTAAAAAAAAAAAAAAATCTAGTTTTACATTTCAATATATTTTCAGTATGCAACTTAAAATTTCCGAAGAAACTTAGAATTTGTTTTAAGTATTTAGTTTATTATTATCTAATTGCTCAGACGAGGAAAATCCACAAAATCATTACTATCAGATGTTGTTTGAATTGATGAATAATAACTTTCTCATTGTTTAGTTGTGGTTCTGTTTTATCTTTTGGGATCCTTATATATATATACACACACACACACCAACTTCACAGATAGAAAGAGAAATATTATAAATTAGTCAGCATTTTTATTTTTTATATTAAAATTAATGTTTTTTTCATTATGAAAATAGATATTTTAATTTTTAATTTATTATAAGTATCTAAAGATAAAAAGGATAATGTAACTTTAAATAGCCATTGCATGGCAAATTCTTCCTGTATTTTCAATAACTTAACCTGAATAAAGCCATTATTCATGAGATTGACCAAATTGCTAGATGGTAAGGATTTGAAATTTTTTATTCTTATTTTACCCTTTATTTATTAATATTTAATAATAATGTTGAGTTTTCATTTCATTTGTATTTGTAATTTGAGTGCAAAATGTTTTTCACATATTTTGATAAACATCACTTAAACTGTGCTGGCTGTGTGTAAGTTGCAAAAAGAAAAAAACCCATTTCCTGTGAATGGGAAAACGGTTTGGAATCAAATTTTTAATATTTAACTGGGTTGAATAAGGGCTAGCCATCCGTTTAGAACCTGAAAAAAAAAAAAAATCAAGATTTACCTGGTTAAAACTTGAATAGAGATCATAGAAAGCCAATAACTAGAATTTTTTTACAAGGCAAGAACCCATTAAAACATTGATAAAGAATGACTAAGGGTGTAGGATGATGGATGTCTATTTAATTTTTGCTCTGGATCTGTAAATATTAAATGTTACTATGTGTATTGTAGTATTGCAACATTGGCCAACACTAACCATGCCTATATTACAAACTGCCTCTATAAAATGAGCTGAAAATCAGTTATTTACAGATAAAATTTAAAAATAAATTAAATAAAAGAAAGTAATTAAAAAATTCTTCAATTGATCTCATATATCTATATGTATAGATTATATTTGTTTTTTATATATTTTTCCAAGATATTTATATATATTTTCATATATCAAATGCGTTGGCCAGTAAGCGAACCCGGACCAGCTGCTTGTAAGGCAGCTTCGCATATTTCTAATATACTAAAGTTATAAAATAAAATTATATATCTATTATAATCTTGATTAATAATTTAATTAAGGTTGCAAACTATGAAAAAGAAAAAGAAACACAACTTATTGTGATAAAGTCTGATTGTGATAAAATCTAATCAGAACTGTAATTAAATGTGATTAAAGGGATTAAAGAAGAAAAATTAAAACAAAGTTTTAAACATAAGAATAAACACATGTAAGCTTTTGGGGAAGGTTTGTGCTGGCTTAACAAATGGTTATAAAAAAAATGGAAAATACATATTACAATATTTGTGAAAAGTGCAGGATACACATTGGCAGCAGTTTATAAATTTGAAAAAAAAAAAACCCCAACAAAACAACAGTTTTTGCTGCAGAATTATTCTAATTTGCTTCAAAATTGCTGTTATAGTACTTCTCAATACTGACATGTAAACAACCAGCTACTATTTCCAGTATAGTTTAAAAGAATAGAAGAAATATATATATATAAATTGCTAAGTGCACCCAAAATATACCTGTCAGAACTCACAATGCAGTCTTTCCAACTTCAGAAAATCACCAAGAGAAAGCCCAGAAACAGAAGACATAGGGAAATGTTTAACATTTTGCCTGCTGAACTATTTTTCAATTACCTGGTTTTATTTTTCTGCATAGTCAAGCAACAAAATGTAGTAAAATCTCGGAACATTCACCCTAAAATCACCCAACAGACAAACAATATAAGAATTAAAAATCAGAAATAATCCATCAGCAATAAGCTTACTAAATTCTTTTGAAACAGTCTGCAATAAATATGTAAAAGATCTTATTAAAATAGTAATATAATTTGTATGTGTTAATAATTGGCATTTTAATTGTTAATTAAATTTATTATTATTTGAATGTGTATTATTTATATGGTTTCCTTAAATTATTTGCTAGTTATGCATCATTCTCTCAATAATTCCATTTCCAACATATATACATTGATTCTCTATTAAGTGCTCATGTTCTGAGCTAAGAAATTCAGGATTGTTCTTAAATGATAATGGTGTTTTGAATGTAATTAAGTTCAAATTCTAATAAAACCTTTATGAATGGATGTTAAATATAGTCTTCTGAGATAATATTTGGGTAAATGATGATCAGAGAATATAACCAGGGTGCCATATAATATATATTTATAGGGAACATAAGATTTGATCATCATCATCAAATTCGATTTTATTAATCTTTAGGCATACAAAGTATATATTATTATAGAATAATGCATATGCATGCCAGAAATATTATTTATGGGTATCTTCATGATGATCAGTAGAGAGGGTTGGATAAGAGCTGCATATTAGCTTAAAATCTGGGGGTAAAATCAAGGTTTAGGTGGCAAAAATTTGAATTCAGATCATAGATTTTTTTCTTTTAGGGTAAGAGGCTTTTTAAAGATTGATAAATAGAGAAGGGGTATATTGCATGAGGGATGCCTTTATTTGATTTTTGCTGTGAATCTATAAATATTAATATGTTACTATGTATACATTAAAGCAAATATTTTTATTAGTAAAATATATGAAATTTATATTTTATCTTTATTAATCTTTTCATTAACATTGTACTGACATTTTGAGATTTCTAATATTCCAGAATAACTTTTTTTATTGGTACCATCTATTCATGACAATGCTAATGTTAATAATGAGCAATTATATGCATATCGATACATGTGAAACAAAGGGTAAGTAGAAATATACAAGGGGATAGCCAAAATAATTGGTATTTTATAATAAAAAAAATATGTATTTATTTTTAGATGTTGCAAATTGAATCCCTTTCAAAGTATTATCCATTTAATGCAATGTACTGGTATGAACATATATTTTCACTTTTTGAAGAAGTCTGGAAACTCTTGCAAAGTGATGCCTTTTAACACCATCCTTTTTTTCCTTTACCACTTCTAAGTCTGCAGAAAAAAAAGAAGGCATTTTTTCACTCAAGAGAATAAAAAAAAGTCACATGGAGTGATATCAAGTGAATATGATTGATGGAAAGCTAGATCATGCTAAATTGGAATTAAATATTGTTTCACACTTAAAAGGTTTTTGTGCATTAGGGCATCGTTACAGTGAAAATTGCACTCACTTTTCCATAAAGAGGGATATTCATGTGTTACTGCTTCATGCAAAAGCTTCAGAATTTTTAGATTTTAAAGATCTGATCATTATGAATGCATTCTGAGTGAATAATTCTATTTGTATTTTTTAAAAAATCAGCATTATTTTGACATTGAACTTTCACTAATGATGCTTCTCTGGGAATGTAGTGAATTTGACACTTCCATTAAACCACTTGTAAACATATTTTTTCCAGTACAAGTTACTTGTAAACTATTTCTAGTATTACTAATAGAAAACAGAAATTCACCTGTTCCAACTTTTCAGCTATTATAAAAATCAACAAATATATGAAATGCACTTTACAACAAAATGTGCTACATGCCATCACAAATGCAACATGATCCCATTATTTGAAAAAATTGATGCAGAGGGTCTCCACTTTAGTTATCTAGAAACAGAAGCATGCATTATAAGAGGCATGTTTATCAAAGAACATTGCCTGTTATTTTTGAGTACTGTCTCATATATCTGTGATATGATAAAAACTGGTTTTAATAAGAATAATATATATGTACCTGTATACAAAATTAAATATTAAATTTACACACCATTAATTTATATGAAATTACTTAAATTCTCTCTAGCTGTGAAATAACAAAACAAATTGCCTGCTTTAATGTCAAAAACTAAAATATTGAATGGATTTTTTTATTCTTAGAGTTTTCAATGTAAATAAACTAAATTTGTTGATAATGTTGAAAATTTCCAAAGTGTAATTAATATCATTGTCTGATAACAATTATGACATTATAGTGCTATGTTTACATCTGGTGTTAATATTGATTCCAATGTCAAATCTTAGCATGGTCAGAAAACTTAGCCTATTTACATTTAAAAAGCACTAAGAGTAGAAGGATCCAATATATTCTTTGGTTTGCTGATGTTTAGCTGATGGATTTTTTTGCTTATTTTTCAATTAGAGTATAATTCACTTGTTAATATATGCAAAGTACTTTATTTGAAAATGGAACTGATAGTCCTTAAAAGCTTTCCTTCACATGTCTGTGATTACCTGTAATGTTATTTTGCCAGTTTTGACTCATTTAACAGTAAAAGAAGAGAATTAAAATAATATTGATTTATTAATTTAAAAAAAAAAACCATGAAGATGTCACTATTCTTCAGATCAAACATTTATCAAAAAAGCCAAAATCCCTGCACAAAGTGCTGATTGATAGATTCTTTGAGAGAATACTTGCAAGACATGCTTGTAAACATGACTCCCATTGTTGTTAGCAATGTGCAAAAACATTTTCTTCATAATTTATATTTTTATAAAATACCTGTATATTAGCTACTAAAAAAGGAATTTTCAAGATCCAGCTTGTTTTTTTTTATATAACAAAAAAAAAAATCAACAACCCGCTAATGCAAGGTAAGAAATTTGAAGTAAGAATAATAAAGAATTTACAATCATTATGCTCTGCAAAACATTGTAGTACAAAACTTTTGTGACATCTTAATAATTATAAAAACAATTTTAAATTTTAGAATAGAATTTCAAAGCTTTATGATGACTTTGTAAATATTTATTCACATTTAACAAATAATATTCAATCAATAAAAATTTCATCAAATAATTTTTAATAGCATTATGCTAATCAGTCAATAAGAAAAATAATCTTTCTTGTTATATATTTTACTTAATTTTTTTACTATATTTGCAATGTTCAAATAGATTTTAGAATGTTTTTCATTTGTAAATGCATATTTCTAACAAATTAAACCCAATTTATTGAATTCTACTATAGAATAAAACATTCAATTCTAAAATCAAATTTTGATGGTTTGCTCAAATTACCACTAGGAATAACAATGGAAACATCCACTTGGGGAAGCAGTAAAAATGGTGCACACTCTTTTTCTCTTCTTAATTAAATATGATTTTAGGATTGTAATAAGAAATGGAAAATCACAAACATTAACTAAAAGTGCTCATCACTTCAAAGAATTTTTTACAATAATTATATCTAAGTCAATTATTTTATATAGCGCAATGTTTTTTATAAACTATAATATTTAAACAGCATTAAACTGTTGCACATGCGCTTTGGATTTTAAATATAAAATGAATGAATACTAACACTTCAACCACATGATAAAGTCTTTGGATAGAATCTTTTCCAAAGACTTTATCATGTGGTTGAAGTGTTAGTATTCATTCATTTTATATTTAAAAAACCAAAGCGCATGTGCAACAGTTTACTGCTGTTTAAATATTATAGTTAATAATTATATCTAAAAATACTGATTAATTTAGTATTTAAAATTAAGCAAATATCACATTATATGCAATATTTTTGTCACAAACGAAAAGGAAAAATATATCAAAAGACAATGATTAAAAGGTGATACACATTTGGCTGATTGAGTACCTTTGCTGTCTGTTCTATTGAAAAAGAAAAAAAGAAATCATTTTTTGTTTGTTTTTTGTTCTCATTATGTTAGTGATTTACATATGTGTGATAAATTATATATATAGGATATGATTTTATTTTTATTATGATATGTGAATTTCGTCGTGTTATCCGATTATAGCTTGAGTTAACACTTTTTTAAAAATATTATGTTATTTAATTTTTGAGTACCTTTGCTGTCTGTTCTATTGAAAAAGAAAAAAAGAAATCATTTTTTGTTTGTTTTTTGTTCTCATTATGTTAGTGATTTACATATGTGTGATAAATTATATATATAGGATATGATTTTATTTTTATTATGATATGTGAATTTCGTCGTGTTATCCGATTATAGCTTGAGTTAACACTTTTTTAAAAATATTATGTTATTTAATTTAAAAATCAAAGTATATTTATATGTTTTTAGAAATATTCAAATTTCATTTTAAATTCAAATGTTTATTTAAATATGAACAATCAAAAAATAATAAGATGCAAAATGCCACAAGGCAGTATGTTTTTTTTTTGTTAATTTAATTAAAAATTTAAATATTTGTAGTATATATATATGAATTTTAAAATTATAAATTATGTTCAAAATAAAAAAGTAGGGCAGTTTTTATTATTATTTGATATACAAATAATGATATTAGGAATTATTTTTAATATTATATTTTTAAGCGAGAAAATAAATTATTATTTCAAATAACATGTATTTTGGAAAAGTTGTTTATTCTAAAGCCTATCACTCCCTCCTCACTTAAAAAAAAAACACTCGGCATCCTTCTCGAAAATTTTCTGCTTTACATGAACAAACAGAAAAATATAGTGTGAAATTTGCATTTATTTCTGAGTCTACATTCCTACATATATCAGTTCTATAACAATGTAGTAAGGTAAGATGTAAAAAATATCTCTTGAAATATATGTGAACAAACAGAAAAATGTAGTGTGAAATTTGCATTTATTTCTGTATCTACATTCCTACATATATCAGCTCTATAACAATATAGTAAGGTAAGATGTAAAAAATATCTCTTGAAATAATAAAATTATTTTTTAAAATTAACCATAGGAACATTTTTTTTTTGATATATAGACAATTAAATGGTGAAAGATAATATAAACATGAAATTATGAATGATTTTAAAAATAATTCTAATGAAAAGGATGAATCTGATGGTTTATAACTATGACTAGGTATATTTGTAGTCAGTATCTTTTTTTAATTATCAGAT
Organism: Epiperipatus broadwayi; assembly: GCA_028023455.1. NCBI lineage: Eukaryota > Metazoa > Onychophora > Udeonychophora > Euonychophora > Peripatidae > Epiperipatus > Epiperipatus broadwayi. The sequence continues at coordinate 295,727 of JAQFVV010000563.1, read as the reverse complement.
TTATGACTATTCTGAACCTACATTCCATTGAACTAGGTGAAGGAAATGCAATTAAAATTTTTGTATTAGAGGCATAATCTAGGATAAAATTGAGATATTTTGCATTCAGAATTATTGGTAGTATTTTTGAATTTGTTGATACTTTTGCAAATTCTTTTTGTAAAGGATCCAAAACCCTGTTGGGTGTATTCATTTTAAGAATAATTGTTGATTGAAATCAGAGTGGTGAGTCTCCAAATGGGCAAGTCTTGATCATGTCTTTTTGTTGTTGATAGAACTGTTTTTTTTTTAAATTTATTAAATATATTTATCATAAGAACTATATAATTTTAAAATTAATCAATTTGGCTCATTCTAAGTCAAACAGATTTTCCCTTTTGATTTCTAAAGAACTTCTATATATAGCAATAAATAATTGAATTTTTCATTGTTTTCTATACAGAGTTGTCCAAACCAGGTTTCTCAACATATAGTCCATGGACTATTTAGTGCTTCATAAAAGGCTTATGAATTTATTACATATTTTTTACAATGTTTTACATTATGACTAATTTTATTAAATTTATCTTTAATTCTGTTCTAAGATTTTTTTTTTGTTTGTTAGGTGTTTTATTCATAGAAAATAAACTAAGAAACAAAACACTACAAGAAATACAAAAAAGTCTATTTCCTAGTGTCAGTCATCTCACAATAAAAATACTGCTTATAATTTTACGCATGCACTTCATGTGCTGAAATGTAATTTAGTATGTACAAAAATAATAGACTGGTAACAGTTGTTAGTCATATGTTCTATGAATTTTGCCACAGCCAGCCCACTGGCAAGCAGTGATAGCATTACTATAGAATAGATGGTAACTATAAATTAAATACTTAATACTTACTTTTTTGGATAAATTTTAGTCATTTAAAAATGTATAACAACAAGAAAACAGCAAACTATTTTTTTCAAAAACCAAGCTTAATTACTTTGAATGCTAATGGAAATATTATTTGTTCACAATATGAGTTGCCTTAGGTAAAATGAAAATGTATTGTTTCTTCATCAATTCAATCCTAATTATTTTAATTTTTTTTTTTTCTAAAAAGAAATTTATTTAACAAATTTAATATGATTTACAAGTTATAATCAAGTGTAATAGTTTGTATTGGAACTAAAGTTTATATTGGAACTTTGATCTGTGAGACATTTAGGTTGTTCATGTGCCACAGTTGGGACCATCTCAATATTTATAAAGTTCTCTTTTTGTGGGTGATGTTTGCCTAATATAGCACAGGTTGTGCATATGCTATGATTTATATCTTGTAGTCATTTAGGGCTATTGTGTTGTTACATGTGGTTGAGTTGTCACTTATACTATTGCTGCAGTATTGGAATCTCAAAGAGTTGCCAAGTGTCATCAAAGGTGCTGTTGGAGGCAAGCATTTGATCTCTTTTCTTTATTTTGGTAATGGTGTCAATGAAGGTGAGAGCTGGGTTTCAGCTTGAATCCTCAATGGCTAGTTGACAGCGTACCAGCCATAATGAGAATGTGAGGAAAATGGCCAGTCGGATCCAAGCATATGTTTTTGTGCCTAGGTATCTTTGAATAGAGGTGATCATGTTGTAGTTTATTTTAGAGTTAGAGTGAATTAACTGTCTGATGCAGTTGTACTTAGGGCATATGTTAATGATATGGTCAATTGTTTTCTCCTCTCGCCGACAGAGCTGACATTGGGGATCCAGGTTGCCATGGCTTCTTCTGTATACTAGAAATGATCTAGTGGGAAGTGCATTAAGATTTAACTTTATCACAAAGTCAAGATATTTGGCTTCCAGGCTCCAGAGCCTAAATTGGGAGATGATTTTTTTATTTGTTATTTTAAGCCTGTAATCTTGTACTTGGCTGTGTGGGTGTTGTAGGCTATAGGCTTCCCAATAAGTTATTTTAATTTGGTTTCATTTTTTGTCAGGAATCAGAAAATTGTTGACCCAGGCTTCAATGCATTATTTGCAGAGAAATTTTATCCAATTAATATATGAAACCAGAAAAATTAATGTGTCATTTACAAGCCAAATCTCCAAAATAAGTCATTGAATTTTTTGGAATGTAAAAGTGATAATCATTTTTTAAAAAATTTCTTTTAAACAATAAGTCTCTTGTAAAAGTATCATATTTAGTTACTTTAAGAATTGCTATATACAAAACGCAGTACTCTGTTGTTGAAAATTTAATGAAACCATGTTTAATCAGTAGACTTGTGTTCTAAAATCCTAAGTGTTATGTCAGGAGATGAAAGAAAACTTTGCCACTTTCTAACAATATTATTTAACTCAGATGTAATGAATTAGGAACTGATCTTGAAGATCAATTAATTCAAAAAAAAAATCATTGTTCACAATTCAAATAGAGGAATACACAGATGTTACCAATCGAGACATACTTTTATGTTGTATTCATTATGTTGATTACAAAATCAATTAAGTAAAATAATTTTTTTGTTATGTTGAACTTCCTAATTATACTTCTAAGCTGGATATATTTAAAGCAATTAATAATTACACTGAAAAGAACTCACTTAATTGGAAAAATTGTGTTGGCTTATGTACTGATGAATAGGCAAGTATGACTGGAAAAAATTCAAGAGTTTTTTTTTTTTTTAAAAAATCAAGTTTAACCAAGTAGTGGTTGACAAAATGATTTTTATTCATTGTGTTATATATCGTGAGCATTTGTGTCTCCTGACTTGAACAATCTTCTTACTCAATTGATAAACATAATAAACTATATCCAATGCAATACACTAAATTAAAGATTATTTTCATGTTTATGTAAAGAAATGGGATGTGGTCATGAAAATTTACTATTTCATGAAAAAATAGATTGTCATCTAGAGGAAAAATATTAGTAAGACTTTATGAATGAAGTTAAAAGATTTCTAGAAACTTTTTTATTGAGAATTGAGAAATATTTTTCATGATAATAATTAGATTGCTACACTGGCTTTTTTCTGACATATTTTCATTAATAAATAAATAATATTTACTAAGGCTGTAACCTCAAGAATGTGCACATAAAAATGTGATAGGAGGAACCTCTACAGGTCTTAACCATAAGCTTACATTTTGTAAGAAAAGAGGGGAACCCTTCTTTACTTCAACTTACTTTCTATATAAATAGGTGGAGCTGAAGCCACCTGCAAGGAAATACTACTACTTTTGATTTATGGAATAAAATTGACATATTCAAGAAAAGTTAGAATGGTATAAGCATGTAAAAGAAAATGAAAACTATGTTATGTTATTCATTTTGGGAATTGATAAATGGAAATTGATATAAATATCGGTGAATTGATAAATACTGTTTATGGACATTTAACAGGACTTTGTTATGTGTTTGATCAATATTATCCATAGGAAGAAGACCAATGCAAAGTAATATGTGGATTTTAATCTGTTTATTGAATAAGAAACTTAACTTAACTGATTTGGAATAGGATAATTTAATAGACTTAAGTCGCAATGGTACGTTAATGTTATTATTTAATTTGACAAGTATAACAGAATTTTGTGTTAAATTAAAATGGAATATCTGAAATTACATGAAAAAGCATTGATAGTGTTATTGCCGTTTTGACCACTTACGTGAATGACATTTTCGGCAGTTACACTCATAAAATAAAAAAAAAAAAAAGAAATTATTTTTTAATACATCCAGGTTTGCACTTAGCAGTCACAAATATATCTCCAAGACTTGATACGGTAATTATTGAAAAGAATCAGCAACAATCGCATTAGTTTTTAGGTTTATAATTATATTTCTCTCCGTTATTTAAATATTAGTCTTTATTTTTCTTCAGATTTTGTTCATTATTACTTTAATATTTTGTTTGTTATTTTACCTTTGTTTACTTTATCGATTATTCCATGTTTTTTAAGTCATTCTTTGAATATATATATATTAAATTCGTTAAACACTAGAATAATTCTAAAAATACCCATCCTTTCTTCTATTTTTTGTATAATACTTCATTTGGTCTGTAATAAAAAAAAAATTAAAAATATATTCGTTACCATTATGCAATCAGTTGAGAAACACTGCTCCAAACAATCTGTCATTCAATAAATTGCTTCTGATTTCGATTATTACTTTAATGACATGAAAATACTAGTCTGTGTAAGCATTTCCATAGACTTTGGTAATTAAGTGTTGATGGTAAATGACATGTACAAAAATATATTCAGAACAATTTTTTTTTTTTAGTATGCAAGAAAATAGTTTCAGCAATCTAACTTTATTGTAGCAATTAGCATCTGATAAGATATTTCTCAGATTTCTCTTTCGTTAAAAAGATCTTTCATTTACTTGAAACTTTGATTCTTCTGTAAAATTATTAGAAAATAATAATTCTTTGCAATGTCTTTTTGTCTTTCATGAATCAGATATATGTTAACAGTAAGGCTTCATTTGCTCATAAAGTTGACTTAACAACTAAAGATGTTTTTAAATACTGACATAAGAGTCTTCAGTATCTTTACTACTTTATTAATTCTTTTTATACTGCATTATTGGTTGTAGACATATTTTAGTTTTATCAGGTGCTGACTTGTATAGTATAGTGTGCAGTGTCCTAATTATAGCTAGTAGAGTTAATTATTCACCAATGATGTGCAGTTTTCATGATTTAGCTATCAATAATAAAATGTTCTAAGAAGCATTCAATTTATTGTCATTTTGTTAGTATATTACTGAAAAGAGTTTTGCTAATGTTAGCTGGCTCAAAAATTATTCTTATTGTTGCTTGAAACTAATGTAAATTCTTATCTTTCTAGGCTTTCAGCTTGAACTTTTGTTAAATGTTTTTATAGTCTTGAAGGCTTCATAGTTTTGTTTAATATTTTTTTGTGTCAAATCAGCAAATCAGTAATGTATTGTTTATAGTTGACTGAATAAGACATTATTTAAATTTTCAAATTGATGTTGTCTACACTTTTTTTTAGATTCAGTCACAATATTATTGTAAAAAAGTAAAAAAAAAAAAATGTATTTATTTATCAAAGTGAGGGTATAAAATTACCAAGAGATATAACAATGTATATAATTAAAAAAGTGCATTTTTTTTCATGGTAAACCAAAATTTTTTGCTATAGCTCTGTTAATTTGGGTTATTGACATAGCACCCATGAAATTCAGTATATAGTGGTTTTTTGTGTAAGATGGAAAAAGAACTTTTTACATCAACTCACTCATACTCAAAATCCAGCAGAGTTTCAAAGTCATCCAGATACCAGGCACATCACAACATATAGCCCACATTGCATATATGTATAACATCACAGTCTTCCTTCCATCTAGAAAACAGATACTAATACTACAGAAAATACTTCAAGACTTCCAATCAACCCACCATCTAAAATTTAACCAGAACAAGACTGCTGTTTGGTCTCTATACACCAGTAAGCCATGCACACAAAATTTGCAAGGCAAATTATCTACTTCCATCAGCTTTCATTTCTTCATGGGGACTAACACAGTGAAACAAAAAATCTAGAACAAGTTAAAAGACAAAGCAGAATCAATCACTGCTTCTCTGTTAAAAGCATACTTCTCAAAATATGCTAAAGTGCAATTGTTCAATCAGCTGGTGATCACCAAGATTATTTACTATTCTTCCATAATTCAATTCTGCAAAGCTTTCACATCAAAAATCTTCTTATTGCTATAAACTTCTATGGAATAGAAAAACAGTGTCAATATCTGAAAATGCCTTAGTCGCCCAGCAATACACAATGTTTTGGGGCTACACAACCTAGATATTTTTCAAATACAGAAGAGCACAAACCTTATAATAGACACCCTCAGACATTTTGCAGAACTTCAATGTTTAATGCAAATAGCTTGAACTTTTGTTAAATGTTTTTATAGTCTTGAAGGCTTCATAGTTTTGTTTAATATTTTTTTGTGTCAAATCAGCAAATCAGTAATGTATTGTTTATAGTTGACTGAATAAGACATTATTTAAATTTTCAAATTGATGTTGTCTACACTTTTTTTTAGATTCAGTCACAATATTATTGTAAAAAAGTAAAAAAAAAAAAAAATGTATTTATTTATCAAAGTGAGGGTATAAAATTACCAAGAGATATAACAATGTATATAATTAAAAAAGTGCATTTTTTTTCATGGTAAACCAAAATTTTTTGCTATAGCTCTGTTAATTTGGGTTATTGACATAGCACCCATGAAATTCAGTATATAGTGGTTTTTTGTGTAAGATGGAAAAAGAACTTTTTACATCAACTCACTCATACTCAAAATCCAGCAGAGTTTCAAAGTCATCCAGATACCAGGCACATCACAACATATAGCCCACATTGCATATATGTATAACATCACAGTCTTCCTTCCATCTAGAAAACAGATACTAATACTACAGAAAATACTTCAAGACTTCCAATCAACCCACCATCTAAAATTTAACCAGAACAAGACTGCTGTTTGGTCTCTATACACCAGTAAGCCATGCACACAAAATTTGCAAGGCAAATTATCTACTTCCATCAGCTTTCATTTCTTCATGGGGACTAACACAGTGAAACAAAAAATCTAGAACAAGTTAAAAGACAAAGCAGAATCAATCACTGCTTCTCTGTTAAAAGCATACTTCTCAAAATATGCTAAAGTGCAATTGTTCAATCAGCTGGTGATCACCAAGATTATTTACTATTCTTCCATAATTCAATTCTGCAAAGCTTTCACATCAAAAATCTTCTTATTGCTATAAACTTCTATGGAATAGAAAAACAGTGTCAATATCTGAAAATGCCTTAGTCGCCCAGCAATACACAATGTTTTGGGGCTACACAACCTAGATATTTTTCAAATACAGAAGAGCGCAAACCTTATAATAGACACCCTCAGACATTTTGCAGAACTTCAATGTTTAATGCAAATAATACTACCAGCAAATCTCCACCTTCACATTGTTAACTATTATTAGTAATAAACCAGTTTAGAATGATACACATTCAAATATCATTTCAAACAATAACAAAATATTCATATTGGCAGATCTATGCACTGTTATATCTGGGAGATATTTCCACTCAGATGCTTGGAATAAACAACTAACAGCTGCTTAAAAAATGTAAAAAATGATCCATGGAGCTCAAATTTTTATTTATTTTTTTTTTAGACTAAAATCTATATGCTTTGCCAACATCATACTTCCTAAGATACAGATGCTTGTATACAAAAATAGACCCATTCTGTGCCCTATGCCACCAAGCAAAAGAAACTAAACAACATCTGTTTTTCAACTGCTCTGCATTAAACAATATTTGGCATGAATTAACTAATACATTCAGACAACCAAACATCTCCCTGCAGGATATCAGCTCATTCCACAGAACATCCACCCCCTCAGTCTGCTCAGCAACTTTCATGCTCTATACATTTTGGTGCATGCATTGCACATTCACATTTGGCAATATATAAGGTGACATACATCAACATTTCATAACAAATTAGCACAATTAAAAAACAGTGACAATAAAATAGCACATCCAGACATCTTCATGGCCACTTGGTTACTCATAATATAACACTCAAATCTCTAATAGTTCTGCTATTTCTTAAATCATTTTATATACTTAGAAAGAGAGCAAGAGAATGGACACCACAAATTTCAAGAATCGATAGATGATAATAAAACATACAAAATATTGCCAGCATAAACATATTCCAGCTTACAAATCCAGTATTTAAAGACTAACAAACTGTTACAAAGATAAATGCAAAATATATATGTAGCAAAATATATATGTACTGTATATATGTGTCTTAATTATCCAAATATAAATAAGATAACTTTGAAAAACAATTTAAAGAAAACCAATGTAAATAAAATAAAAAAAATGAGAGAGCCATATAAATTTAGTATTATAACCTAGAATAAACAATCCATCACTTACCCAGTTTATATCTGTAAAAACTTGTAAAGAACTTAGATAGACAAAATATACATAATCTTCAGGATTGTCAATGTAAACACATGTATATGGAAAGTATTAATGTAACCCCTCTTCTATTCTGAATAAAGTTCCTTTTTGAAAAATCATAATAATAATAATAACAACAACAACAACAACAGCCAATCATAAATGAATATGGCCATTTCAACTCAAAAAAAGGAAAAAAGATGGTGAATTGAGAGAAAACTATTTTCAAAATGAGTTTTGTGATCATCATAGATATCAATACATTAAATACAAGTACACTCACATATAGAACATGTTGGTCTATTTTTGTGTTTACTTGATATTTTATCATGTTGCCCTTTAGTTTTGTTTTTTAGCAGAAAAGTTTTCTTTATGAAATGCTTTAACACCATGTCTAATTGTAGTTTTTCCAATGTATTCTATTTTCTGCCATCTATCCCCAATGGTAATAATTAATATTTATCTTTAGAATATCTTCCAGATAATCAATCTAACATAGATGGGATCTATATGTCCTTTGCGGAAGGCCTCTGTTGTTCATTTGTTTTATGTCCAAGTCAGTGTGCTGTGATTTTACAATAATGGAATCACAAATGTTATATCTAGCATGCTAAAAAAAATATTGTTTGGATTTATGATCTCAGTCATTTGTATTTTTTAAATTTTATAGAGTATACTTAAATGAAACATTTCTAATACTTTTATATTGTGATAATAGAGTCTTCAAGTTTCACTTCCATACAATAAATTAGGTAAAATAATAGTTCTCTGCACAGCCAATTTAATTGCAATAGTTATTTCCCTATAATGAAATATTCTATCTTTTATCTCATTAAAAGCAGCAGCTGCTCATTGGAATTTGGGTTGAATCTCAACATTGAAATTCACCTTTCTATTTATAAAACTATCAAGGTATTTAAACTGGACTACATTCTCAAGATGAAAACCATCCAAGCTAAAAGTTGCTGAGAATTTTTCTTCCATCACTGGCTAATAAAAGTGTTAAATTTTTGAATATGAATTTTTAAAACAAAATCTTTATATATCAAATCCAAAATATTAAGATCATTCTGTAAATCATATTTAGAACTGCAAAAATAACATAGGATTCATAATCCAAAAAGAATGAGTTTTTGTTTTTACTTTGAATCAATTTAAATTAAAATGCCAAAACAATTCCAAAGACTATTGCCATTTTAATTGGAAACATTGTTGGAGGAAGTACACATCTTTGTTTAACACTAGTTTTCATTTCAAATGCCTCAGATTTTCCACTTATAGTAATAACATTTCCTCACATTCGATCATGTAGAAGCTGTATAATATGAATAAATTTTGATCATCAATAAATTAATTTCCAACAATGCTATAGATTGTTCTTATTAATCGAAACATATGCCTTGATCAAATCGATGAAAGCAATTTATAAATCATTCTTGCTCTGACACTTGTTGCATTTGGCTGGTATCAAAAATCATATCTATAATGTTTCTTGATTCTTTAAAATGTACATAAGTCTCATAAACCTTCACTGGTTTGGCATAATTGGTAATAGTCCAATTTGGGATTGGGAAGTGCCTGGATCAATTTTGGCACTTGAACTTCTTATGAACTCCCAAGCAACTCCCAAGTAATAAAGCCATTAGCATCTTTTCCCCTGCACTGATGAGACAGTTGGTAGTGCATTCAACTTGGGATTGGGACAACTGGAAGCGATTCTGACACTCAAATTTCTTACAAATGTCTGAGCAATAAAGCTATATATCTTTTTTTAAAATCTATAACTGTAATCTATAAAAATCAAAAGTATTTAATATCAATTAAAAGTTTCAAATATTTATTGCTCTTTGACTATTATTAACTGTTTCCTCATATAAATCAAGAAAAAATCTAAATTAAATATATATCAACAAAGTAAATTTTTGGGTTGAACCGTGTGTTATTTTTGCTTACTACCATATTTTGATGAAATAGCTTGCCATTGTCAAGGTTAACTTTTCAAAGAAAAACCATTAGATTTCAAATAGTAATGAGATTGAGTGTGCGATAAAGAATGAGATTGAGTGTGAAGTAGTTGAGCATTCTGAATATGTGAATTACTAGTTTCATACTCTCAAATCAAAATGCTTTAGATTTGCCTAGGTAATTAGAAAGTAGGTTGAAGATAAGATGGCCGCTCTTATCTTTATAAAGTCATAATCTTGTGTTAATAATTTGTAGAAGTCCACCTCATGGTAAATTTAAACACTCAAGGTACATATTATTAAGGTTAAAGCCTTATATGTGTTTATGTGCTGATCATGCACTTAATAAGAATTAATGTTTAAGGTTAAAGCCTTATATGTGTATAAAATCTTGTGTTAATAATTTGTAGAAGTCCACCTCATGGTAAATTTAAACACTCAAGGTACATATTATTAAGGTTAAAGCCTTATATGTGTTTATGTGCTGATCATGCACTTAATAAGAATTAATGTTTAAGGTTAAAGCCTTATATGTGTTTATGTGCTGATCATGCACTTAATAAGAATTAATGTTTACAACTTTAAATTGATTCAAAATATTTCTAATTATAAGATTTAAATATTAATTCACTGTGAATCGAAACATTTCCAGAATGTTGATTTCTAAAGGAGGTAGTGGATTTAATTAGTCATGAACTTACTAGCTTCACACTCTCAAATCAAAATGCATTAAATTTGCCTATATAATTAGAAAGTAGGTTGAAGATAAGTCACAGTTTTCTGTTAAGATTTGTAGAGGTCCCTCTCATTGTAAAATTAAGCACTCAAGGCCATAGTATTAAAGTTAAAGCCTTATGATTAAAAAGAAATTTATATTATATGATAACATTTATTAAAATTTTGTAAATTAATTTGAACCATTTGATATACTGTGTCAGGCTTTGGAGCATGTGGTGCTCAGATCGATTCCAGTTTTGGCATTTCCCCCACTTGAACTTATTATGAACTCCTGTGCTATAACGCCGCACGATTATTTATTTATTTTTATTAATGAAATTCCGTTTTTTAAATAAAACATGTATTTTGTAAGTACACATTTGTTTAGTAAGAAATTAAGGAATAATTAATTATGCAATTTTAGATGTTTTGTTACTTACTGAATTATATATGCAACTTAATTGTTCGTTTAAAAGTTAATGCATTTTATAAAAGCCTACATAAATGTTTATTATTTTAATCTGATTATCAAGAATCTCTGCATAGTATTTTCTTAAAAAATAATACACATTAAGTAAACTAAATAAATAGGTATTGAGGCAATAACATTTCCAAAAGCGTGTTTGATTTGCAATTAACCAATTTTCTGAATGACTTTGTAGGAAATATAATATTCATTTACGCTGTGTTACATTTTGTTGCATGTCCTTATATAAATGTATTTTTGTTTGTATAATGCAATTTTTAACTAGAATGAACAGTATTAAGGAATGTCAAACTATTGCCAATTATTGATAATATTTTCATGTTGACATATGTGTTACTCTTTCAGTTTTTTTTTTTTTTCATATGTCATAGCATCGGCCGGGACGCGAACTCACAACCGCCTGCAACAAACTACTTGCTTGCAAGGCGGCTGCAATGACCTTTCGGCTAACAATGCTTGACAACTACTCTTTTGTTTTTTGAAGTACAAACAGATATAATTGATCATACCTCAGCAGATATAGATAATTTGGATGATCATATAACTAATATATAATTTTATTTTATCCATGCTTTTATTTGGAGTCAGATTTTTTTTCCATTATTGAGTTGTAAGAATTACTTTTATATGGCATCAGTTTTTTATTAAATGTTTTTTTTTTTTTTTTGCATAATGATCTATGTAGATTACATGCCCACACCAACAAAAATAACTTTTTCTGAATAGATACATTTAGTGATATTTTAGAACTTTTTTTTAAAAAAAAATGGTGTTAAAAATAATGCTTTCTCATGCATATTCAGACATTTATATATTTTTTAATAATTATTTGGTTCGCAGCATTTTAAAATAAATTGATAAAAAGATAATGGAATTTGTCATTTTTTTATTTGTATTTAGCTACTTATATGTTATTAAGCTACTGTATTTCTCCTGCATTATTACTGTATTTTCTTGTGTGTGATTGTGTGCTCTTTTAAAATCTAGCGGATGCATTGTTTACATTGCAGTCTTTCATATTATTCAGTTTTTTAAGATTTCATTATAAAAGTATATGCTAGAATAAACTATATTAAGAGGATGGAAGGCATTGACAAACTTCTACTGACAGTTTAAGTATTATCACTTGGTAATCATATTCTTTCTTTGCATTAGTTAATATTCTTGGTTTTAAACAGAAAATTGAACATACTTCACTTATTAGCTAATACTAAAGATATAGGGACATTATACTCTGTTTTGAAGGTTTGTGATGATGGTGTTTTAGTTGTATTTCTATGTTGGACTATTTCCATAATCTAATATGAGTATTGTGGTTAGAGCATTAAATGTAATATTCCAAGGATCTAAGGGTCTAGGTGCAATTCCCATGCTAGTAATGTCACTGGTCAGCCCAGCAACACTTGAAGAGGGGGAAATAATATCTCTTTCAAAAGTTATGCATATACTAACCTATTTCTGGAACATGAAAAGCAGACTGGCCATGTGTTCGAACCAGGCAATCCCAGGATTGTATGCCCTGAAACCAACGACTGTAAAAGAAAGATCAAAGAGGGTACTTTATTGTTTGCGACAACAATTCTATCAATAGACGCGACACGTGTTTTTCCATTTCAAGAAAATGGTCAAACTGATTTGCATTTACATTTGCATATTTGTTATTTAATAACACTACGTAAAGATTTATTACTTTCGTCGGCCATGAATATGAGGGCAAACCTCGAAAGCACTTGGCCCATTTAATAGTTTTAAGCGAAATTTGTTTTGTTTATTTAGAAGCTTCTTCGTCAGCGAGTAAATCGTTTTTAGGCTCTATGCTATTAGTAACAGTTGAATGTATTTGGAATATTTTAATAAAGTTAAAATTTTTCTAAAGACATTCAATACTCATATTGGATGGTGGAAATAATCCCACATATAAACACAATTATATTCTAATAGTTAGTTCATCTATGCCTTTGACTTAGATTCTTCTGACAAACAGGTTTAAAAACCTGCTCACAGTTTCAATATAGATTTCCAATCAATATTAGTCAGCAAAATACACGTCTGATTTTTATCAAGTTAAGAGTTTCAAATTTCAGTTTAATCTATATTGATTAGATCGATGATGTTATAATAATTATAAAATCAAAAAATGATTGTAATATGATGTCATCTTTACTTTTAATAATGTGCTTATAGTTTAACTTCACAATTGATGACTGCATGTCCTCATAATTTTTTTCAAAAATCATTATATGAAATGGATAAAATACAAACATTTTAAAATCTTTTTTAAATGTAAACATCAGTGAATATACTTTTGTTTGTCAAATGATAATTTGTAACTTTGGATTTACCTGTACTTCTGAAACATATGTCACTTTATAGGGATGTTATTTTTATAACTTAAGATAAATATGTCTTATCCTCATAGTAGTGTAGAGATACAAAGTTTCTTATTTTTTTAAAAAAAATACGTTGATTGTTTTTATTTTTGATCGTGCCAATTTTCCAAAACATATCAAACATTGGTGGTCGAGAGGTCAGTGACAGCTGCTTTACAGGCAGTTGTCCCGGAATAGCGGGTTCGCTTCCTGACTGATGCTATGACACATGGGGGACGGGACATATTTACCTTTATTTTAGTTAAAATATTTAAAATTTTCTTTCAGTTATATTTTATTTGTTAATTTAAAGTCTTTCACTGGCAGCTATAAATTGCTTATTTTGGTATGTTTTGAGCATTATGATGGTGATGTGATCATTATATTTTTTCTTTGTTGTATTGAGCCTATCTATAGTCTTAGATTATTATGTGCAGTTTTATTTATCATATAAATTATTTTATATTTATTAATTGAAAAAAAAATCTGAAAATGTCACCATCAGATGGACCTTCAGGGAATTACAATATATTATTTGCATATCAAAGAAGTCAGATCTGTCTCATTTTAACCTCAGAAGATTGTTTGTCACAGTGTTTCCCAAAATGGGCAATACTGCCCCCGCCCCCAGTGGGGAGTGAAGACTTCTAGGGGTGATAGTGGGTTCAGAAGCATTTGGGGGCATTCAGATGGTCTAGTCTTTTCTCCAGATGCACCAATTATCAGCTTTAACTTGCTCTCAAATTGCTAAGCTATTTTTTTTACATTATTTTGCCAATTTTTTGGTTATTTTATAAATTGTTTATGTGCAAGAATATCTAAAAAAGGGGGATAGTCAGAATGATTGTAAATATTTTGCACATTTTTGAAGGTTCTTTGCTCTCTATTAACAAATTAAAAGGAATTCAGGTTATTATTGTATAGCTAATTTTAAATTTTAGTAATAGATAGATGTGGTCATTCTTTGCATTATATTTTTGTTAAAAAAAAAAAAAAAGTAATTTAAGGCCAATATCAGCTGAGACAAGTTTTTTTTTTGTTTTGAATCTTTTGTTAAGATAGAAAAGCTATTTCCATTGTATTAAAATTAGAAACTATAAGTTAAATGGAACTCCTTGAGGAATTAAAAGGGTGTGAGTGGAAAATGAAAGAAGTGAAAGATAAAAAGATGTAAAAAGCTATATCAAAAATTATTCAAGAAATTGGAGATAACAACCCTAATAGTGAAAGGGGGTACTCAATTTATATTGTTATAGGTGTGCTGCAAAAGGGTTTCAGCATGTGATGGGAAGGTCTCTTTTGAGTTCATTGTTTTCCTTGCTATGTTTTGCCTGCTGGGCAGTCAAGAGTTTGCTGAACTAAGAGAAATAGTATAGTTTAAAGCAGTGGAGAACATTATGAATTGAGGCAGAGCTGAGTCTATCCTCCAATTATAGTCTGTTCAGAATTGCATGATTGACTCTTGGCTGGCTGCTGTCATTATTATAAAGATGTCTAGAGTAAGCTGAGAAATATAAAAATGCCTAAATTTTATCATTAAAATGCTAATAAAGTAAACTCCCAGCCAGACTCCTATGCTGCTGTCATTTAGCCACAGATGCTAGCTAATGCTGATGAACACCTTAATGTTTGTTTTACTGTGAAGAAGGGAAGCCCTCAGCACCTTGTTGTCATGATTTATAGTGCACTTAAAAGTTACTAAGTCTGGAGATGGTTAATGGAAAGAAACCAGAAGGAAGCCAGATGGTATATTTTTTTTTATCTAGTATAATTTTTTTTATCTATTATCATTGTCTTTTGCTACAAATTTTATTATATTTTTATTATTATTTGTATTCTTATTTTGTTTCTCTATAAATTATTACTTGATTTTTCTACTTTAAAACAGTTCTACCAAATTAATTTCTGGAATGCTTGTGTGTGTTGAGGTATATATAGTAACAGACAGGGTTCGAATACAAGGGATGAGTGTTAATTGCGAATGTTGATATTGAGTGACTATTTATATGCGAAAAGATATATATAAATAGTCATTTGAACCCTGTTACAAAGATGTGAAAGTAACACGCAATCTGTTAAACACGCAATCTGTTAAAGGATGGTCTGTATGCTTATATAAATATAGTTGTATGTGTGTTATTATAAAGTGTGTATATGTGTATTAATGGTTATATGTGGGATTGATGAGAGGCAATTATATAGGGAGTTGTATAAATTTGTTATCGATTATACATATATATTTTGTTGTTCGTTAATGTTCTAAGTTCTACATTTAATAATATTAGCAGTAACACGTGTTTCTTAATGAATCCATTGGGCATATAAAGCTACAGAAATAAGAAATAGAATGAATTCATTGCTGCGGGCAGTTTGAGTTAATGACTCTGTCGTCCAGAAGTCTGAGAACTGGTCGAGTTGGTATTCTGAAACAATAGAAGATCTGGTCAGCGGCGTACGAATAGATAAGGAAATAAAAGAGGTTAAAGAGTGTAAAAGAAAAGAACTATTTTGTGCTCGAAAATGTAGAGTGGTGATTAGAATTAGAAAAGAAAAGACGTGGCATGGATTTTGAATTGGATTAACATGTAATTAATTAAGAAGTTTTATTAATATTCCCATCACAATGTTGGGGTAATTAAATAGTGTGGGTTTCATTAGACCGGCCAATTGGATTGTTATTGTAGAACTCACCTGAATCGGATTTATGGAAATTTGCTGTTTAAAAATTATCCAGTGTAATGGTGACGAAGCACATGCAGCTTGGATCTCTTTAGCGAGTGAAATCATCTACTCCACCTCTATGATAAACTATTTGGCATATCACATTGCTGACTGTTTACCATCCTTAGGATTAACAAATATCAATAAGGCCAGTATTTCTTTAGAATTATAAATGTGCAGACTGTTAACTTTGACCATGTGGACATTCGATCGTAATTAAGGTAAATTGACCTTTTCTCTATATATGTGTTCAATAAATGCGTAGTAAGGAAGGGACTCATGTTACTTCTATATTAAATACAGTAATAAATATTTGTTTAAATAAAAAAAAAAATAAAACATTAAAAAACAACTCTGATGTGTAATTGCACTCTTTCGTTGATATATATATATATATATATATGATTCATATATGTGTGTATCAGAATAAATGTGTTGTGTGCATGAACATTAAGATATATATAGGTGTATAAAACTTAGAATTTAATGATAACTAGCGTAGCATATAGTTTAATTTTGTTATAACCTCTGGGCTAATGTAATAGATTTATAAACAGGTAAATTATAGAGTGGTATACGTAGATATATGTGACATAATCGGGAATTGTCTTTGCTTTGTTCTCTCATTAGACCATGTTTCCCAGACCTTGAGATTGAGCTAGTCTGGATGCACTACCCTAGATATATATGTACAGAACCCTTATTTATGTTTTCGGTGAGTATAATTCTTATCAAAGTGTAAGATTGGTGCTTGAGATAGGGTTTGAACCATGCTCATAAATATACTTACTCGAAGCTGCGGGAGAGATCGTATACGTGCATAAATTATGCACAATAATATGGGTAGATGCTTACAATATATATATATATGTATTTGTTTGCATTTAATACACTGTTCTATTTGAGAAAATAGAAACTTACTTTGTGTGAAATTATTATTATTATTTTTGTAATCTCTATGCGATTATTGAAAATTTATTGACATGCTGATTTGTTTTTCTTTTCTTTTTTTTTTGTTGTCAGTCTTATTTTTTTTTTGAAAGTGTTTTTTCTTCTCAAAAGTGGCACATAAAGGTGAGGTTTAGGTTCAGACTTTCAAAGGTATGCTGTTTAAAACTTCATGATATCAATTAACAGGGTATTAGAGTTTTGGATAGGAAGAAATCAGGAAATATAATTGATTTTGATTTGATTTCACTCATTTAAACCTAAATTTAATAACTTTAAATTTTCTTTTTTTTTTCTTCTTGTTATTGATATTGAGTTTATGTTGATGCTTATTCCGAAACATCATGTTATATCTTGTGTGCATCTTATGAATTGCGGGGTAGGCATTATCTGGTACAGTATTATTAATTGCTATTTACATCCAAAATATCAAACAGATTGAGCATGGAAAACTGTTATACTGAGGGGGGAGCATTACAAAATTTATGTCTTGCAAAGGGGGCTGTACCCTGAAAAAGTTTGGGAACCTGTGATTTAGCATGATATTCATAAAGAAAAATTGTAATTTTCAGTAATTAATTTACATATCTAAGGTTATTTATGTAATATTTTTGGTAAATATTTATTTTAAAACAAAAACCTGCATGACTACAATTAGATTTTTTTTTTATTAGAAGTTTATTATAGCAAAGCAGAAGCCATTTTACTGATTTAAGAAAAATGGCTTTTTATCAATACTGGCAAAGATATTGTTTTTAAATTTTAATAACAAATTTAATGTTTAATTTTAATATATATTTTCTTTCTTCAATGATAACTAATTCTAAATTTCTTTTGAATTTAAAAAATGGAAGTCAGATATATATTTCATTCTACTAACTTTTTGAATAGATAAAATTAATCAAATATGGAAAATTATGGTCTCATATTTATCAATTGCTAAATCACCCAAATAATAGGTATCTTATAATTCAATGTCATAATATTCTACAGAAAAGCATTTTACTAAATTCTCTTAAAATCATTAACAACAAAATAGTGGTTAATGTAAACATGAACAGCTCAGTAATCTTCTTATCAGGCCATATAAGAAACTGTTATTTGAATTTCGGGTAACATGATCTCCAAAAATTATTAAAACCTTATGGTTCAATTTCAGAGTTCAAATATATATTGGAAAAAAGGGCAGATACTGAAGTCATTACAAACTCTGCTCTATTTAAATTATCACTGATTAAAGGTGTGTCTCCTACTTCAATTCCTACAATTCATTGTGCAGAGTCAGCTCCTCTTATAATTTCATTTCAGGGTATTCCCCCACAGTGTTTCCTATGCCATCTAAGAACACATATCATAAAAGACTGCCCTGCTAGAATTTGCATTAAATGCAAGGGAAGAAACAGCAAATTCCATAACTGTGATAGGTCTTCAAATCAAAATATACTTGCTACATTACAATCACCTTCAGAATTATTTATACAGCCTCAAGCTCATGAAGTTCTGATGCTTATATTTCCTGTAAAGAACTATATTGTAGAAGAACAAAGTCATGAAGTTCTGATGCCTGTACTTCCTATAAAGAACCATATTGTAGAACAACAATCTGACATGCAAATGATTATAGATAACAAGGCACACTTAATGGACTCTGATTCGGATGGAATTATGATAACAAATAATTCTTATACTCGTCAAAAATCCAAAAGAAAGGCAGGAAGAGGTAATAGGAATTTTATTGAAAAATCACATTCAATGACTTCTGAGGATTTGTCAGACTCAAATAAAAGTTCTTCTGGAAATGAATTGTGCAAAACAAATGTCAAGAGCAACAAACTTAAAGCTGACAATCTGAAATTAACATTAATTAAATCTCAGATGTCTGACATCACTTCTAAAGGGAATTCAAGCATGGACAAGATTTCTACAAAAAAAGTCACTCCTCAAAAACTTATGGATATTGAACATAATATTAATATTACAGATAACCTTGATAAAAAACATGATAAGATTGAAGAATTGTCACTCATACTCTAAATGGTTTTTTTTTAAAATATACAAAATATCTAGACTCAAGCTAATTCTTTAAACTTTTTTTCTTTATATATATTGAATGAAATTAAAAATATCTGGCTTAAATGTCCATGGGCTTAACTCTGATAAAAGAGTTGATGCTCTTGCTCACTGGATAAAGAAGTTTTTGCCTCATTTAGTTTGTTCGGGAGAGACAAAATTACATATTAATTCAAATCAAAAGATAATTGATAAATTGCACAGATTAGGCTACTTTCATTATTCTACATCTAATAGCCCATCAGCTGGGTTTGCTCTTCTTATTCCTTTCCAATGTCTGATACAAAATTTCAGAATTAGCTTTTTAAACTCTAATTTAATCTTTATAACCATTTGTATAAACTCTTTCAAATTCAGTGTAGTTTTTCTCTACTTAAACAAATATTTTGGGCTCATTCATAATCAAATACATCTCATTAATTTAGGACTTATCTCAAATTCTTTTCCTACAATTCTTCTTGGAGACTTGAACTCAACTTGTGACTGTTTCAATTCAAAATTTTTACACCTTCTAAATTCTCATTTCATGTGTGCACAGGGTTTTTTCCCACATGATGCATGTTCATTTTATACAAAGAAATTTTCTTCTCTTATAGACCTATTATATTACTCTCTGGAACTGCACTTCTTCATCAATCCATCTTTACAACCATTACCTTTCTCTGATCATCATGCTATTATGCTTGATCTGACATTAGACCTACCCAATCAAACCTATGTATACCTTAAATCTACAATAAGAATTTTGCTAAAATCTGCTACACCAGAGGCGATTATCTCTGAAGCTTATATTTTTTTCAAGAAAATAGACATCCTAGCTCTTCCACCAGCTGAATCTTGGTTTGCTTTTATAAATATTCTTAGTTCTTTGATTTCTCATTACGCCAGAAAGAATAAAGGGCCGATTGGGTTACTTAAGAAAGCAGATAGCTTAATTACAACATTTAAAGATATACCTCCAACACCAGCATCTGTACAGGTTATTATTGACCTGAAGCAACAATATGTAGAGACGCACCAAATCCTAATAGACTATCTGGCTACTAAAAAGGCGAGGCTTTACCTCTCTAAACCTCATAACTTCTCAAGGGGATATATAAGGTGGGCTATGGGTTTTCAAAGTAAGTCTAAAATTTCATCAGCAATCACAGTGAATAATAATAATTTTCTCGGGTAATGGCATGATTTTGCAAATTTTAAATCATTATAAATGCAAGCTAGTAGATGTTTCACAGAATTTGGTGCTTGATACATCTATATATTCTTGTAAGACAATTCATGGTATATATAATGATGATATTAGAGCTAAACTCTCATCCGTGCCTGATAGAATACACCCTGGAATCCATTGAATACCAAAATTTATGTTCAAACGTCTTGAAGCCTTCATACCAATAGTGAGTAGAATGATTGATCTACTTGCCTCAGGTCCCCTTACAATTGATCAACTCTATCCCATTGCGATGGTCCCATTTCTTAAGAGTGCTATTATCCCATCGCCTCTGGAGAACCTTAGACCAATCTCGACGACTCCATTGATTATTAAACTGATTGAAGCAATTATCAAAGATAAAATTCAAAATCTCATTCTGACTTTTATCTCTAGTTTTCAATTTGCAAAGAAAGGTAGTTCCACAGCTAAGGCACACTGCCTATTCAGGTTAATTACGGATTATACAAGAAAAAAATAAAAAGTCAAAGCCAATAGTTGTCCAACTTGATATTTCAGCTGCTTCTGACTCAGTCAGAATTCCTCAACTAATACATCTTCTAAGTGGTCTGAACATTCCCACAGGTATAATGAACATCATTACTAACCTTCTATTAAACAGACATATTGCAATTTCATTAAATGGAAAAATTTCAAACTCATTCACACCTACCAAGTTGATTCCACAGGGTTCTCCTCTTAGTCCCTTACTCTTCATTCTCTATATAAATCCATTCCTTAAATCTTTAGAGATGAATCTTCCTGGATTGTACATTCCTGGAATCAATAAATCCATTCAGCACATATCCTACATGGATGATGTGGCAGTGTTCTTACCATCTAGAAAATTCATACCGAAACTAATTCAAATTATGGACAATTTCACCATAGAGTCAGGTCTTGCGTTTAACCTTAGAAAATCTGCTGTATGGAGACTTTCATCTGGAAAATCCATTCCATCCCTTTTCACAGCTATGCTGCAAAAATTTTTGGGCTTACCAATGAGTCTCTCTCATGCAGCAATGAGGAAATTAATACAAGACACTATCATGAATTCTGCAAGAAAAAATAACTGATTCACTTTCAAAAGTTTATACATCATTATTTGCAAAAGCAGCCCTACTCAACATGTTACTGTTCCCCAGAATTGCTTACTACATGCCGTTCATTAAATTCTCATCAAAATTTATCCAGAATATAAACTCTCTTTGCTCTAGATTAATGTGGAAGGGTAAAACTGTTGCTATTAGCTTAAGAAGAGTGCAGAGACCAACAAGACTTAATGGCTTGTTCCCTGCATTCACTTCATGTTCTTTGTCTACAGAAATCAAATAACCTCATTACAAGACTTAATGAGATTTTTCCTGATGACTCACCTTTTCTATCTATTCATCCTACAGATACTCCACCTCCAATTAATGATGGTTGGCTGACACAAGTCTTAATTGATATTGCAAAAATTCTCACACCTTTAACTCAAATAAAACCAATGAAAGTTCGTTATTTGGATGCCTATCTTCTTTTTTTTCAGCAATTATCCCAGATCATAGCATTCTCACCTGTACAATCTTTGCCATTATAAAGATATATAAAAGATGTAATCTAGAGCCAAAATATTTGGACTTTCTTCTAAAGCTAAATCTCAATGCCCTTCCAACAAGCCACTTTCTTGTGATGTATAGAGGTTTTTCATCTTTGGACTCTGTTTGCTCACTCTGCCATAGGGAGGATGATACCATATTTCACATTTTCAACGATTGTTCCTCTCTTCAGGGCTGTAGAATATTGATTAATAAAATTTATACACCAAAACATCCAATTATCAACACACTCATAGAAGGTTTTGCTTATGGGGATTTTGCAATTATAAGAAGTGCAACTTTCATCACTTTCTGTCTATGGTTTGTCAGATGCTTCCTAATCTTCAAATCTGTTATACCTGATCCAACATTAATTTTTTTTACAAAAATTAAAAGATATCAAAGAAAGAGATTGGAAGTTAGCTCATCACCTAATAGTAAATTCCACATGGAATCCTAATAATATTGGACATTAAGTAATTTAATGGTTTATAAATGTATTGCCAAATTTAATGTTATTTTATAATTTTTTTTCTTTATTGTAAACATAGTTGAATAAACCTGTTTTTGATAATAAAAAAAAAACTCTGTTTAATATTCAATTTTCCCATTTTACAATGTTCAAATATTAGCTTTTACAATGTCTGTTACTTGACAGCTTATGTTTGTAATAAATAATGTAATGGTTATTTATATATGATATAGAAAACAGATTTAATTATAAAAATAAAATGTTCAAATATAGACAAAAGAATTGTTAGTGCCTTTTCAACTAAGAAATAAAAATTTAGAAGTAATTAAGAAAAGATAAGTTCTTTAATATTTTTTTTTTGTCATTAAAAGTATTTAATTTCATTATATTTAATAATTATAAATATTAAAACAAATTTATTCAAAACATGATTAATTTTTATACTGTTTAACTCAATTGGATAAACATGAATGTATTGTGTTATATATATATTACTAACCAGTTTATTAATTAAATATTTTTTTGCTACTTAAAGTACAGTTTTAATTCTTTATTCTTGAATTAATATTCAAGGATTGATTAATTTGTTAAACTTATAATTTTATAATCTGAAAAACTTACACTGAGACCTGTATTTTAGTTGTAGGAATGTAAAAATAGTTTCATGTTAAGAGTTTGTTGTCATATATAGAATGTAAATAGTATTTCAAAATATATTTCTTCTTTCTAGAGTTGTGGGTGTAGTTAAAAAAAGAATGCTATTTGATGTTTTTTAATATAGTTGAAAAGTACTAGAGGAATTTGATCATCTAATCATCTTGTTTATAGTATTACATTTTTGTAATGCTATAAGCCTATATATATTCATGCAATTTCATTCAGTTATTCCATACATAAATATATACATGCAAATTGAAATATTTCTGAAAGTAACT
Organism: Epiperipatus broadwayi; assembly: GCA_028023455.1. NCBI lineage: Eukaryota > Metazoa > Onychophora > Udeonychophora > Euonychophora > Peripatidae > Epiperipatus > Epiperipatus broadwayi. The sequence continues at coordinate 272,273 of JAQFVV010000563.1, read as the reverse complement.
TTATTTTACTGTTGACTTTGCTAAAATTCTCTTTACTAAACACATATTTACTTTTTTCATATATTTATGATAAAATTATAAAGCTTCTCTGTTCATGTAATCTTTGTGCCTGAGCTTAAATGTCGGGGATAAAAGTAAAACTTTATGTAAGATGTATTTTTATGGATTTAATCTGATATGGAAAATCCATATCCAATAAATTATGTTCTAGTATTTATTTACTTTTAAATTTAATAGATACTATACTGGGCGTTATTTTTTAAATATAATACATTACTCACATGCATTTATGCATATCTACCTCTATAACGTATATTTGCAGGAGAATATACTACACGCGCATGAATGCATACGATTTTATTTTTATAAAAACTAGTTAGCCTCATGCGCTTTTATGGCATCATTTACATTTTTTTGTTGTTGTTTTGAAAGTTTTTTTTTCTAAAATATCAAATAGCAAATCCAATTTCCTTTTTCTTCCTTTTTATTATTATTATTAATATATATATATCTTTGTAAATTTATTTTGCTTTCCTTTTTATATTTATATTTTCATTTCTAAAAGTGCGCATTCTTTCACCCTTCCACCGTACCGAATATGTATGCGTTCTCAACATCGGTTTTTAGAGTATTCTTAATTAATATAATATATATATTAGTTTTGTTCTATTTTTTCCTTGTGAGAGGTTAGGTTTTGACTTTCTAATCTTTCCTTATAACAATATTTTTTTTATTAATGAGCATAAAAATTATTTTTAATCCTAATAAAAGCAGTTAATATAATCTATTCATTTTAATCTTTGCTTTTTAAATAAAATATTAGAATAAGCCTGTGTTTCAGTCATTACATTGTAGAGATGTCTGCCCATCCTTGCATATGTATTAAATGGATTATGTCCTGTACATGTGGGGTTCAGATTGACCTTAGGTCAACATGGGTGTGACAAAAATCTCGGCCTCAGGGTGGCCTTCCAGCATTCCATCATCAGATTTTCAATTGGATGGACGTTTGAAGAGTTGGAGTGTGTAGTAGATTGGAGCCTGTCCATTAAAGTATGAAGATTGTCTGAGCACTTATAGTATCTGAGCACTTATAGTATATATGTGTGGGATATGATAATCTGGACCAACTGATGATTGCTAGTTTAGCATGAAATACTTATATTGGTGATTATTTATCTTTTCAGCATATATGTGCTTGAGTGTATCAGTGTTATTAGATAGAGTGGAGAGTGATAGGTCATTTGAAAGTCTGTGCTCATATATCCTATATATTACATATATAGACACAGGTATAGAATAAGCTTGTGTTTCAGTTATATCATAATTTATAAAAAATCCAACACTTATATTTTTCCAGAAATTTATTAATCTAAATTTTTGTTTATGATTTTTAAAATATTCTATTTATATAATTTTAAGATTCTTCTATCATATTATAACTTTTGTTTTATATGAAATTATTATTATGTAAACATATTTGTATAAGTCGAACAGTACTTAATTACCCAGCCTGCTTTAGATTAATATAAACATTTGGAAATGCAACACTTGAACTAGCTTATTATATAGTCTCTTCTTCTTTGAACAGTTCAGGCTTTAAGTGCATTAAATATCATCATCATTTTAAACAATTATCACAAGATCATATATGTTTATTTATATTAGTAATCCTATAAATCACATTTCTATATATTTTTTTCAATCTTTTGGGATTTAGTTTAGGACTTTTTTGACTCTATTTCCATATCTTCTAGCAATATCTATCATCCATTTACAATTTTTCTACTTAATTTTTTCATTGATATCAATGGACCTTTTGTTTCTATTATCAATCATTCGTGTTTTTTATTTTTAATCTCTGTTGTTAATCCTATTGTACAGTTTTCATGTAATATTATAATCAAAGGATTACAAATTAATTCTTAATATTTTTGAAGGCAATGAATTCGCCAAACACTAAATATATTTAATATAGTTTAATTCAACATTTCAATCACATTTTACTCAATTGCTAGAGAATTAATGAATGAAACTACTTTTAGGAAAGCCAGTATAAACATTAACCAAGATCATTGTTGATGTTGGCTTTCCTATTAAATAACTTAGGCAATAAGTAAAAGTGATTAGATTTTTGTCTGCTTTGCAATTGGACAATGAAATGATTGAGATGTTTAATAAAATGTAGTATAGACAGGATTGGGATTGCTTGTGAACTCCTAAAATATTTATTATGATCTCTGTATTTCCCTTCTATTCCGTATTCAAATATCAGATTTGTGTAAACATGGTATTTTTTTAAACATATAAGCACATTTTTTTTTACAATATTTTATTAAAATTTCTACCAGAAATATTCCTTGTATCAAAATTTGACCAATGTCAAACTATAGTTATTAATTTCTACTTCACTGCTATAATTTTTTTTTTTTTTGAGTCTTACTTTTTTGTTATCTGATAGCTCTTGCAATATTTTCTGCAGCTATTGAAGCATTGTTGTTGAAATCAATCACTTCATTTGCAAAATTTAGATAACTTGATTTTATTTTTATTTTTGCTTTTTATACTAATCACAAAATATTTTCTAAAAATGCTATAAAAATTTTTGGAGAGAAGTCATTATGTTAAATACTTTTTTGGATGTTTATCTTCTAGTATTACATCAAGTATAGTTATTAGTGTTGTATTTTAATAAATATTCTTTAGATTTCAAAATATTTGAGACTGCAAAACTTTATTCATAGCTGAATTGCTTATACAATACAATACCTTTTTTATATTCCATAAGCATATTGCAAAATAACAATTCATATTTATTGTTTTTCTTCTATGTAATACTTGGATGTACATCATAATTTGACATTTTTTTATGATTGGTTTGAAACTAAAGTTATTTTTTTAGACAATTTATGATTTTAGTTAATATTTTATATAGAACTGTTAAAAGACAGACATGTTTATAATTTACAACAGTGTTTCTCAAACTGTGAAGCACACAATCTTAGGGAGATGCCTTAGCTTGGCAGAGGGGGCATTGACTAAATGAAGAAGATAAGACATCAGATATATTTGTTTTATTAATTTAAAATATAATCAAAATGAAGGTATTAAAATAAAACATTTCTAGAACAAGATTTAATGTCAAATATGTGCTTGCTTTAAAATACAGTCTGTCCATATTTGGTTTTATATTCACAATAATTACATTGAGCTACTTTTCTATTTAAAGATTGTTTCCATATTTAGATTTTAAGGCAGATACAGCAGAAAAAAACAATTTTGCAAAGGTATGAAATGGGGAAAGCTTTTGCTTTAATAAGAGAATAATTACAAGACAAATCAATCCAGAAATTTGTTAAAGGCTTAATAACAAAAGTTGATTTTTTTGATCTATTTAAAGAAAGATTTATCAGTTGTTCTTCTTTTTCAATGATAGTCTGGCAGGTATACCGTTAAGTAAATTTATTACTCAATTCCATTCTCACAATTTAATGTCTTCTTCTATAAAAAGTATTTGCAGAAATTATGGCTCAAGTTCTCTAAATGATGCTCCTCTATTTTTGACCACACTTTTTTGTGATTCTTATTTGAGGGTAACTTTGGATAAATTCACATATCGTGGGAAACATCTCAAAGTAATTTTCTTACAAAATGCATTGCCCCTTTCATTTGAATCAAATATATTTGCATTACTTCCTTGAAATTGAAAATGAACTGAATTAAGTTTCTCTGATATGTCTACTAAGTAGGAGAGATTCATTAAAAATAACTTGTTATAAAAAATTTTTGCTCGCTTATGTCCCTTTTTGCTTCAGAATATCGTTATTTTATTTCTCAGTTCATAGCACTTGAACACCTTACAGCATGACAATCATTTGGTTGAAGAATGAAACAACAATGATTTATGTTCAGCTCCCATATATTCACAAAGAGCAGAAAAAATCATTGATTTTAGAGTTCTGGTTTTTGTATAATTAACTATATCAATAACTATAGTTAAAAAATAATACATAGCATAGGACTTAGCAACTTCAATGCTAAAACTTCTTAATGTATCATTCAGTGTGTCCAGACAACTCTGTCTTCACAAGTGCTCATAAACTGTTATATCTTCCAGACATGTCTTGAGCTCCATTGGTGCAAATCTCAACACAATCTTTCTATTGCAAGTTTGTGCCAAAAATAGCATTATGAGTAATTCTGAACAACTTGATACTAGTCGCTCTATTTTCTATAGGTTTGCAAAATAACAAGTCTTCAACTGTTTTAGCACCCTGACAGAATCTGATATAGAAAATCAATTGGGAATCGTTACTCATGTCTGTTGCTTTATCACATTGTATGGTAAATAATTTTACAACTAATCCAGATTCTAGTGGTTGCTGAATATCCACAAATATATTATTAATTTTTTGGCAATATAATTAAACAGAGAAATATCCTTCAAGTTGTTTAACATAGATTTCACCAAATATTGTTTCTACAAGGTCCATAGTAGCTGGTAGAATAAGTTTCTCTGCAATAATATGTGGATTTTTACATTTGACTATTTTATAAACCTCTTTGTATGATGCCAATAAAACTCATTTTCTGTGAGCACTTTGTGGAAATTAGACCTTTAGTTTTTGAAAGATCTGAGTTTCTCTCCAAAAAATTCACAGGGTTTACCAATATATTATTTGTTCATGTTTTCTAAATGCTTCTTTAATTTATTTGATCTCATGTTATCTATACCATGATTTTGAAACAGATAACACCTTGGAGTTTTTTTTTACCAGTTACTTTACAAACCTGAATTTCATGTTTTTTGAATTTGTAATAGGATTAACATTGATACTAAGTGTGTTTGATGAAGTAGCTTCTTCATCTTCAAGCTTATATTTGCCTCTGATTAAAATTTATTTATATTTACAGGGGTATGGAAATATATATCTTTTTCTCAGTGTTAGAAATCCAACTGACAAAGTTTCTTGTGTAGCACAGTCACAATGAAACAATTAATAATTCATGAGCAGAAGTACTGCTTTTATAGTCACACATTTTCAATTGCGACTCATCAGTATTTGACATGAACATTTGGGAAATAATACAGAGCGACTGCACTACATGGAAACGATACTTGGGTTTGCAAAATTGAAGTTAAATTCCCATGGAGGATTGGATTACTCTCATTTATTTTTTAATCTTATATTATGTAGGAGGCTCAGAATTATTCAGGGTTAAAAAGGGGAAATGAAATATGAAAGATTGAGAACCTCGGATTTACAAAATCTTTCTTCATCCTTTTTAAATATTATTTTCATTATTGCACTTTTAAATAGCTAAAATACACATACCTAGATTTTTTGTTAGTTGAATTTTAAATAAAATATATTAATGTCAACAATAGCTACAATACTATCTATAAATATAAACAATTATACTATATATGTATATATTGGTAAAATGACTTAAAAAAAGTTGAATCACCTTTATAATGTACACCTAAATATTGGCATGCTAGAATAAATTGCATTAAAAAATGATATGATGGTTATCAATAATTATTGCTTTATCATATTATCTTATTATTTAATTAATTCTGCTTAATTAGTGAACTTACATTCTGCACAAACTCACAACTATACAAAGTCTTGGTGGGGATGTGGTTATGAATTATATGTTTTGCTCATTTCTTTGTTCATTATTCCTTTATTAATTTTTAGCTGTCTGCTACTGTCATAGTTACTATTGCAACTTTTTTAACCATGAAAACCATATATGTGTATGGAAACTAGTCAAACTTTTTACATTTGTGATATGCTCTTCTTAGATATTTATTTTTAACAAATTATAAACTATCTGTCAATGAAAAATTCTTTTGACCAATCTGTTTTACTGTACACCTGCATCTCATTTTACGCGATAGACAGGTTTCTCAGAAAACACGCACAAGCGAAATCACGCAAAAATAGATGTAACTTACATTGAAAAAGGGGGGATGCGGTCTGTGATTTTTCAAAATTCGCGTAAAAGCAAAGCACCAATGTAAAATTACTTTAAAATTCGCGCAAAAAAACAAATAAGGAAATAAAATATGACTAATAAAAAATTTCAAATTTGAAAAAAATTGATACAAGACAAATTTTTTTAACTATAATATTTAATTTTATTCAAAATAATATATTTTTATGCATAATTTACAGTACAGTAATTTACATTTTTTTATACACGTTTTGAATATTATGATTTTCTGGTGACAACGTAATTAGTAATTAATCTTTGAGACTATGATTTTATTAATTGTTTAAGAAGCTCACGATATCCAGACATACAACTATTTAAGAGCACGTTAATGATTAGTGTCATTAATAAGAAAATAATAATTGATTACATTCTTTTTTAAAAAGCAAAAACAGAATGCGATTTAAAATGCAAAATTAACACGCACAATGTTTGAACAAATTTACATTATAATCTTGTAAAATTTAATATGTGTATACATAAAATGTGGAAACATGATTTTAATTTCATTATTGCATAAAATCTTACTATTATAAAGCACTGAAAATATTGAAATTACTTAGATGAAAGTCGAATTCCAATAATGTGCTATTACTTTCAATATAACGTAAGGGCGCAAAATTTATTATTTAAAGTAATCGCATTATTGGAAATCGACTTCCGGTGAAACACGAATCGCGTAACTTCAAAATTGTGTTAAATAAGTCTGCATAAAAAGAGACCCAGGTGTACTTATATTTCACAAGAAACCACTGATTATCTGGTGAGTCAGAAAATTGAAACATCTAAACCTTCGCTTAAAAATGCTTTTAAATTAATAATTAGAAGTAACATTTGAATATCAAAAATATAATCTTCGTAAAACATATTTTTTATCCGACCATTATAAATATTTTACTTTTTTGGATTGTTTAATCAATATGTACAATGGGGCTATAGTTATACACTATATTTTGTTCCAAGTCTCCCTTATGCACATCATACATTGATTATAATAGCTCACATCTTATTGATAAATTTTGATTAGAATAGAATACATATTATTTATTGAACTGCTTATATATAGTACTTTTCAACACACACATATATATATATATATAACACGGATGTTTATATATATAGTATGTATATCTAAATTAAAATTGTAGCATAAACATTGAGCGAACACGTTTACACATATATTCACTGATTCATATGCTGATAAATAATAAGGCAAAAAAACTTTCTATGTCATTTTTTAATTTTTTTTTTTAAAAATAAATAGCAAAATGTCTGGTTTTCATCAAAATTAAATATGCTTTGGGCAATAATCATTTTGTTTTAATAACTTTTTTTATAAAACGTTTAGCATTATGCTTAGAAAACATTTTATTATTCTGAATTGAGAAAGGATAATAAAGGAAGAATAAAATTTACTTGCTTTCAACATAAACAAATAACATTTTAATGATTAGGATCAATTAGTATGCTTCAAGATGGAAAAACTGCTGTTGGATTGTAAAATTTCTTTCTTTTTTTTTTTAAAAACATGATTGCACATACTCAAAGATGGCTAATGTTTGCTGCTTGCACATCACAAAATGTATTAGATTTATGAATTTTTATGTTTTGTTTTGTGTGTTTATTTACAATGTTTTTTGTTTGTTTACATGTTTTATTAGATAGCATAAACTGATGCCATGCAAATTGATGTAGCATAATTAACAATTTCACTGTAATTTTCTTTGCTTGTTTATGTACTCCCATTTATTCTAATTTTTTTTTTTTAGACAAAGAATTTTTATTACTATTTACTTAGAAATATAGTTAAAAATATTTGATGTCTGTAAATTTTTGTCATTTTTTACAAATCATTTAATATTTTTCGAGAAAGTAATTAAAGTGATAAATTCTAATGCCCCAAAATTTATTGCTTTCAAAGCATTGACATGGTAATTTTCATATTCATTGAGAATCCTAGGATATTTCTCTCAGAAATTCTACTGATTTAGACTGCTGTTTTACCATTAATGTAACTTATTTTAGCATACATTATTTTAATAACATAGATCCTCCTGCACTTCTTTTATTTATTTTTTAATTAAAAAAACTGAATAGGTCAGTATTTTACAGGCAGTCAGATAAGATCTAAGTATTTGCTATTTATGACAGAAAAAGGCCCAGAAAGTATTCACTTTCTTCTGGTATAATTTTGACACAATGGTTTTGGAATTTAAAAAATATGTTTTTTTGTTTGTTTCTAAAATATTTTTGATTATTTTTTTACACTAATTGGTTGCTTATTATTTAAAACAAAAAGATAAATACACACATCTAATATACCATCATCGCAAATCTTCAGTCAATTAATACATTCTTCAGTTTGCAGAATTTGATTCTATTAAGTCCACTAGTATAAAGTTACATTTTAGTTGGACTGGGCATGCAAAATGAATGAAGAGTGGAAGTCTTTCTAAAAGGGTATAAACTTGAATGTAATATAAATAAAAAAAATCAAATTGTGCATAATAGCATTATCTATCAGAATTTCCACAGTGTTAAAATCTTTTCAAATGTTGTAATAATTATAAAGCAAATATCAGATTTTAAAGTAGAATCTGATAAATTTATCATGAATTCACATTCATTTTGTTTACATTTAAAGGTAAAACTTAAAATAAATTCATTTATTTTCTGAGAAAAGTTACTTTTCCATCAATGAATGACCATAAGTGCAATGTAATTATGTTCATTATTTGTATTACAAGACAGTTTTTAAATATTTAATAAGGTCAAATATGATTTTTTTTTAGAATATTACTCATTTATAAAATTACATTAAATAGAAATGAAGTTTGATTTATTGAGTTTTTATATAAAATAAAGGTTTTATAAAGAAGTGACAGGTTCAGCATTTTCAAAAACATTACCAGGTGGAACAAGAGAAAATATCTGAATTTATAACATATAAAAGCTTTTATAAAACATGTCATTTTTGAGTTTGATTTTTGTTTATATACTGTTGGTTTTAATAATTATTTTAATGCTTTATTTTTATAATAGCATTTTTAGCTGGGCATATCTCATTTTGCTGTTTGTTTATTTATGTATAACATTAATGCTACACATTTTAAACCTTAATTGAAATTATAATATAAGCATTTAATATATGTTAATGTAATTGTATTTATATATTGGACTATTTTCATCATCTAATATAAGTATTGAATATTTCTAGAAAAATTTAACTTTTATTTAAATATTCCAAATACATTCAATTGCTAATAATAGCACACAGATTAGTATATGGACTACATTTCAAGAGGCAGTATTCTCCTCTCATCTTCAGGTGTTGCTAGTCTGATCAGTAACAGTACTAGCATTGGAATCAAACCTGGATCCTTAGATTCTTGAATATTGAATTTCAAGGTGATGCTCTAACCAACTGAGACTTTGGAAAGATGGCTCAATTGGTTAGAGTGTTACTTTAAAATTCAATATTCAAGATGCTGTGGATAATTCCTATGCTAGTAGAATCACTGGTTAGGTCAGCAACACCTGAAGAAAAGAGAATAATAGATATCAAAACGCGTGCATATAGTAATATGTGTCTATTGCTAACAATTGAATATAATTGGAAAATTTAAATAAAGTTAAGTTTTTCTAAAGACATTCAATACTTATATTATAAAAATAGTCCAATATATAAATACAGCTAAAATACCATCATCACAAACTTTCAGGAAATGTTAATGTAATCTTTTAACTATCACAGTAGGGATTCTGACCTCTGATGTATAATTAAGGGTTTGTTGTTATGCAAATCAACTAAAGACATTTATATTTTTTTTATTTACATGATTACTAATATATAGATTTATTTTAAATATTAAATTTTGATATTTTCGTATTTTAATCATGATAAAATATAAAAGAAAAGCATATTAAATATCTTTTACATTTAATGAAAATTTTCATTGATCTGATTAATTCTTCCTGATTAATTTTAATAATATTGTAAATCATCTGAAATATTAATAGGAAAAGAAAATATGGAATTAAATAAATAGAGAAAATTTCTGTTTCTTGATTTTTCTAATGTTTTACCTATGAATAATTGATGTGAGTTAAATATTAAACTGACATTTATTGTATTTATTAATTGGATTTTTTTTTTTTTTTGGAATTATTCTCTGCATTTTATAAATATGTCAAATTTATTTATGTTGCATTTAATAATTGCTTTTTTAAAAATATCCATAAGAAAGTTATGAACAATATTTACGCTCACTTGCATTTATAAATGTGTACATTGTTCGCACATATATATATATCAATCCTTCTGTGTCGACTACTATATATATATACACCCTATGGTTGGTCTGAATTTATAAATATAGTTATAATGATTTTTTTTTTATTATCTCTTTAAGAAATATAAATGTATTGTTTTACTTATTCTGTTAATTGGATTGTGAATATTGATAAATTGTAATTTTTACGATTGTTTATTCCCCCCCCCCCACCCAAAGCAAACAAACAAATCAAAGAAGATATATTTTGTGATTTAGATCTTTATTTAATCGTAGGTCTTAAGGGGAAAGAATTACAATAATTTTTCAAAAATGCATCAGAAAATTTTTACTTCAAAATAAAATTTTATTGTTCCATACTGTTTAAATTCATAAATTTGACATTTTATTTTGTGTAGATATTAGGATAACTTAAAAGAAAAGTAAAAGCTGAAATGCCATATTGTGTTTTCCTGAAGGTTTGTGATGATGGTGTTCTAGTTGTATATTTATATTGGACTATTTCCATCATCTAATATGTGTATTGAATGTCTTTAGAAAATTTTAACTATTTAAATTTTCCAAATACATTTAACTATTAGTAATAGCACATCAAACAGGTTAGTATATGCACAACGTTTTGAGAGGTATTAGTCTCCTTTTTTCTTCAGGTGTTACTGGCTTGAACAGGCCCAGTACTAGCATGGGATTCAAAACTGGATCCTTAGATTCTTGAATATTGAATTTTAAGGTAACACTCTAACCAACTGAGCCATCCTGCCATAGGCAATAGTCTGTAGTAATTTCATATACTTATCTATGAGGTTCCTCCTTATTTATCCATTTTTTCTTAAGAGCAAAGTTGATTAGCGGTTTTCATACATTATGTATAGTTGCACTAGATTGGCTTATGGGATTTTTTGCCATTGTCATGGGAACAGCTTCTTTTAATGCCATATTGTTATGTTTTCTTTAATAATTAAAGATTTAAAATTATGAGTCTAGCATTACTAAATGGTTTTATTTGTTTTAAACAAGATACCATTTTTATTAATTACTAAAGAGAATTTTATTTGATTTTATGATTTAAATTTTACATCTCTTTAATGTAGTCTACTTTTTTAAAGCATCATTGGAATATGTACCACTCAACTTAGTGTTTGTTTGAAAATTTGTGTTGATGATATTGTAGTCATAATTATATATATATCTATTTCCATCATTTAATATCAAATTGTCTTAAGTAAATTCAAACTTTATTTAAATCTTCAAATACATTCACCTGTTAGTAGTAGTGTACAGGTTAGTACATAACTCAACATTTTGAGTGATGTCTTTCTACTTTTCTACTGACCAATGAGTCAATCAGTAACAACTGAAGAAGAGTAGAACTATACCACACAAAACTTAGTGCTATATATTAACCTGTTCACTATTACTAACAGTTGAATGCATTTTGAAAAGTTTTAATAAAGTTTGAATCTTAAAGCTATTTAATAATTAATATTAGATGATGGGATTGAAGGAATCTAACATATAATTACTAATATCAGTTAGCTTAATTTGCCTTTGAGATAGCTTATGAAAATAAAACTTTTGCCTAGTGGATTATGCTTTGTTTAAATCATAAATAATAACAAAATAGTTTATTTGGATTTTTTTTTTATGAATCAAATGTAAAAATAATAATTTAAAGAATTAAAATGTGTGACTTTAATTGATTACCATTTGATTTTTATAGCATTATTACAATATTGTTAAATAATTAATCAAATAATTAATTGCTTACCTAAGATCTGAATCAGAAATAATAGATTTAATTATCATCCAGAAATCTTTAGGTTTTTATGTCACTCTATCACTCTGTGAAAACATACTAGTTATTATAAGTCAATAAAAGACATTATTAATAATTAATTGTAACAATTAATGAGATTTTGAATCTTCATATTAATTTTTTTATCAGTATTTCTAAGTTTCATTTTGTTTTTTTATTTATAACATAATGGTAACCTTGAATATATAAGAAATATATTAATTAGAAGAATAAGAAATGTAGCAATATTTTTTTATAAAAGAAATAAAGATCATTGCCTTGCTACCTCTGTTGATAGTCAATTATTCATTGCTAGATTATAACAGTCTTTCCAAGAGATGTTTTTTTAGTTATATCTGCTTTTCAGAAGATTATTTGATATATGGAAGTGCATGTTTTTATGAGCTTTTCTATAAACATATCATCATCATCATTTTCAATCATTATCAGTCCATGGCAGGATGAGGGTCTTTTCAAGTTCATTCCATTTTCTGCAATCTCTAGCCTCTCTTCTTCACATCACCCCTGCACATATCTTTATTTCATCCATCCACATCACACATGGTCTCTTTCTAGGTTTTGTATTATTCTTGGGATTCAGATTAAGATTTCGACTGTCCATCTATTAGCATTTTTTCAAGCTGTATTTCCAGCCCAAGTCCACTTGTGTCTTAATTCATTCAATGATATCAACAACACCTGTTTGTTTTCTTGCCCATGTATCTTATTTTTGATCTCTTTTTATTACTCCTAACTTGCATCTCTCCATAGGTTTTGATAGATATTCAAATTCTCTATAATGATTGTTACTAGAAAGAATATTTATGGTGGTACTACTAGCACATACATATTATATTTGCACATGTTTTCATATAACTTTTTCTACTGTTAACAAGAAAATGCCATATTTACTGATTTTTTTATGTCATGGTAGTTTGGCTGTTAATGAATTCTTTTTTTTTGGCATCAAGAGCGATTAATATAATAGTTTATTTTTTTAATTGTTTTTATTTTGTTATTGAATTCAAGTTCAAGTTACTGTTGATAGTTTGATACCTCTTGTGAGTATTTGATTAGAGTTTTAAAAAAAAACAATATAGTCATTCTTTATTTACATTTTTATCATTTGATGGTAAAATAACTATATAGTTTATTAATTGAATATATATATATATATGACTTGTGTTACCAAGTCGAAACTTCAGTATATCTATATTTAAAATATTTTAACACGGATGAACCCGCAAAATATGTCTTTTATATATGCAGCCCGTGAAAATATTTGTATCAACATATATATATATAAATCTTTTCTGGATCTTCACTTATTTAATATTTTTAAGTTTACATTTATTATTGTAATGGTAATTGTGACTATAATTTTTTTATGACTCATTTAATTTATATATTACTTAATGAATAAGAAAATGTTAAAACATTTAATGATTAAACAGGTTTTGATTTTGAATACAAAAGAATTCTATTCATGAAATGATATGTTGTATAGTAAGACATCAATTATTTGATTTAATTGGGAAAAGAGTTGATTAAAAATTCCAGATAAATCGAACATGCACAAGAATATCTAGTATATCCAGAATTATAGGTAAATACATAAAATTATTATTATAGTATTTTGAAACATGAAATTTGAAAAAAAAAATTTAGCAATAATTTATAAAAAAACTAAAACATATACAAGCAACAGATTAATTATTTAGAATTTGAATATACACCTGGGTCTCTTTTTACGCGGACTTATTTAACACGATTTTGAAGTTAGCTATTTGTGTTTCACCGGAAGTGTGTTAAATAAGTCCGCGTAAAAAGAGACCCACGTGTATGAACTCCGATAATTCGCTATTACTTTAAATAATAAATTTCGCGCACTTACGTTATATTGAAAGTAATAGCACATTATTGGAATTCGACTTTCATCTTAGTAATTTCTATATTTTCAGTGCTTTATAATAGTAAGATTTTATGTAATAATGAAATTAAAATCATAATTTCCACATTTTATATATACACACATTAAATTTTACAAGATTATAATGTAAATTTGTTCAAACATTGTATGTGTTAATTTTGCATTTTAAATCACATTCTGTTTTTGCTTTTTAAAAAAGAACGTAATCAATTATTAATCATTTAGTGTCCACAAGTTTATTTTTAAAAGGTCAGTAATAGCAGTGGGCACAATTAAATTTGACAATTAAAAATTAAAATCTGATTTTTAATTGTAATTAACAATTTAAAAATTACTTACTGCGACTTGAAATTAATGTGAAATTTGATTTTTAAACGGAATTGAAAATTAAAGACAAAAATAAGAATTTAATTTTTAGTTGTTAGTTTCATAAACAATTAATAAAATCATCTTCTCAAAGATTAATTACTAATTACGTTGTCACCAGAAAACCACTGTTACAACATGAGTGTGAAGTTGGTGCTAGTTGTTTGCAAACGAATGTGTTTTTTGGCAAATAGCTATAATAATTAAAACGTGTATAAAAAAAAATGTAAATTACTGTACTGTGAATTATGCATAAAAATATATTATTTTGAATAAAATTAAATATTATAGTTAAAAAAAGTTTGTCTTGTATCAATTTTTTCAAATTTGAAATTTTTTATTAGTCATATTTTATTTCCTTATTATTATTTTTTTTTTTGTGTGTGAATTTTAAAATAATTTTACGTTGGTGCTTTGCTTTTATGCGAATTTTGAAAAATCGCAGACCGCATCCCCCCTTTTTCAATGTAAGTTAGGTCTATTTTTGCGCGATTTCATTTGCATGTGTTTTCTGAGGAACCTATCTATCGCGTAAAACGAGACCTAGGTGTATTCTGAAAATTGGAAGTACTAAGCGAAGTTGAGTAGATAGATATAAAAACATGTACCAATAAAACAGTAAAGAAGTTTTATTAAGCAATTATCTATTAAGTTATTAAATATTTTATAACCAGATGTACTTGGCTTATAAAAGGCCATTGTTTTTTTAATTGGTTACTTTAACAAATTATTTTTAAGATTTTAATGTAAATTAAATAAAAGATTTTAATATTATATAAATAAATGGAGAAATTTACAAATGAAAAATTGGGAAAATTTTTTTTAGAACAACTTGGCTTGTTTGGTACACTTTAGAAATGTACCTGACAAAGTATTAATACATTTAGCTTTACTAATAAAACTAAATTAAAATTTTTAAATAGTTGTTATATGAATTTGACAATGTTATAAATAACTGCCTTGTAAAAAAAAAAAAGTGTTTATTAATAGCCAAATTACTTCCTTTGCATAAAACATGCTTCATAGTAGAAATTACGGATTATTAAATATAAAGAGTGGAATTACTTCCTTTGCATAATACATGCTTCATAGTAGAAATTACAGATTATTAAATATAAAGAATGGAATTACTTCCTTTGCATAAAACATGCTTCATAGTAGAAATTACAGATTATTAAATATAAAGAGTGGAATTACTTCCTTTGCATAAAACATGCTTCATAGTAGAAATTACAGATTATTAAATATAAAGAATGGAATTACTTCCTTTGCATAAAACATGCTTCATAGTAGAAATTACAGATTATTAAATATAAAGAGTAGAATTACTTCCTTTGCTTAAAATGCTAGTAATATAAATTACAATTTAGCTTTTTATTTATAAAAAATTTAAATAGTAAAAATCAGTCATATATCACATGACCTATATAGCTTGTATTACCAATATGTAATATATAAAGAGCCTGCTACTAGCTCTAAACAAGCTTAATTTTTTTTTATGATAAATGCTACAAGAGAAAATACATGAAGCTTTTATCTATGGTGGTTCCCATCCCCAGACCGGTTTCGAGCTATGGCTCTCATCAGTGAGGAGCTAGGACATAAGATTCAAAATATTAACTCAAGCCAAGCATTTATCTAATTCTTAAATATTAAGAAAAAGATACAAATCTTCAGACACCTACATGTCTTCAAACTTAGCTCTTTAACCAAAGAAACTATATGAGCCTGAACTAAATTCAGAGATCCCATATTTTACATATTGGTAATACAAGCTATATAGGTCATGTGATATATGACTGATTTTTACTATTATAATTTTGCTATTAGGGCTTTGGCTATATTAAATTGCTAAGCCTACTAAAATATGGGATCTCTGAATTTAGTTCAGGCTCATATAGTTTCTTTGGTTAAAGAGCTGAGTTTGAAGATATGTAGGTGTCTGAAGATTTGGATCTTTTTCTTAATATTTAAGAATTAGATAAATGCTTGGCTTCAGTTAATATTTTGAATCTTATGTCCTAGCTCCTCACTGATGAGAGCCATAGCATGAAACCAGTCTGGGGATGGGGACCATCATAGATAAAAGCTTCATGTATTTTCTCTTGTAGCATTTATCATAAAAAAAAAAATTAAAGTTTTTTTTTTTTTTTGGTTTTTCAATTGTGAATTTGACAATGTTATTAATTGGTTGTGAATTTGATACATGACAACCTTATGGACAAACATACATTCACATGGATTTAATATATAATGATATTTAATATATAATATAACTTTTGCTGACATTTAATTTTAGCTAATTTTATTTTTGTTCATTTTTTTTTTACATTGCTTTATCAACTTTGAATGATATGGAAAAATAAATTTAAAAAAAAATCTCTTTACTTATTAATAAAATTTTTAGTAATTAAAAATTTATTAATTTAACTTTGTGGAGGTCACAGTCAAAAACACTACAACAGAAGTCATGTGTATCCAAGAGACATAATCAATAATATGTGCTGAATTGTAGAAAAATGAATTTAAAAAATGCATAATAAAATACATAATTTTTTAAATTTATTTTCAGTTACAATGTAGAAATTATTGAACAAAAAAGATATATATAAACTTTTGCTGTCAAAAAAAATTGTAATGGAGATTCTATGTATTCGATACAATCAGTATTAGTCTATGCTGAACTGCAAAAAATAAAAAAAATAAAAACTATTGCAAATTTGGTTTTATCTTTCAGTTACAATCCATAAATTATTTTCACAATTATGCTATCATTGATTTCAAACTTTGCTGTATCTCTTATATACCATTTACTATCAAATATCACAAAAAAACATTATAAATTAAATTAACTGCTTAAACATTATGACTTAACATTAGTCACATAAAAATGCATAACTTATCATGACCTTAAACCCATATATTTGATATGGGCAACAGTATTTACGAAAAGAATTAGCTTGTATCTTTCAGATCCATTGCACCAACTAACTTTATGGGTTCATCATTTTTTAAATACAGTATCCTTCTTGTATACCTTGATCCACTTTCTCTCCACAATTTTTACTAACTCATGGTTTGAAATTGTTTTAAATAAAAATACCCCTCCCCACACAGTAATTTATAAATGTGAATTCATAAATTTTATGTGGCCATTAACTATATGAGCATAATTATGTTCAAATGTTCAGTTAGTCATGTCTTCATCTTGCACATTCAATATCCATTCAATCCTTATGTGATTAGTTGATTCCTTTTTTTTTATTTTTTACTATACACTTTTCATTTTAACTGTATTGTTCTGGTTTTTTCCCCCCATTATTTTGTTATTTTAATGTGTCATTTACAAATTAAATTGTAGTATTAGTGTGTCCATGTATATTAAACATCAAATTACAATGTGCTAAATAATACTGATAATTGAAGTGATAAATCTTTTATTATTAATTATAACTTCTGCTACAAAATGCTATCTACAAAGTATTTGAAAAATGAATCCATTTCCATTTATGAAACATGAATATTTACCAATTGTTGGTTTAAGCACTGTTATTCATAAATTTAAGTCAGTTTGAATAAAGCTTTGTGGTTATCTATGGATTTGACATTTTTCATAATAGATATTTTTATCGTAATTTATTATCCATATAATATCATGATACTGCACATGGAAATGACCTTATTCTTCATTTTTTTGAAAGATTGCTTTTAATCGTAGGGAGTGGTATTGCAATAATGTAGCTTCTATTAGGAAGTTTTTTTTTTCAATTATATATTAAATATGTATTAATACAATTACTACTGAAAGTTTATTATTCCAATTATTTTATATTAAACATGTGAGTTTCTGCTATTCACAGAAAGACTTGGAGTGAAATATAATGCATACAAAGCAATTACTATTTGTCTGAAGGTTTGTAATGATGGTATATTATAAGATGGAATATGTTGGACTATTTCCATCATTTATGAATGAATGTTGAATGTATAGAAAAATTTAAACTTTATTTAAACTTTCCAAATACAACCAACTTGTTAGTAATAACACACAAGTATTGTCTATTTTTGTGTTATTACTAATAAGTTGTTTGTATTTGGAAAGTTTAAATAAAGTTTAAATTTTTTTTATATATTCAACATTCACTCATAAATGATGGAAATAGTCCAACATATCATATCTTAAAGCAATTACTATATTTTGACTTTTAGTTTCAAAAAGCTTTATTGAACTATAACTTTACAAAACAGTACTTAATACTACACATAGAATAGAATAAAAAAAAAAACAAACTATGAGGTTTTAAATAAGTGAAGATATGTGGTTCACATTATATTCTCTGTATCTTTATCTCATCTAAAGATTGGAAAAATTGCAAATCTTTGTGTAACAGAAAAAAAATACAATCTTCACAAAGCAGCTTAACATTTTCGTACTGCTTAATAGGATTTATTTAGATCTTCTTATGTACATCATTGCATTAGTGTATTTTTTTGCTTTTAATTATCTAGTTTATCATTTTATAATAGTGAATCTTGTGTCTAAAAAAATGTTAGTCAATGAAATTTTGCCATCCCTTATGTGTATAATATTCATTTTGTTCCTAAATGTATTGGGGTGCTTTCTTGTATTTGAATTGTGCATACATGCACATCTGGTTCACCATAATGAGAAATAGTATAAATGTGTTGACCCAAATGTGTGCAGGAATACCTTTTTAAATGTATTAAGAAGTGTATTTATGTTGTAATCTTTATTTTAAATATTTTGGGTAAATTAGGCTGGATATTATTAAACATGTGACACATGAACACAAAATATTACTGTGTTTGTGATTTTTTTCTCACATAGCTTGCATATATCTGTAGAAATAAAGGGTGGCAAGTGTTTCAAAATTTAGTTTAGGAAAAAATAATAGTATTTTGACTTTAATGATCAGTATTTGAATTTGTTAATCAACTACTGATTGGTTATGTTTAAAAGGGGTCTGTGATGGGGAAGCACAGATTGAATATATGTCCCAGTATTTCATTTTATTCTTGGGAAGTCAGTATATTAAATTGGGAATACATAATAAAAGAGAAATTAACTTATTCCAGTAATTACATATTGAAGCGGTCACATATATATATAAACACATAATTACTTCTCTATAAAACTGCTTTAATATTTCAACCAGCAGACTGGTTTTCATCAAAAAGCCATTTTGCTTTCTGATGAAAACCAGTCTGGTTGAAATATTAAAGCAGTTTTATAGAGAAATAATTCTGTGTTTTATTAAGTTTTTATTTTTACTTTAGTTAGTTCGTATATTTATTATTTTCAGATATATATATATATATGCTTCATGTACACACACACACATATATATATATTGCTATTAAGATGTAATTTTATTATTAAAATGGTATGTGTAAAAAAAAGATGGGATTTCAAATCAGCAAATAAAGTTTAACTTTCTAATTAATTAATTAAAAATCCAATTGATATCAAAAGAATGTATAAATTAAACTCTAATTTTATAATTATTTAGGGAAAAGGTGTCAAAATATGTAGAATCATATAAAATCGAAGATATGCAGAATTTAATTAAGAAATGCAATTACTAAAAATTTCAAAATTAAATTCCATTAAGATTATAATCAGTAAGATTCTTTTAGATAATAAAGAAAAGAATTTTCCTTAAAACTTTATTTCATTAATTAATTTGGAAAACAGCTGATCTGGATGGCTTTGTTATTTTGAAAGGTGTATATATAGGAAAGGGAAAAAATAATTTTATTATTGTGAACTTTTTGTAGAGTTTAACTATTGTAAACTTCTGGAAGAATTATTGTAAAGTTTTAAGCTGTTAAATTACATCAAGCTATGAGTGTGTAGACTACCACAATTTCTCTGGTCATCACCAAGAAGCTGAATATGGGGTTTTCCTGGTCTTATAGAATGCTAGGCCAATCAAGTCCTTGCCTACAATTGACCATCTAAAGTGTTGACATACTATGCTATCACCATAAATAGAAAGCCACCACAACATTGAAAGTATCCGGTAAATGAGAAAAGCTTCTGTAGTATGATTGATAATGTTTTTTTTGCTTCCACAATTTATTTATTAACCGATCTTTAAAATGTGTGTGTTTTTAGTACTAGAAAATATTCTTATGATGTTATTAAAATATGTTTTCGTATATTATAACGCAAGCTTAATTAATTGTACCTAGTAAGGAAGATCGATTATTGTAATGTATATATTCGATTTTTTTTAAATTTTGCTAGACTTATTGTTCAAGAATCAGATGGAGGTAAATTTAGTAAAATACTTCAATGATTAAAATATTTAACATTATCTAAAGAAAGTCCAATAATTAAATAAAAGCAAGATATTTAAATCCTCTCCCTCTTATTCTAATTTGTTTTTTTATTTGCTATTTAAATTTGTCTTATTCAAATCTGTTACTTCAAATTCGTAATCTGAGCCATTAACACAATTACAAATGGTTCATAAACATTTTTTTAAAAATAAAACTTAGTTGTTAAGCATTGGTGGTTTAGAGGTCAGTGATAGCTGCTTTACAAGCAGTTGTCCCGGGTTAGCGGGTTCGCTTCCCGGCTGATGCTATGACACATGAGAAGAAAAAAAACTTAGTTTAACAAAATAAAAGTTAAAATTTTATTTATTTTTAGAAGAGATATATATATACTAAAGATATGCGGTTTCCAATTCTGTGAAATTTGTTATAAATAATGAAATTACGATAGTTTAATTCTTTAAAACTTTGAACACAATTTAATATATTATCATTAGGTTATCATATCAACAATTCTGTATATATGTAAGACCTATGGGATAGATCTCTAATTAAGCAGGGAATAATTTCTTTATAAAATTTTAATATATGATACCATGTGTAGGCCCTGATTTACCCTATATAATGGATATTCACATATTGGTATCTTATGGCATGACCATTTACATTTTATTGATTAAATTCTAAGGCCAAATATTCATTATATGTAAATATAGCTTTACTGGGTTGTCTAATTTCATGATTAATTTATTGCATTTCTTCAGCAGGCATATATCCCTGCTTCTGAAGATTTAATTTGATGGGTTCCATTTGCCTAAGTTCTATGCAAGGGTTGGAACAATCCTTCCATTTTTCTGACCCAAAGAGTATTCTTATTTCTTATTATTAGTGCAGTGGATCGTTCCTGCCTGTTAATGAGTCTTAAGAGTTATATGAAGATGCTCATTCCTTCATTCCATTTCATGAAATTTGTATCTAACTTTACAACAACAAAGATATTCCCATCATGCCTTGTTATGAGACTTGGATATGACATTGCAAAGGTGATTATATTCCAGTTTACCTTGTTATTTAATTGTTATTTAAAAATAATAATACTTTAGCTGCCTTCTTTATCCCTTGTGTATAATAAAGCTTGATATTTCAGCTTTTATTGGTCATGATCATGAGAGTTATGCTTTTATCTATTTAATCATATTTTTCTAAAGATAATTAAACTTAACTTGCTTTATTTATTATTATAAAACTGTTTGAGGGGTATCTGTCCCAGAGATCAAAATATATACATGTCTGCTATATATTGAAACTTTTATATATGGAATCATCAATTAATATATTTTCACTTCCACACATACAGCCATGCTTATATATTATTTTAATATAGTCATAGTTAATAGATGTCTCATTGTTTTGCTCATCTTTGCTAGTTGGCTGGATTTAAAATTAATTCTCTTGTGCCATCACTACTATGTTATTCATTAGGTGTTAGATCTGGGGCTTAGAGAGTAGGTTCGAATCCAGGCTGGTCCCTGATCTAAATCTCGGGCTTGACTGGGTTTGAAGTACATTTTGTGAGTTCCAGCTCATGTTAGATGGATAAACAGGTTTTGACCAGCACAGTATATATATAACAAAACTTAAATATATTCCAAACAACGGTAAACAATTTATAATATAATATAAATAAAAGCTCAATAAAAACTCATAAAAAAATATTTTCGATTATATTCATAATCATTTTCAACTCAACTTTCAAAATGGAATCATCTATTACCAACCGGAAACACATGTCGATTTAAATATCCCACAATTCATTAATCCTAACATTTGCTGACTGTCTGTTTATTATCGTATTTTTATATATATATAGAGAGAGAGAGCGAGGGAGAGGGAGGGGGAGTCAGATTTGTCATTTGATGAATGCTAAGAGTTCAAGTAATCTTTTACTCTTGGTTTATTCTCTTATTAAAATTCACTGACCAATATGAATAGTTAGCTGGTTTGACAATTGTCTTACTAACTACAAAACGAAAATTTGCTCTGATTGAGACTTGAATTTTTTTTTTTACATGGACTTCAATCCTCTGGACTTGCTAATTAATGTGATCCTACTATGTCTTGTAACTCTTTTACACATACATATAATAGTAAACGTATTTTTAAAAAAAGTGGAGTGAGCCATCATAAAGTATGATGATATAAATTATATTACTTTTGTAAAATATATTGATTCTTGAGTACATCAGGTAGAGTTCTTCAAATATTCTTTATAGTAGAAATTAATTACAATTTCTTTTTATGGTTAAAAAATGGTTTATTTATTAGGTACTTTTTAGTGATGATTATCCATTGAATGAATAAGTTGTAAAATGTTATAATCACGTATATGTAGATTTATATTAATTATGATTTTATTATTAAATATTTTTTAAATTAACTTATTTTTTATTTGCATTTAATTATTTTTCTTTTTCAAAATAATTGTACGAAATATAAACTTAAGTTTTTATTTGCAGAGATTTTATTGAATATATTATTTTTGGGATTTAACTTCAGAAATAAAGAAAGACTTCAATAAAAATGGAAAAAGTTGGAAACAAACAGAAGCCATATAATTCTTATAGTTTAGTCATGTGTTTTGAGTAAATATACATTTTACATTTACATTGCTTTATCATTATATACGTCTGTATGTACATATATAGAATAAAAAATAGAATATAGATCTTTTTTTTTTTGCTGGAAGGAAAAATAAAGTATTTGTTTTTGGTATTGTCACAAATATTTATAAAGAATCTGATATCGTTTATAATTTTTCCAAATAACACATTAACTGTCATCGTGTGAAGGTTCTTAGATAGCCAGTAGTATTTTTTTTTTTTGTCAATAGACTTTTTGTATTGCTAAATATGACACGTTAAGATATAAACATATTATTAATGAGAAAAAAAGGCCATACATTAGAGATTATTATGATATGGCTTTTTTTTTTTTGCAGATAATGTAAAAGTATATAGAGTTGCTATATATATATATATATATATGGGGTTTGAACTCAGACTTTCACACGACCCTCAATTATCCACGCTATCCTATACTGTGACACACTTGATCACACACATGTTGAAAAGATAAACAATCACCAATATACGTATGCACTCGTCAGTTGGTCCAGATTATCATCCCCACATATATATATATACAATCAATGTTCAGCTTATATTAAGATAGTGAAACTCCATACTTTAATGGACAAGCAGGCTTCAATGCACTCCACCCCACAACTGGAACACTCAAAGCCCTCATTGGTGTCATCCTTCTCATCCTACCCATGTTGACCATAAGTCACTCTGACTTCTCATGTACAGGACATAATCCATTTACATACATATACAAGGGATGAACAGACCTTGCAGCTCTATATTTTAATATATAATTTTTTTTTGCCAGAGAAATAAAATTATATAATAAAAATAAGTTTAATATATTTGAAATTAACAATACCGATTATACTGAAGATTGGAAATAAGGTATATTTATTTAACTTCAGAAAAAGGAGTGTAAATATTGGTAATGAAGAGATATGTTTTACAAACTTTGATGTTGACGTAAATGGAATGAAATAGAATGAAATTGATTAAAAATGTGTTTCTCTTATTAGAAATATGATGTATGTAGAATAATTCGGAAAGGAGTGATGATACATACTTTAACATTTGAAAATGATGTACTTTGTATTAGTGAGAAATTTTTCTTGATATTTGCCTTAAAAAGTTTTGATAAAATTGATCATCAAATAAAACTATGTAAAGAGAAATGGTGTGAACTTTTTTTACTGAGAAAAAAACAAAATCATATGTACAATGTCAGAAAGGCTACGGTATATGGGTTACAATAAATTACTTTAAAAAGTGGTTAATTCAGATTATATGAAGAGATCTAAAAACATGATGAACTAAATAGTTTTACAGTATTCCTGGAATGAAGAATTTATTTCATTGTATTGTAATGGTTAGAATACTCTAAAATGAGGTAGGAGAAAAAATACTCAGAAAAGATTAAATTTCTTATTTGTTTCATTGAATGCTATTAGCTTGTTCCATAAGCTGGAAGATGGTTCAATTAAATTTACATTTTTATCTCATTAAAATTTATGTTTTTGGTAAACAGGATATTGTAACAGTAAGAAGCGTATGCCTTGTTAACATGTTGCAAAATTCCACCACCATGTTCGAAGAGCAGTACAACAGGTGGGTTCAGGGCCTGTGATACCGTATTCGAACATAATCATTTTATTCACAACATAACCCACATGATAACGCATCTACCATAACAATAGCAATATCTTTCTAGGCCTGGTGGTCAGGTAAACAAGAGACTCTAATTATTTAATATTACGGACTACTGCTATATACTTAATACTAGTGGATAATGAAATGAGACATTAATTTTATTATTAAATTAAGCAGACACGCAAACATAGAAATAGATATATATATATATATAAATATTTAATGATCATTAATTAACATACACGTAAATATATTACACTACCAGGGTATCGTATTTATCACATCCCATACCTCACATTGAAGTTGCGAATGTTACGAGACTACACTACCAGATCGTAATGATGAGTGCATTTATCAACCCGGCTATCATTCCTTACTTTCATAATATTAATATACTCTAATAAATTATTAATAGATTAGCAGATGTGGAGGAGTGGATTAGATTGAGCATAGACATTCATAACCATTATTAAAGCAATCTGCGATAGTTTGGATGCTGCCGAGCTATAACCGCTGAGAAATGTTGGAGGTGAGTGGGACGGACAAACATCGGTTCAGAGCTTTTAGGAGTGGTCACGAGTGCGGTATTGGTATGAGGTCATAGCCTTTCCATCCCCGACCATGTGACAAGGTAGTTACTATTGGAGTGGCAAGAGGGACAGCCAAACATCAGGTTGAAGCCCTTAGGAGTGGTCATGAGTGCGGTATCGGTATGAGGTCGTAGCCTTTCCATCCCTGACCGCGTGACTAAGGTTAGTTGCTATTGGAGTCATTTGTATGCCCTTTGATTAGGGGAACTAGACATTTACAGTACCTCTATTTCATTTCTGCGATTTAAATTTAAGGCATCGATAAACCAGCGCAGTTCACACATATAATGCAAACACATTTATCTACTCTATGCTTTGATAATATAAATATAAAATCCACCTACAATCTCTACATGACTAAGCAATCGATTTACTATTTACTAACCTTCCCCCTCTTCTTTCCTAAAACAATACTGCTTTATTTTAAGACTTAACAAACTAACTTTAAAATGAATGATTTCCAAGTAACTAATACACTATATTAATAATTATAAGATCTCGTCTTCATAATACATATTGAATTTAATTTTATAGTTTCCGAGCTGAGTGTTTCTTTGAAAGATACGGGTTTTGATTTAAATTTAAAGTCGCGCAAAAGAGGAGCAACTCTTCTGCGAATATATGGGAAGAAAACATCAGCTCAAAAATCATGTGAGCATGAAATATAATATTTCACTAATAACAACAAAATTTAGATACCCAAGTAGAATAATAGGAGATAGATTGTTTTATGAGGTTCATTACAATAAAAGATTATTTACAGATAGTTACAGATCTACATTAAAGTTTAGTTAGAGTTACACGATAATGGAATTTGAAAGATGAAATTTAAATTACATTAGAAAATATAGAATTAACTTTAGAGTTTAAACACAGTCTTTAATCTTGGGTATCATGTTACCTTTGATTCCTCGAAGTGTGCACACTTGTTTGGAGAGTCCGAGGTTCCTGGTTTAACAGCAGTTACATTTAGGAAAATATTTATATATAGGCATCAGCATCAGTTTAGGTTTATCTCATTTTATGGCAAGCTCCGTATTGTATAGTCATCAGCCCTCAGAAGCATAGCAGTCACCCCTACTCCTTGCACATTGCTAGATTTAAATTTGGATCGTGAGAAGAAACAAGCAACAGCATTTTTTTATTTTATTTAATAGCTCTGAACAATCCTTTTTTTAATAACCAGTTGTTGCTTTTATTCTCTTTTTCTTTATCTCTCGGATCCATTAAACATCTGCGTCATCCATCCAAGCTGTCTCTCTGGTCTGTGCTACATATCCCTTTAGATCACGGATGCATTAGTGGTACAGGTTGAAATTTTCAATC
This sequence comes from Epiperipatus broadwayi, assembly GCA_028023455.1. Lineage (NCBI taxonomy): Eukaryota > Metazoa > Onychophora > Udeonychophora > Euonychophora > Peripatidae > Epiperipatus > Epiperipatus broadwayi. Next base: position 245,376 of record JAQFVV010000563.1, on the reverse strand, counting down.
TAAATTTTCAATCTAACTTTTTAAAATTTACCTTTTTACATGATGTAATTTAGAAAAGCTTTTGACAAACCCCTTTTTTTATATAATTGTAAGTTTAAAATACTTTTTAGCTCTGTCATCTTTTCCCCCTCCCGCTATAATTTGCACTCTAATTAGCAGGGGAATTTTTATTTTTAAAATATCTTTCGTTTACAATTTAAAAGAACTTTTTTTTTTCATATGTCATAGCATCTGCCGGGACGCGAACCCACATCCGTCTGCAACCAACTACTTGCTTGCATGGCGGCTGCGATACCTCTCGGCTAACAACGCAAGACATTTTTTAGATTTATAATTTAAGTATTACCTGAATTTGACCTAAGTTTAAAATATAATTATTAATTTATTTTATAAACCAAAATATTACTTAAATGATCACAATAAGATTAATATGATTATTTAATTTTACACAAAATCACGGCACAGCAATTTAATAATATTCTGCAGTGCGTTATTTTTAATATAAAGACTATTTCGGAGTATGTGCGCATATATGACATTTTTAAACAATTGTACATATATTGCATATTATTACGCACCAAATCCAATATTCAAGGTCAGAATCCATGTAAACTTATAATAATGGGTGGGAGGTAGAATGATGACAGAACTAAGGTGAAACTAAGATTTGGATTCAAATCTTACAGTTTCAATATATCCTAAAAAATCCCAATCATATTACTTATCCAAACTATATATCAACAATAATAAATAGTTACATTTTTTTTCTTTCCTCAGGTTTTTCATTCATTCTTCATTTTTTTATTTTTTACCCTATGGTCTCTGTATATTTAAATGAAACCATTTCTAGACAAATATACAAGAGAAAATTAATTCAACAAACATAATAACAAATTGATTACATATAAGATATAAATAATTGTATCATTTGATGATATTTCAATATATTTTGTTTTACCTTATCCGCATGGATTTATTAATTTTTTAAGGTGTGTTATTTGTATTTTTGTATCAATTTATTTTGATATTGGGCTTGCATTGCCATATTATTATTTTTTCATATTTTTTTTATTTAATGAAAATCTCAATGTCAAATTATATTGTATTAAAATGACATTTATTTATTTTAGTAATCATGTATGATTTCTTATATTAATATTCTGTAATTTAATAATAGATGGCTACTCACTTATTGTGATGATGATTATAATGTTGTAGATATATAAAATTCTTTAAGGCATTAACATGTATATGCATCACATATATTTATTAAGTTTGGCTGAAAATGTTCCAGAAATAAATTTATTTTCAATACCTCATAAATTCTCTTGGCGCTACAATAATCTCATAATTCATGGTTAAAACACTTTAGCAATAATCATATCTGTTTGAAATATATATTGTTCATAATGTATAACTAAAGTTAAGTATGCCACAGTTAAAATACAACACTAAGTTGATTAATAAATTTATTAAGAAGCAAAATATAATCTTGTCATCACAAAACATATTACTTAAAACCAACTACATGAGAAAATTCTCAATAATCTCCAATCAATACTTAAGATATGATGTATAAATCAATATCTTGACAAAGACATCTTAGATATGTACAATAAGGCTACACTACATGTGGCAAAATATTAATAAATTATTCTTCCAATAATATTTCAAATGCCTCACTTGGCTCACGACATTGGATACTTTAACTATATCAAAAATGCAAATAAATCCACAGTGACTTTAAATTGTAGATAGCTTATTTGTAATCACTTTTCTTTTATAACATAAAAGCTCCATTAAATCATAATTATCCTCTAACATAAAAATTCAGATCATTCTCATGTCTTGCAAATAACATCACTTATCAAGTAATCTAGATGCATTAAACATCTCAACTATATTGACAGTTCAAAGTGTTGCTTTTATCTTTTGTGGAATAATCAGTAAATTATTACTTATAATTTTTAATAGACTTTTGTTCTATCATTTCTGTGATCCCTAGAAAAATAACGGATTTAGAGTTAACATTTTTAAGTGGTATATTTTTTTTGTTAATTATAAAAGTTATTAAACTTTATTTAAATTTTTCTTCAGAAATTACTTTTTTACACCCCCTCCCCTTATAAATTATAAACGATGATCAACTAACTATTCATTCCATTAGAAATTTCATACAATTTCATCTTTATGATGATGGCGTTAAATATAGAGTAATATTCTTCCTGTGACCTTTTTTTAATGATCTGTATATATACAATGTAGCCCTTATTTGCCATTTTATCATTTTTCTTCTTCAGTTATTTATGTATGATTTGATTTATTTATGATAAATTCTGGGATTAATTCTCTATAAGCATATTGCAAATTTTACAACAAGGTGAAGGTTACATTATTCTTCAATTCACAATTACTAGAAACCCATTTAGTAGGCCACACTGAATGACCAGCTGTATTGAGTGTGCCCTAGTTATCTGAAAAAATTATAAGCTCATTTACAAAAGTTTTACTGCCTAAAAACATTTTCTAATTTCTGCCTATATTTGAAGTTTAGATTAAAGTCTTTTTCAAGTAATAAACAACTTCAGTTTAATTTATAATGACTTTATTGTATTTGTATACTGTGAACTTTTTTAAAAATGCAGAGAAATATGAATTGATCTATAAACAAAGCAAATTTCAGCAATTGATTAATATTCCACAGCGTCAATATTTAAATTATTAAATAAAGAGTGACTTTTTATAGCTTTAAAGTCATTAGATGTAAACATAGTTGCAGTCATTTGTGATTAAGATTAATTGTGATTGAAAAATATATGCAAATAAGGTAGAAAGATTTTATTCAACAGATTTTTATTGACTTCAAGTCTATAGTAAATTAACTAGCCCCTGCATATAAATATATAAAAGCTATAATCTTTGACAATCAAGTCTTAATATTGAGAAATGAGTTAAAAATAATTATTTCAAATCATAAATAGAAAAGAGTCACCTCTATAATTGAAATTAATTCGATAATAATTTCAATTAAATATAAACATTAGCGTCTAATGTCTTTCAAGCTATAAAATCTGCATAGGAACCGATGAAATTTTTTCGTAAATTGGACTATAAATCAGCAAATAGATTTTGGATTTTTTTTTGTTTATCAGTGAATGATTAATATATGTTATGAAATGAACGTCGATGTATAAAAAAATGTTTATTTAGTTTAGTGTTTGGATTATTATAATTAAAATTTAAAAATATCAAACTGTTTTATATGATTTAGTACTTTAGTATTTCAGAAATATTATCAAATTCGCCACTTCCTTTATTTTGCTGTAATATCTTATGTAATTGCAATTTATCCACCCTATTTTGAACACTCTTTAGCAAAAATTTTTTTTATTATGTGTGTGTGTGCATATATAATATATACACACACACATACAATTTTATGTTTCTATTGTCCTGCAGTCTTTTTCAGTGCCACTTTTATTTAATTTCTTAATAAATTTTTTTTTGCAAAAAAGTGTTCAAGGTAGGTAGATAAATTGCATTTATATATTAATACTTATAGCAGATTTAAAAACTAGTGATTTGTAGATGAATTCTCAGCTATAATCCTAAATCTAACAATATTAGCTTTGCCCAATTAATGAAGCTGTAGTACTCTATCAAGTTAGTGCTCAAATATCTCTTAACATTCTGAGCAGTAAATATGACTATTCATTTGATTTAAATATTTAATTTTAGAAGTGGATGCAAAAATTAAAAACTTTTTTTTGTTATGAAATTTTAAACAAATTAATATTAAGATAATTTTGCTTCTAATAATGTTTCAAGTCAATTATGCAAATACTTTTAATTAAAACTTATCTGTAGTTTGACACAAAGCTAGAGTGGCAAGTTTTAGGCCTCAAACTTCCTGGGGTGTGAACCAACTGCGTTCATTTTTTGTGCTCAAATGTTCTATGAACATCTGATTAGTAAAGTATTTTATATATATCTGGACATTATTAAAATAATTATAAATCTTTTTTTTATTTATGTATTTAAAAAAAAAAAATTTTCTTCAAGAAATATTGAAAAAAAAACCCACATTTTTATATGTAATATTAACTTCTGCAAAGATACTTAGTTAAGTTGCACCTGACAAATTTTGGAAGTTTCTAGAAAATTTCAAACTTCATATTGAGAAGTAGAAATGGTTAGGAATTGGAAGAAAGGTACATGGAATGGATTGGCAGTTCATTCTTTTTTTTTTTTTACCATCAATATCATTGTAAAGACAATTGTGATAATTGATTTTGGAAGAATCAGACATTAATTTTGGAAAATTAGTTTATAGAATTGTCAACTGATAAGAAACAACCAATATGTTGAGTAATTTATAGTAGTAGAGATTCTTGGGCTTAAGAAGTAAAAAATTTCAGGATTAATTCCTGGCTGAGGAAAATGTGTGCATATTAATTTGATCAATGTGATTAAATTTGAATAAATAATAATACCAATGGGAAAAAATGTTATTTGTGGCCTTAGAGATAATGTGGGTATATTGAATTTCAGTAATTTTAACAGATCTCTGGTCAAGAGTGATATGCTTTGATTAAAGTGATGACATTCATTTAAAATGAAAATAATAGGAATAAAATTATAAAAGTTATTAAATTTAAGTAATATCAGCAAAGAATATATTGGCAAAATCTCATCATGAATAATATTTACATATACATGGATTAACTAAAAAACCAGTATATGTTCAGAAGTGCACAAAAAAAATATGGTACATAGTTTCCAATAATGGTTTCTGGTTGAATAACAAGTTAGCAATAAAAACAAACATAGATGAGATGTGTAAAAATTTGATCAATATTACAAATCATGTTTGTTATATTTAAAAATAAGCATAAATGTTAGTATTGTTTTTTTGTTTTTTTTTGAAAAGTGCTCCAAATTTTTGAAATTTTGTTATCTATTTGTAACATTGTAGAAAGATATGCCACAAAATATAGTGTTTTTAAATATCAAAAATTGTATCTGCTTTCAAAATTTAAAATTATAGAACACTTTCTTATACTTGCATACAATCTAAAATAATTTATATAACTGCAATATACAGCTGCAAAGAAAGCAGGACAGTTAATATATAACACTTTAAGTTAGATAATCATTATCATATTTCGATACCAGCATAACATCACTTAGGCTTTTTTTAAAATATTAGACTAAAAGCTTGATAGTAAATAAAAAAATTAAAAATGACTTTTGGATCTATAACTGCATTGGTTCCAGCTTTGAATTCCAAAATTTGATTGGTGAAGACAAAAGCCAGAAACTGTTTTTGTGATATGGATTTAAATTACATTACCATCTGCTATTAGAGTATAGAAAATAAATACTTCTGCTCTCATCATATTTTCATTAAATAATATTAAAACATTTACTGAACAATTTTTTCAAGTCAAATGAAGCTTATATGGAAGGTGCTATTGATGTACATACATGTGTGTGTGTGTAATGCTAATATCATTAATCTATAATGCTTTTTTGAATATGTGATACACTATTTTTTTTATTATAAGTCAGGAATAAATTTTGCTAAGAAACCTTTTTGCCAATGTTTTAGTAATTCATGATTTAAATAAAAATTTAAAAGAATTAGAATCTTGTATAATAAATTTCATGCCTTTTATGAACTGCCCATCATTTTTTCATGTTGTGGACTCGTAGCTCATTTAGCATTCTCCCGATCAGCATGCAGTTTTTTCTTTCTCTCTATATTTATCAGGAGTTTTGCATTGTTTTCTACAATGAGTGGCTGGTTTTGGGACTCGGGGTCTGTACATTGTGGCTCCCTGATGCTTCCATTACTATAATTCCTTTTCAATTTCTGAGCAACAAACCATGAGATTATATTAGTTTGCACTGTCTTCATAATTGGATTATATTTTATGTTAATTTTTATGATGATTTAATTTGTACATTTTAAATATAAATTGTTTCATAGGTATATATGTTAAACACACATATAATAAAGGATTTGCTGTTGGTCATGATTTAAGATTTCTGTGAAAATGCTTGCATCTAAATATAATTGATGAGTATAGATTACTACATATAATCTTTACTAGATCGTTTGTTGTATATATACTATGAACGTTACAAGCAGGCTAATAGTATGAAGTCTAGGATATAACATTCTAATAGTAGTTTCACATAATCAGTAGATATATGTTCATCCCACAAGAGCATATACATGTTTCCATGTTAATGAAATTAGTACTTCAAAAAATAAGTATGCAATGTTAGTTTTACTTTAAATTTCTTTCTGATACAAAAGTGAAGTTGTGCAAGATGTTATTTTGATTGGAAAAAAAAACTATTCTTGAAGATAAGTCGATTTTTTTTTTTTTTTAAATGCTTGTTGAAATTTTATATCTTTTTGCAAATTCTATCAAGATTTGCCTTAAAAAAATAAATTAGATTTTGGATTATATTTTTTGAAAATAGAAAATTTATTAGTTCATTTTTTTTTTCTAATTATATAATGTCATAATATTTTGATAGACTAATTTGTAGAAGTAGAAGGAATACTGAATTATTAAACGGCATTAAATTTTGAAGAAGCTAAAGCAAATTTTGTTTCTTTGATCACTATTCATTTATTACTAAGTGTTTGACTTCTTAAAAATGACAATGAAAAATTAATCATAGGTCCGCAGAAAATGTCTATCAAACATTTTTTTTCGTTTCATTTTTATAAAATATTTATATTATTTTAATTTTATTTTAATATATTTACTTAGTGAGAGATGGGGAGAGAATAGAAGTTTATTTTGATTTGTTTTTTTAAGGTATGTATTTAACGGAGCCTATTGATGGATCGGATTTCTTTTTTGTCCAAAAACACATTTTGAATTTAAGCAGTAAGGAATAAGAGTGATATTTCAGATTAACGTAATTTTAAAGAGTAACTTTGAGTTTAACATAAAATTTAATTTGTCTTTTTTTTTTTTATGTGTCAAAGCATCGGCCGGGAAACGAACTCGCAAACGCGGGACAACTGCTTGTAAGGCAGCTGTGCTGACCACTCGACCACCAACGCTTGACACTTTTTGTAGCTTTTACGAAGCAATAATGGAAGCAGTAGTTAAATAAATGAAGAGTAAAGGCAAACTTCTACCACAATTGGTGACAGTCAAATTATAATATTTCATTCAGGGGTTTTGCTCACCCATTTAGTTTGTGACTTCAGCATTAGTAATACTGTCATTAAATTTAATGCTGCTTTGTGGTAAAATAAATGTTATTTAAATAATTAGTGTTCGTTTCTGGTTTAGAAAAAGTTAAATTCGTTTTTTGATGAAGCAGTTTCACTGTGGATCTACTTCAAATTGTTGTTATTGTTTTTACAACTTTTTTAGTTATTGTCTTAAAAGAAAATGCTTTCTCTTTCCATTTTCTGCAGCGGCAAGGTTTTTGTATTTTGAAATGTTTAATCATATAATAGAAGTAAATCAGAAAGGTGCTCACTTGGTTTTTATACTCCCTTCATTAACTATTAAAGAATGATATCTTTTTCTTTTGCATTTCTCTAATAGAGTTTTACTCTGTTTTCCATAATATCGTCTTATTTACAATCCCATAATGAATAAATATGATTTATAAAGTCATGTGGTTTTATAATAATCCTTCTTATATCTTATTTTACATTTACTTTTCAGTAAGGAGTCATTTCTTTTCAATATTTAATGATTCGAATGCATCTTTAGTATTGCATTAGAAATGAAATATTGGAATATCTTTTAAACTTGACATTAGAACAGGCGAATTACTTTATGTAGTACTTTAATTTTATTACAAGTCACATTTTAAGTTTTTTTATATTGGTCTATATATCCAATCTACTTTTATGAAAGTCTTTCTGCCTTTCAGTCTATCTTTACGTTCATCATTTTATCTGTCTTAAATATTAAATACTATAATCTATTTAAGTTTATTAAACAATGCAGTTTAACGTTTTTAAATAATATTTTTTTAAGATTGTCTTACATGGTAGTTCAGGTTCTCGAATCGATTTCAGTTGTGGCTCTTTCAATTCTTGAACTTTTTCTGGATTATTGAGCAATTAAGTCATTTGATTATTTACTTTATTTCTTTATACAAATATTTGAAAATTGGACAGTTGGAATATATATATATATGTGTTTGTGTGTGTGTGTGTTTGTGTGTACACATTTGAAATTATGAAATCACAAATTTCATTTCCTAATGAAAATGTGTAAGTTACGACAGAAGTTTACAAGTTTCATCAGCATTGATACTGCAAATATCTATTAATTTTATAAGCTTATATCAGTTTTTTAAAAAAAATCGTTCTGTGTAACATATAATGATTAGCATCATATGTATTTAATGAATGTGGCAACGATCTACCAATTGGATTGAAATTTAATATAGATGATCATTATATTTTCAATATCACACACACACCTATATATATATATATATGAGGGGATACCCAAAAGTGACTAGAATTTTATAATAAAAATTGTTTATTTATTTTTAAGGTGTTATAAATTAATGTCTTTCAAATTACTATTCATTTGATGCAATACATAGGTCTAAATGTGTTTTCATTTTTCAAAGTAGTCTGGAAACACATTTGGAGTGATGTCTTTTAATGCCTGCAGTGCCTTTTTTTCTCTACTTCTAAGTCCGCAAAAAAAAAAAAAAGACATTTTTTTATTTGAGAGATTTTAAAAAAATCACAAGAAGTGGTAAGCTGGGTCATGCTGAATAATTATAAAAGTGTTTCACACTCAAGCCTTTGAGAGATAACACTTTGCCAGGGTGAAGCTCACACTGTTCTCTTAATCACAAAATGGAATGTTTACATTTTACCACTCACATAAATGTTTCAAAAGTTGCAGATAAAATGCCTGTCTATTATGAATTAAATCTCAAAGAAGATTGTTGTTTGCATAAATAATAATAATAATAAAAATTGCTATTGTTTTGGCTTTGGTCTTTACTTGTCAAGGTTTTTAAGGATGTTGGGAATTTAACATTTCAGTTAAACTTGTGCTTTTATGAGCTCAACTTATTTATAATCTGTTTCAAGCATTACAACCATTTTCCTGCTGTTTTTTAAAAACAAAAACAGAATTTCACATTGTTTGAAATTTTTAGCCATTATTAAAAAATTGACGTGCTACATGGTTCCACGATTTCACATGGTCATGTCAATTGGCAGATTGATGCAGAAGGATTCCTGCAAGAAGTTTGTAACAGAAGAAGTATATACTACAAAAGGTGTGCAAACCAGAGATTGTTTCTGGTTATTTTTGTGTCTCCATATTTAGGTATTTATATATATGCGTAAAATTATCTTTGCAAAAACTGAAAAATATCTGATGAAACACCTAAAAATTTGAAAAACCAATTAAGCCTACTTTATAGATGAATGTGACAAATATATTAACTAATCAGTCACCTGAAGCAGTTTAACAGTGGTTCTCATGGGATTTTTTTTAAAAAGTAAAAGTTTCTAGATTAAGGAGACAGAAAACAATAGTTTGTTTGATCTAACTTTGGTGTTTTAGCAATTTCTTAAATATTAAAATAAAAGACTTTTTTTTTATAAAATAAACTTTATTAATACAAATTATACACAAGTATTAATATATATTAATACTTGTGTATAATTTGTATTAATAAAGTTTATTTTATAATATATATATATATATACACGCACACAGGAGGAAAAAAAAAGAGTGATATCTGAGACATAACTTATAAAAATATAATCATTATGATTAGTGTTTAGGATCAGAAGAAAATTATTCCATATTATGATTTATTGTGTAGATGAATATATAATTTATAATCTTCATATTATCCTAAAGTAATGTACAACTAATAAAAATATTGTTCTTGTGAATTTTGCTCGTAGTTCTTTTTGGTATATATTATACCACTCATTATTTTTTTTAATAACATTGTATTTTCTGTTGTCAAAAATTATAGAGGAGTGAGCAAGTCATATTGTTATAAGAATATGAATAATTGTTATGGCATTATAAGAATGAAATATAATATTTTTCTCAAGCAATTGTTTAAGATTAATTATTTGCCTGTGAAAGATAAAGGACTGCAAGGATGAGAAGTATGAACAGCTTTCAAACATATATATATCTTCTGGATGATTATTACACAAGTCATGTGGGATCCAGATTTAATTTTAAATAGTTAATGAGGAAAATTTTGGTAGAATTTGTTTTAAGATAAAATAGGCAAAACTCTCTCCATACAGTAGCCCACTCTAAGCAAGACAGAGTAATCAATGGATGCCAGAAGGCTTGTGCATAAAATCCCTATCTAGTGCCTACTCATCCAATATCCCCAAACTAGTTTCTGGCTTATGGCCTTCATCAGTGAGGAGCCTTGAATCTGAGAGCACTGCACTATTCTGTCTTGCTTAGAGTGGCATTACTGTATGGAGATAGTTTTGCCTATTTTAACAACAGTTATGAGCAAGCATGGAAGATAATGATCATCTGTTATTTCAAGATGTTAATATTTAGACAGAAATATTTTGAATTCTATTTGCTTTTTACTTTATAGCATAAAGCTAAATAAAGGAACTTCAGTTGTTTTTCACTCTAAAAATCAGATTTCATTGTAGTTTACATAGGAGATTACTGGAAAATTTTATTTCTCATGGTTAAATGTATAAATCAGTTGAAAATTCAGAAATTTTTTTAAAGTCTTTATAAACCAGTAGATTTTGTTGTATATCTTCAAATTGTGTTGTATATTTAATTATGCATTCAGACCTGAGGTACTTGTTGGTTATATTTACTGACTCATTCAGTTGTTACTAATTTATTTTTTCTGAGTCAACAATATCTGGTATAATGAAAATATACACAGAAAAGTTAGTTTTTTTTAACAATATTTAGTTTTATTAAAAACTATTTTCTGTGTGTATTTTCATTTTACCAGTTATTTACTGATTAAATATATATCTGTATATGTAATATAATATTATATCTGAAATAATCATTAAAAATACAGTCTTTGCTTATTGACTTATTATTCTGAGCTTCATCATCACCACGACTAACATTTGTCATTTTGGCAGTCTTAATTTCTGAAATAGTTTTTGTGAATATTGTAATGCAATAGTTTTATTCATATAGCTAGACTTATTTTTTTTTTTACTTTTGCATTAGTATATTTATATGGATGTGAAACCAAGAATGTTTATTCTTAAGTATTTGTACCATTAGTTCTTGCTAAGCATTTTAAATGTTTAAATGAAAATATAATAAATGTGTTATGATAGAAGAAATCTCAGATTAGTGGAAATTTATTAACTAATAATGATTATAGTAATTTTCACATATCCACTGCATTTGTTTTCAAGCCATCTCATTGATGCTTGAAATTAATGGCAATAGCATATTCTTTAAAATATACACATACACCTATAAAAATATTTGAAAACCAATGTGGGAGATGATAATCTGGACTAATTGATGAGTGCTGGTTTAGCACAAAGTACGTATATTGGTGATTATAGATATTTTCTACACGTGTGCGGTTGTGTATCATTTGTATGAGATAGTGTGGATAGTTGAAGGGTGCTTGAAAATCTGAGTTCAAATCCCCTATACTTACATACACTTATAATATATGTTAATATATACATTAAAACATCAACAAAAATAAAAAATCAGTACTACAATAGGCCATGGGAAACAATCTAATGAAAGGAAATGGCCAAATGAGAGAGAGTTCATTATAGCATTCATATTGGCAGAGATACTCATGAGAATTTAAATTTGTACTTGTTTTTAATTTAGTTTATTTTTCAAATTGAAGTTCAGAAATATATAAAAATATCCAGAATTGTTAAACAAAATAAATAAATAAATAAAAATATATTTTTAATGATATAGAGAGCATAATTAGCAAAAATATATCATAAAATTATCTCTTTTTTTTTTTTGCTGTTGTTAATTAAGTTAATGGTGTTCAGATGAGACAGCATCTCTGACGGGTAAGCAATCTGTCTTAGGTTCCTCATTAGTCATTATCATTAGTGGGATTCCTTTAGGAATTATGTAATCAGTTTTTTTTTTTTTTAGTTTTTTTTTCTTCTTTTTTTTTAGATTGTCAAAAGAAATAATTAGGATACATTTGTATTTCAAAATGAAAAGCAATGTCAAATTAATATTGGAGATGCAAATAGTGCTAATGAGGGTTAAACTTGAAGCTAAGGAGATCACGGTTGTTAATTCTTTTTTTTTTTTTCAATTTTTTTTTTCATTTGCAGCAAATAATTAAAGATGAGTTTTGCAAACAATTTTTATAGTCTAAAAATGGAAATGTCAAACTGAATCTAAGATATTCATAATTGAAATAGTTACCAAAAATAGTTTTCCATAATTATTTGAGTAGTTGTATAGGGAGAGCGATGTTTATTTTACATATGTTGATTTGCTTTCTTTTTAATTCATTCTTATAGTTATAAGTTATGCACAGAAAAGTAATCATCATATTTGTATGTAAAGCGTTTATAATAAATCATTTTATGATCTAAATTATCTCGTATAACCTTTTGCATTTATATAATGTTTTTGATTTAAATGTTAAGATGCCAAAATAAATTGAGTCAAAAATTTGCAAATGACCATTGATGATGAATAAGATTTATCATTTGTTATATAATAAAAATAATCATATGGTTAATTATTAGGATGATCTTGTGATAATGGAGCAACCAAGAAGAAGGTGAACACTTTAATTCAAATGAATAAATTGGGATTTTTTTTTGTCTAATAATAATTAATCCAGTGATTTTTATTCTTGAACCCAGAACTCTATCATTGTGTTAATTAAACTTCATATGACAATAAAAATAATATATGTAAAATAATGTAGAGCTACATTTAATGCTTTATATGTAACCAGAAATATGCAAATGAAAACCAAATGTTGAAAGCAATTCAGTACTCTATAGTTTTAAAATAGGCAAAACTCTTCATACAGTAGTGCCACTCAGTGCCAACCAGAGTAATCAATGGATGCCAGGGGGCTTGTGCATAAAATCCCCATCTATTGAAGGCCACAAGCCAGAAACTAATCCTGGGGATATTGGATGAGTAGGCACTACATGGGGATTTTATGCATAAGGCTTCTGGCATCCATTGATTACTCTGGTTGACACTGAGTGGCACTACTGTATGGAGAGTTTTGCCTGTTTTAATAACAGTAAAGTGCTAGCATAAGAAATAGTTATCATGTGATGTTTAGTGGTTTTACTCTGTAGTTTTCAAATTATTAATTTTGGGAGAGTTTATTAGCACAAATTTTTACATAATATGAAATTTCGAATTGGTTTTCTGAGAGAAGCACTTTTTGATCATTTAATACCTATTATTTAAAAATATTTCAAATAATTCTCTGAAATATATATTTTTTAAAAAGTGTCCACATTTCAATTTTCAACAATTTACGAAAGTTTGCACATTGATTTATTTACGGTGATAATTTACAATTAATTTACAATAAAATAAGAAAAGTATTTATTAAATGAATAGTATTATAACTGTTAGTATGTTTTTTTGATAAACAATTATAAATATGAATAGAATCATAAATATATGATTAAAGAAAAATATGTGTAGTTGTACTTACACGTTAGACTATTCCATCAAGTAGCTGAAATTGTTAGATGTTTGAGATACAATCAAATTTTATTTATATTATTCAGCGCTTATTAGTATTAGCAGTTGAATATATGCAGAAATAGATAAAGTTTGAATTTTTGTAAAAACATTTAACATTTCGGTTCAATGTTGAAAGTAGTTCAACATCATTAATTTTCAGACTATCAATATATAAATAAAGTAATATCAAATAATTGTGAATACCAACATTTATCATGAATCTGTAAAAGCAAATTATAAAACACGCCAGTTAGTTCAGATTAATATTTTTTTAATAAACTACACTCACATTGTACATATTATGAAATCATGTAATTAATAAGGAAGCTATTGAAAATCCCCAGTGAGTTATATGTAAACTAATCATTAATAAACAAAATAAAGAATGGTCACACTTATATTTTAGCTTGGATCATATATAGGCATTCATTTTATTGGTGTATTAACATGCAGAACTTGATGTACATATGAGCATAATTTCAGGACTATAAGCTATTCTGAAATTATTATAACTACTCAGAGGAAAAGACTGAACCTCATATTTAACAACCTCTCAATATTAAATTAATTCTGTGCTAATGGATGTAAATATAAAATTTTATAGTTCAAATATAAATATAATTAACGAAGAAAGTAATGGATAACTCCAGAAGCCAAAAGTAAAATAACCATCAATAATCATAAAGTACAAAATAGATCCACTTGTATTTTAGCTTCGATCATATAAACATCCAATTTATTGACATACATATTAATATACAGCATGATTCAGATATATTAATACAACTTCAGGACAACTATAAGCTATCCTGAAATCACTGTAACTTATCAGAAGGAAAAGCTGAGCCTTATATTTAAAAACTTCTCAATATTAAATAAATCTTCAGTTAATAGATCTAAATATAAATCACACTGTGTGTCAATACATGAATAAATTGAATGTTTATATCCAATCCAAGCTAAAGCTCAGATGATTCCATTCTATACTTTACATTTATTAACAGTTAGTTTAAACACAATTCACTAGAGGTTTTCAGTAGCTTCTGCATTAATTACATCTATCAAAACTCATACTTATATTGTGAAATCATAATATGATATGAATGAGGTAAATTGATGCAATCTTCTAAAGCTGTGATGACACATTCAAAATGAATGACTTATTCCTATCTTTTCATTAGATATATTTCAGATGAGATTTATTTATATTTGAATCTAAGTCTTTATATTTTAGGATTTTAACAAAATTTTATTATAGGACACATATTTTTATGTACTTGTGTTGTAATTAATTTCAAGTAAAAGTTACTGTTTGAGTAAACTATCTATATATTTTGCAAGTTACTCATGATCTCACAAATAATAATTCTTTATATTATAACATAACCAATATTTGTTTTACTTAGTATGTTTGTGTTTAAACCACTAGACATCATATGATCACCATTTTTTATGCTTGCACAAGCTGTTAACACAGAGGCAAAACTGTTCATACAGTAGCTTTATTCAGTGCAAGCCAAAATGGTGCTGCTAGTGGTTTAATACTAATCCTGCTCAATAGAATTATGGTGATTGATTATTAAAGAACCAAAGATATCAAAATGTATAGATTCTGAACTGAGTTCAGATTTATATGACTAGACAAGCAAGTGAGTTTGAATTGAAAACATTATTGTCATTTTGGACTCAAAGCTTTATAGTTAACTAAAAAAGTAAAAGGTGGCTGTGGGAAGGTTGTATTAGACCCTAAGTTCTAGGTGCAGTGCTCTCAGATTCAAGGCTCATCACTGATGAAAGTCACAAGCTAGAAACTAGTTTGGGGATATTGGATGAGTAGGCACTAGATGGAAATTTTATGCATAAATGTCCTTGCATTCATTGATTACTCTGGTTTGCAATAAATGGTGCTACTGTATGGAGAGTTTTGCCTCTACGTTTATGTACTTTTTGTTGTTGTTGTTGTTATTGCTTACAATATTGTTTTGCAAATTAGTTATTTTAAACAATTTACTATTTAGTAATAAATAAATGAAAACATTTTTTTATTTGTTTAATTGAATAGTACTATAATTGAGAAATGACAATTGATTTCCGTAATGCTGCTTGTTACTATCCTCACCGCTGTGCATATTTATATTGTTTATTTTTCTAATAGCTTTGATTTTGTCTTGTTTATCTGTGTTTAATTGATATATGGTATCTGTATAGTTTTTAACTAACAATAAACTACATTTTCAAAATATATTACAAAGAAAAAATATCCTGTAACAAATTGTACAAAGAATGTCATTTTGTCACTAAATTAAATTTGTACAATGAAAGTAAATGTTACAATGAAGACATCTCCATCAAATTGTAAATTTTATGTTAACATATCTATTTTTATTTTTAGCAGTGAAAATGTAGTATACTTCCTTTTTTTTATTTATTCTTCTCTATACACATTATAATTTAAACAATAATCATGCAAATTGGAGTTAGAAAGCAGATTAACATTAATATGAAAAACAATCCAATGAAAAATTATGAACATCACCATTAACTGATGTAGGACATCCCATGAAAAATATGTTCAAAAAAAGCTGCCATAAGTTTCCAAAGAAAAACGTAATTACGATTTTCAGTACTGTTTGTTTATACTATTAAAAGTTCAGTTTTCACTTTAAGGAAAAAAATAATTTGAATCAAGAAAGCAGACGTAATTTTATTAGGTTTACATGTTTTTTTTAGTTTTCATTATGACACTAAAAAAAAAAAAAAAAAACAATTTCAAATGAGAGAATCGAAATTAAGTGATTTTTGTTAGTATACATTTGTTTAGCTTTCACTTATGATACCAGAAAAACAGAATGCAATTATGAAAAAAATCTTCAAGCAAGTGGAAGAGATTTTTACTAATCCAAGTTTGTTTCTATTTTAAAAGATAGGCTTTAATTATCAATATGAACCTAGAAAATAAAAGTTTGAATGGTTCATCAAAGGGAAAATGTTTAAACAAGAATGTCAGTATTCTAAATACATTCTGAGTTTAATACCCTCTAATTGTTAAACATGTAAATAGACAGAAGCATTAACAAAGAAAAGTCAAAAGCAAATAGTCACAACTCTCCATGATGAAACTTGTTAATGTCAATGTTTCCAAGTTTTCACCTAGTCCAATTAAAGAAAAAAAAGCATACACCAATAAAAAATACTCCATATTGTTTTAAGAATAGTGAAACTGGCAAACATATTACTTATTTGGAGTTACAAAAGTAATAAAAAAGCAGATAAAATATATGAAGAAATGAAAATGAAGAAAACATTATTACAAGACCACACCAATCAATTATAAATAATTTTATCATAATCTAGACATATTTTCCAAAGATCTTGATAAAATTGTCATTTCTTTTAACAATCATTATTATGGTTCTCAAATGACATTTAAATCACCTAAATAAGAGACTACACAACTTTAAATAGGGTCATTATTTTAATATTGAGTGTAGTTAATATTAATACTTATCAATAGAGCTGTGACCATTGTTTGACAAACATTAATCTTGATGTCTTTCATGACCAAATTAAGGATGTTTTCCACTGTATGATGAAGTGAATTCAAAAACTAAAGGGAAAATGATAAAAAAATTTATTTGTTAAGTGCTATTTAAAATTTTGAATATCACATGATCTCAAGCAAATTATTATAAAATTATTGTAGTTGTTGTTATTATTTAATAAACATAGATCAATTATTACAGTAATAAGTATTTGTCTTAATTACTTATCATAGATAGCCAGAAATCTAAAAATATATTGATTATTTCTGCCTGATGTTGTTTTTATCTAATATTGTATTTATGTAGACTATATTAAAATTTGCATATAATTCTTAATATATTTATCCTTTCATTAATAAATTGTGAGAAATGTAAGATTTTAAAAGAACAGTGATATAAATATCATTTAGTCAAAGGTAACTTTGTAAGAATTTATCAGGCAGAAATCCAGATCCAAGATTGTGATGTGTTTATTTTTCTGTTTGATCTGAGTAATGTATTAACAATAGATTAATTATAAAATATCATCATTGTTTACATGCTTACATTTCTCTATTGAAATATTGCATATTTTACTCTGATGGAAAAAGAATGCATTAAACTAAAATTGAAAGAATAATTTATCTTTTACATCACTGTAAATAAATGTTAGCATGATTTAGTGTGGTGGCAGAGTACTAGATTATGGAGTGCATGGTCTTCAAATTGATTCCAGTTATAGAATTTCTTACAGTTGAACTAATGAACTTGTAAGCTACCAAACCATTTGATTATTTTTATTTATCATTATGAATGATGCTGTTAATTTATATAAGAATTAAATTGGTGGAAATTTTTAAAATTTTTATATTTAATAATAGCATGTGATGATTAAAATTTAATTAGCATAGCTATTGGGTTTTGCTGATGTGTCTTGGTGAATTTTTGGCACATTATATATATATACCCATGCACCAAAAAGTTAAAAACCAATATATATTGTACCATTTATTTATATATGGTACAAATATATGTATTGACATTTGGTAAAAGCTAAAAAAAAAAGTAAATTTAGATTTTTTTTTTTTTATTAGTATAATTTAAAAAAAAAAAAAAACGTACAATGAAAGTTAAAATTGTCGTTCATATTTTTTTATGTAATTAAAAATAAAAGTTAAAATTGGAGAGAACAAAAGACACACAAATTACCGATCTAGATAAGCTAAAAGAAAAATATTTTAGATAATTAAAGATGGCCGAAAAACATTATAAAGAAGAGAACTTTGTAATGTAAATTTTATAAAGAATGTACAAGATAACGTATATTTTTGACAAACAAAAGGTATGCGCAGAAGTCTGAAAACTGGACCTCGAGTATTAAAAGACAGAGGCCAGTTTGATCAGGGTCTTGGCTTTCTGTTTTTCTTTTGGCTGGTCATGGATTATCGGAATCCAGGACTACTCTACGCTGAAATAATTCTTTATGCAGGAGTAGACCAAAGCTTTTGTCATCATTCATCACGAAGACCGTCAAACCCAGAAAAGCTTTTGTGACTAGACTTTAGAATCATGACCAAGAACAACTTCTAACCAATGGCCGAGCTCATTCTCACACACAAAAAAACTATGCATAGTAATCTACAAGCTTCGTGAACTCACTAAACTTACCGGTAAGCTATGATTCATTATTTCTGATTGTGACTAAATTGTCAACAAACCATTCTTAAAAATAAGCTTAAAATAATCCCAATAGAGACTTTAATTTTATTGATCAAGAGACTCTTATTTACCCAAGAACTTTTTATTTGTTTGACTGTTATTTTTTATTAAGGGATTCACGTCTGAATTAGTGTGTGTTCTCTTTAGTTTTATTTAATTAGTAATTTATCGTTAAACATTTTAATTTATTAGGATAAAAATATTTATTTCTAATATCAACTTTTCCTTGTATGTTATTAATAATAGTTATTAATATTTATTATTAAATTTATTAATATTAGTGTAGTGAGATTTAAAAATATCATTTACCTTTGCCAGTATGCGTTTAATAAGCTCCAGGAATAATAATATTTAGAAAATAATTTTCGTTATGGTAAAATATAATCCCGATAATTTTAAAAACATTTTTTTTAATATACGAGTTACGATATTTTGACGCAGAATCAGTGAGTCTACTCGACTCTGGTGCCCTCATTTATAAATTAAAAACTGATTCAGCTCGCAATTGTACTCGTAACAATTCTAGGCCGAGTTGATCAGGAAATATAGTTATGTTTTTTAGAAATAGGAAGAAACTTTCTTCTTTTGGCATAACTTGATCACCTCATGTATTTATTGCATATAGAGGCCTAGCAAAGACGGAAAACATTACAATATAAATATATATATATATTTGTTTTAAAAAATTCACATATTTTGCTAATTTAGAAAAGTGGAAATATTGAAAAATATTTCCAAATTTTCATTATTAATTATTTGGAAAATTAGTATATATATTGTTTGAGTTTTTAAAGAAAATGATTCACTTTGTAAACATGCATTTAAAGTTGAGAATAAAACTTAAATTTGAACTGCAAAATTATGAAAGCAAAAAGCATCATGGCATTTACTCAGATTTTCAAACCACTTCACTATCCATACTATCTCATACAACTGATACACATGACAACATACATGCAGAAAAGATAATTAATCACCAATATACTTATTTCGTGCTAAACCAATTCTCATCAGTTGGTCCAGATTACCATCTCCCATACATATATAATCAATATTTACAATAAAATACAATATACTTATGCATACTATTTTTAATATTTAAATAAGTACCACAATTTTTTGTACTAAATTACTTTTATTGAAAGTTGGGACTTTTTTATTGTCTTATTATTATTTTCAGGAATCAACAGATTGCATTGTGATGGTTTATACTATTAGACTTTATTATATTTCTTTATTTGTACTCATGTGCAATATTTTTAAACAAAATTTTTAGTTGAATAAGAAAAATAATATTTAGCAGAAAATACTGCATGATTGCATTTGCAAATCAATATGATATGTGATTATGAGAAACGAATAATCATGATTTATATATTTAAAACTAGTAATAGAATGTTTTATTAGATTTAAAAATTATAATGTCATATTTTTAGTAATCACATTTGTTTTTTTTAATTAGTTTGTAAATATTTATAAGTTTGGAGGAATGTTTTGTATATTTCATTTATAATTATTATCTCAATCATCTTAGTAATTGCTTTCTATTGTACTTCTTCAACAACTCTAGTAATCCTTATAATATTAGCTTTTCCATTTAGTTTTGTCATCATTTTATCTTGTTTTCCATATAATATACTGAATTTTGTTTTTCGTAAAGTTTATGATCACTTATTTTAAGGAAAGGATTTGCTGTTTTTTTGTTGTTGTTATTTACTTTTTTTTTTGTTTGTTTACGATATGTATGTAATCGTAATCATTTTATATATCAATAAATATATACATACTTATATTTTTAATTTTTTTTGAAGTTTTATATATTTAATTTACAATGAATTTATATCTATAAATCAACATTGTTTAGTTTACAGTATTATTTATTTATATATATATATATTTCTTATTTGAAAAATAATTTATTTAATAAAAAGTTCTGATGATGGGTGATTGAATTTTTTTAATTTCGTTCTTATTTTTGTAGATTTTGACATAATTGCATTTGTCTTCGTTTTTTATTTACAACATTCTTAATTCATATTGTAAATAAAATAATTTTTTTTAACAAGATTTTTTTTTTTAATGTGCATTATCTGAGAATTGCCTCATTCATGCATTTATTATTATTTTTTATTCAAATAAATTTATTTTATATAGATGTTACAATTTGTTTTTTTTTTTACAATGTCTTTTCATATTGTCCTATTAATAAAATATGATAATGATGAGAGTTGTTTAAGATGAACATTTTGTTTGCAAAGAGTTCTGTACTTAAATCAGTCAGAAAAATAATAAATATAGGATTTTTTTTAATAGAAAAAAGATTTAAAAACAAACAAAAACTTAAATACCCCAGTGTCTCATTTGCACATACATCAAGAACGTAACAAAAGAACAGAAGAAAAGAAAGTTAATGTTTCATCTCTGAATAACACGACATCTATGTTTATTAAAAATAATCAAAATTTTAAGTTAGAGGCATGAAGTTATCTAATTTGAAATCAACCCAAAACAAAAATCTAAATGTAATTTGTCTATCTATATTACTATGTAAATGTGAAAGTTTGTTTGTTTGTGATTTTTATAACTCAAAAAATGTTGTACCAGTCAAGCATTAGTGGCCTAGCAGTTAGCATAGCTGCCTTCCAAGCACCTGACCCGAATTCACTTCCCAGTCAATGCATTTGACATATGAGAAAAAAAAATGTTGTACCAATATTAAAGAATTTAGCATGATTGTTTTTTTCTTTTGTATAGAATTTAATTAGCATATAAATTTTTGCTTTAATTATTTTTGACAAAAATTGTAATTTGCATTATTAAAAAATGTGTTAAAAATCTATATAGCAACTGTTTTTGAATGATGGCATAAAAACAGAGGGCTGCATTAACTAATAGAATACAGAATTGGGAAAAATTGTAAATAAAAAGTATAGTTTTTGGTAAAGCAAGGTAAAATTTGCTTTTATAAATATATTTTTAATTAATTAAATTATATTTGAACCATGTATTTAATTTTTTTTGAATAATGATGATTTAGATCAATTATAATAATGCATTTGATAAACTTTTAGGAATTTAAATATATATTTAACATGTATGATAATATGTTGATCTATTTAAAAACTTTTCCAAACTCTAATCAAGCTATTCTGTCAAAGGCAACAGTCAATTGAAATTTCATATACTTATCTATGTGGTTTGGCACAAATTCTTCTGATTTCTCTTTTCTTTTTCTCTTTTTTCTTAGAGTGAGCTTAATTAGGTGTTTTACACACTGGGTTGTCTCATAGGATTGTTTGTTATTGTCATATGAGAATAATCTGTGAATATTTTTCTTTCACCTTTTCCTCTCTATCCAATATTGTCCCAATTAAACATATGCTCATTAGTACATACAAGGTTTACTACTATAGACATCTGTTTATTTTTTATTTTTTAATAAATAGTTTGAGTTATTTCAATTATTGTTTAATAAAATAACTGGTCTCACCAATATACTTACTTCCACATTTACATGATTTTTTATAGATGGTTTTCATTTATCAGCATTTTAAGTTTATGTTTTGTTTAGATGCTGTTCTTATGTTATATTGACTGCAGATTTTTTTTAAAAAATGTCTGTCATTGCTGGTATGTATGGATACACTCTAGTGCCAGTAATTGTTTTTATTATTGGTGTCTTTTTTTGTTATCTATTAAAGATTTTTTTGATGACAGTTGATGGGTAATCATTTTTCATGAGAATTGTTCTATGTAGATCTTTTCATTTTTCAAATCATTGGTTTCCAAACAGATTTTCTTCGCTCAGTTCCATAATGATAGTATAATTGCTTGTTTTGTGCTTCTGATGTGATTGGATGTAGATGACAAGTACTTACCAGGGTGTGTTGGTTTTCTATAAACTCTTGTTTAGGTTTTGCCATGAGGGAGTCTTTTTGCAAGAAAATCTAAGCATGCTCATTTTTGTTCTTGTTCTGATTCCATTGTGGATTTTATTGAAGGAGTTATCTTGTTGAAGAAGTATTTTTTATCCTTTAAAAATGTATTGTCATTTGCTGACAGTAGGTGGCTAATCATTAATATTTAAATAGCAATTTCCAAGAATTAATCTTAAAATGTTATATATGTATACAGCCTAAAAATAGAAAACAAATGATTAGCCATTTTCTACTATAATCTCTATATATTATGCCAAATAATCCTATTTACTACTATCCCTATTCTTAAGATCATTATTCTTTTTGTTTTATTTTCTTTACTCCTCCAGTATTTCTCATAATTTCTTTTTTTTTTTTAAAGAAATGCCCAGTTATATTCTTTTATATATATATATAACTCAATGAAATATTTTTTATTTAAACATTTTCATTTTATTCAGAAACCATAACTAAAAGCTGTCCATCTTTTTTTTTGTCTTTTCCTAGTTGTCCAAACAAAGCAATGGGCCACATAAAAAACTCTTTTGGAGAGAAAAAAACCCAATATCTCAAGCAATTTTACATCTTTAAAAACACTGATTCAATAACTTACTGCCAACAATAATCTTTAATTTTTACCATCAGCCTCCATTTTTATTGTTCTAGTTTTAGATGTTTTTTTTTAATTCTTAACATTGTATAAATTTAGTAATTGTACTTAATTTTATGTTAAGTTAATATTAACTGAAAACACCAATTCATTTGACAAAAAATTCTTTTTTTTTATTCCACTTTTATTCTTATCAAAATAAGTTATCACTAATAATTATTTAATCATTCAAAAAATAATCTGAGAATGATTGATTGGTAAATGGATATCTACTACAGAGTAAATAAAGAAACAAAAAACATTTTTATCAACCAGCCTTTAACTATATATTTTTTAGAAATTCTTGTATATTTATTCTCTATATACTCAAGTATAGGTATATTGTATTATATTTTTGTCTTTCTTGCAATTATTATGAAAAATTAAATATTTTATAACTTTCTATATTTATATGCATATTTTTTAAATTGATTCCAAGAAGTGAATTCATTTATAATATTTTTAATACATGCTATTTAGAAATTTTTTGATTTGAGAAATTAATTAAAAAAAATAGGAATCAATATTTAATAGTAATATGGTTTTTTTTTTTAATTATAGGACATGTTTTAAAAAAATTGATTTTATATATTAACACATTAAATTATGCGAAATTATTAAAAACCAGAAAAAAAAATTTAATATTTATATTATTTGTAAGAAGTATTTTTAAAACTTTTTTGTCAATACATAAAAGACCAGAGAACCGAATCAAAATATTAAAAGTTTCCCCTCCCCCAAATCTTATATAAATTTAGTAATATTTCATTTTTTAAAAAAAATACTTCCATTGTCTTTAATATATATATATATTATGTTTAATGTGTTTATGGTTATATATGTAAATGATATATTTTTAGTTATATTTTGAATATAATTCCCAATAATTTCGAAGGAAATAACGTCCGCCATTGTCAAGTTCAACTTTTTAAAGAAAAACTGTTAGATCTCAAGTAGTAATGAGATTGAATATGCAATAAAGACTGAGATTGAGCATGGACAATGTTGTGATTCATCAGCTTTATTTAAACCATTACATCTTTTTAATATTTCAATAGACTTCCTTATGGTTCTCAAATCTTTTTCTTGTAATATAAACTTGAATTCGATTAATGGTGAAATTGAAGAAAATAAACATTTTGTTAATCTGCATATTCTGAATACTCAACTACTTCATGTTCAATTTCTTTCTTTCTTACACACTCAAATCTCATTACTACTTGAGTTCTAACAGTTTTTCTTTAAAAACTTGACTTTGATAATGGCAGATTCATCAAAATATTGAATTGTTGGGAATTAATACAAGATAATACACAGTTTAACTAAAAAAAAATACTCTCTTTATAGATATAATATTGTATAATTAAAGGTGAATTATATTAACTATGTAGCAGGGTATTGACACCACACAATATCACTTGATCATCATCAGATGTAGTTGGTAATCACTCAATATTCTCTTAATTTATTTTAGTATTTTAATTGTAAAAGGACTAATATATTAGTAGTTAGTGAAACTTCTATTGTAAACAGATAATCTAATTTTTTTTCATCAGGAAATTATATGATGCCCAAGTACTTCAAGTAAACAGAATTGTCCTGTAATCCATGAAGCTCAGTCATTTTATCATTGCATTTAGCAATGCAAAAAAATCTATTGTTATAGATCTTCACAGACAATGTATTAATGAATAATTTAGGAACTGTCACCTTTGTAGAAAAAAAAAAAAAACAAGTTAATATTCTTTGAACCAATCATATGTAGAAAAATGCCTTCAATAAAATAATGGGGGGGGGGGGGATGTTAATAACTATAAAATCTATTTGATGTTTGTAAATAAAAAGAACCAGAGAGAGGGGGGATAAAAATATTATATTTTTAAATCTGTACTGTAAAAAAGGCATACGTCTTTATTGCTTAGGAGTTCATAAGAGGTTCGTGCATCAGACCTGCATCAGAATCAATCCGGGGACCTCCTGTCCCATGTTGAAAATTCTATCTACTGTGCCAAACTGTTCAGGAATCTGTACTGTAATTTAGACTAAAGTAGTACATTACAGTAGTAAAACATATATAGAAATAAAAATTAAGATGGAAAATCATTCTGTCAAGCAATATGACTCATAAAAAACTTGGGTACGTACGAATTAGTCCTGACACCAAGATTGCTTCAGGATAATTCCGGATGTGAATTATTAATCAATGAAATTAATGATTCAAATTTTAAATTGTTTAATTTGCTTCCCCAACTTATAAATGACTTTTTAAGAAATATTGTGACAAATCAACTAAAATATTCACAAACATGCATACACAATATCAATAGAAAGAATTGAGACCAGTTTGTCCTTTTTTTTTTTTCCAAATGAAAGGTTGTAAAAATTCCTGAGGAAAAAAAAAAATCCTAATTATGTCTTTAATGAGATAAATTCTAATTATAGATAAAATTCGGTTCTTAACTGATTTTATTTTAACTTACATTTTTTATAAATGTACATACACATTACTTTTACAAACTTTCATTTAAAAAAAAAGACAAATTGCCTTCAATTCTTTCTATTAATATTGTATATGTGTGTTTGTGAATATTCTTGCTGATTTGTCAGAATTTAGTTTAAAAAGTCATTTATAATTTGTGGAAGCAAATTAAACAATTTAAAATTTGAATCATTAATTTTATTGATATTAAAAATTCATATCTGGAATTATCTGTAATCAATTTTGGTGTCTGAAGTAATCCTTAAGTATCAAAACTTGAGATAAGATTTTAGTCACTTCTTTTTAATGCTTACATCAATGAAGTATATAATGAATTTGCAATGAGATATCAATTTATTGATTTGAACATTGGTAGAAAATTGTTAAATACTGTTCCATGCAGTTTAGTACAATCCGAAAATATTAGAATTGAAAGTAATATAATTAGAAAAAACAAATCTTTGGCCTTGTTAAATGCTTATTTTGCTATTCCAAGCAATTTATCACACACTTATTGTTACTAGAGTTAAATGTTCCAAGATTGATTCTCAGTTAAGTCAAATAATATATATAAAGTTTAGTACAGTTTGTTGAATGCTCACACTATTATACATGATATTGAATGTCACACGACAGTTTATTTGTTTATTTTAAAACGCTCAACTTTTTTTTTTCTATAGGATTACATCTAATTGATTCTGAAGAATCAATATTTGCAATGACTATACATTTTAGGTGCAATCATTTTAACAAATCAAATAAAGATTTAAATATGAAGGAAGATTTTAAAGTGAGCAAGAAATTGATAAGCTTTGACTTGTTCAATAAAGTAATTCAAAGCAGAGAAACAAGCACACCAAGTGTCATGACTTTGACACAGGATAATTAAAAGTTGTAGAATATAATGACCTCAAATAATTTTTAATACTGAAGCAAAATTCAAAATAAACACAAGCAGAATTTTGATAGTATTTTGATAGAAGAGATTGAAAAATGATATCTGAAACTGTTTGGACATTTACAGCATGTGGGAAGTTATAACTGATCAAACAAATCATTTAATTTCTAATTTAGTTACAACTACCAAAATGGATGATTTAAACATCAAAAAATGTGGATTAAAAAAAAAAGGTCTACAGAATATAAGAAACTGTCAAAGAATTTTTAAAATGTTTATAAATATGATTGTATTTGGGTGAATATGCTTTTGATAACAAACAATCACACACTCTCGCACATTTTTTTAAACGCATTATTATTATTATTATTATTATTATTATTATTATTATTATTATTATTATTATTATTATTATTATTATTATTATTATTATTATTATTATTATGTTAAATGTTTGTTCTCAATACTTAATTTTTAATGAATATACAAGTGATTATTGATATTTCTTTAGTAGGTTAGAAATTATTCTATTTTAATTTTTATTGACATTTCGGTACTTTGGTATTAACTATGCTATGATGTACTACACCAAAAGCATACTACTCTAATCTTCCAATTTTTAAGATAACATCACCAAGTGATTTGCAAACAAACTTAATCAATAAAGCTTGCCCACAGACCATGTGGAGAAGTTATCTTAAAGATCAGAAGATTAGAGTTGTATGCCTTCATGGTAGTACATCATAGCATAGTTAATACCAAAGAAGGAGATGTCGAACGTCACCATGTTGGCCATTCCATGCCCTGAAACAAAGAAATGAAATAATAACTAATAATTTACTATGATAAAAAATTATCAAAAATGAATATTATAAATAGTCATTAGAATTTTTAATGATATTTAACTAATCATTTGGCTCTGAAACAAAGAAATGAAATAATAACTAATAATTTACTCCAATAAGAAATGAAATAATAAGTAATAATTTATTACAATAAAATATTTTCAAAAATGAATATTATAATCATTAGAATTTTTAATGGTACTTAACTAATTATTTACATTTAAAAAAAGGCTACAAATTGTTCTCAAATATTAACTATAAATAACTGCCTTTCTGAGATACTGTGATACTGAAAAAGGAAAAATGGCGATGTTACAAACAATTTTTTTTTTTTTTAAAAAAAAAAGGTTACAAAAATATATTTTATAAAAAATGTAAGAAATAAAATACCAAATGAATTCTACTTACAAATAGAAGTCACTGTGGTGGACTGAATTCTCTTATATCATCTTTGCAGCATCGCCTCCACATAAATTCTGTCAAATAGAAATATAGGTATTGTCTAGCTGTCCCTCTGTGTTTTTTATTCCACCATTTTACTAGGCCCCACAACCTTTATATATTTTGAGTGTGAACTCTGGTTGATGGGTCTGCAGGTGATCGTATCTGACCTCCTTTAATTCTTTGTTTTTATAACTTTTCCAGCAGTTACTGTAAAGTGTAAACCCTTCCTCTACATTTTCTCTGATGGCTTGCATCAGAGTGGATGTGGTTCTGAATCGAATGACTTTTACAAAACATTGGTCAGTCTCCCTGCGAATACCACCGAATATTCACTGGTATGGGAGTAGTTTGTGCCTGCATTATTTTTACATTTTGAAAAAAGACTTTAATCTACTTCGATGATTCTGTTAGGACCTCCGATTTTCATTTTTTCCTTACATAAGAGTCTCCAGGTGCACATTTCGTGGAGATAGTTATTCCAATCAACCATTTTTTTACTCGCAATTTGTAATTGATCTTCACAAAATGGTACCGATGTCAATTCTCTAGACCAAATATATATGAATCTAACCACTGTGACGAAATTGATTCTCGGTCCTTCAAACCATGTCTCTTTCCTGATTGCAATTCTTTTCAAACAGTGTTGAAAATTACATCACCATTGTTTCTCATAGTTATTAATATATTTTTATTTCATGGCCGTTTTCACAACATTTTCCACTCAGTATAATTCCATACGTTTGGAAGAATTCAATTGCTTTTTCTTTGGGAGATGGTAAGTCTCATAACTTAATATCTTTCTTTTCCTTTTCTTGTATTTTCCCAGACATCTTGCTTAATTAGGAATAAATGGTAATTAGCAATAAAATTTGATAAATTAGTAATAAAATCAGCAATAAATCAGTAATAGTTCAGTGATCAAAATATAAAATGAGTAATAAATCAGTAATACATCAGTAATCAAAATATTCAATTTCTACAAAATATTCAAAATGGTGGTAAAAACACAATAAAAAACACCTCTCACTTGATCAATGCAAGCAGGTAAAAAACAGATATTTACCAAAATTCACTCAATTATTGCAAATCTCAAAGGTGACCATGAAAACACCTTGACCACTTCTATCGATTAGTCATACCAATGTTTCAGTTGCCATGACATTGTTTTGTTTCTTCATCAATGATATTTACCAGTGGGTTGTGTAGTATGTCATAGCATAGTTAATACCAAAGTACCAAAATTTCAATTTCAGGAAAATTGAAATATTCTTAAATATTATTTACACAACTGTATGGTAATCTGTATTCTTAACATTTTCTTATTTTATTCATATACTACTATCTTATTTGTAATCAGTGATTTATTTTTATATTTCAAATGTAAAACGGCATTCAGTGGAGAGGGTATGCTAACGGATTTTCTAAAATGCATTTCATTCAAGCAGGTCTTTTCAGTTAGAGTAAAACCTATATAAACTTTTAGCAAATATCTTATAATAATCATCTTTTAGTAAATACATAAATGATTATGAATTATTCTTTCTTAGATTAGAAATGTTTATATTTCATTTTATTGAGATTTTAATTTTTGCTGTTTGATCATCATTTTTTTTATAGTTTTCATGGTGATGTGATTTTTTTTGGCCTACCTTTATTTTTTGCTACTAACAATAGCATTAGTTAGTTGATTATGCATGATTTTATGGCAAGAACTGCAGCTAATGTATTTTGATTTATTAGTTGTAAAAAATGAAGATGTCATTATTATGCTGAGAATCTGATGCAAACAACTAACATTGCCATTGATTGATATATTGATTATTCTCAAGCTTCATGATTGCTTGTAAGAGCCCTTACATGTGGTTTTTTGAGTGTGACCTAGGAAAGGAAAAGTGCTTATTTTCCATAGTTTATTTACATATTTGTGATGAATATTTTCAAATGTTTTGTAAAATGCTTATTTTAATATAAAAATGTTCATGATTAAACATATGTGTCATTCAAAGACAAATTATGCAATACTATTAGTGGTAAAAAAGAAAATTATAATTTACCTTGCCTTGACAAATACATTTTATTTTTTAATAATTCTAAGTAAATTTTAAATTTTAGAATGGAACTTTATTGCTTTATGGTGACTTTACAATAATTTATTCAGGTCATAAAAATGGAGTTTAAATAACAAATATTTCATTTATTTTATATTTTTATTGGCAGTGCAACAATAATCCAATACAACAAGAATCTACTTTAGTATTAAACCTTCTGAGATGAAACTTGACCTCAACCCTAAATCTAACCCTAACCCAGTATGACTGATATTTTGAAGCAAGTCTAATGCTAAAGTACCAATAAAAAGCTATTGTTTTGTTTATATATTTTACTTCATTCATTTTTTTCTATATTTGCGAAGTTGAAGTATTATTTTTATGAACATTTTCATTTGTAAACTTATAATTCTAATAAATAATGTAATATTTATTGATATATAATATTTAATGAAGATTTAATCTTAAAATAAAATGTTGGAAATGAAACCCAAACAGCTTCTAGTGGCTGTCAACAAAACTGCATTACAAAAAAAATAAATTTAGATATATCTATTATATATATACACACATATAATTATCTTCATTTTTCATGTGCATCTTTTTTATTTATTTATATGTGATAAAATATTAAGGACACACATTTTAAACATGTGGCTTCAGATATTGATTATGTTTAGTGTGATAATTGATAATTCAATACAAAAATGAATATTCATTTTGAGTGAAAGATGATTGTTATGTATTTTAGATGTATGCTAAAAATATGCACTCATAAAGTAAGTTTGTGTGGCAGTTAATACAAACAATGTGCCATATTAAACTACATAAAGCTTCACTTATTTGAACAGATGAGCCATTAGCATAGTTTTTTTTTCTTTTATCTTTATTAAAATTTTTCTTCTAATACATACATTTCTGAAATTACAGTATTTGATTAAATATGATTTAAATATTTGCAGTACTTAAAATAACTTTCACACTTTAAAATTAAAATGTATTTCATTTGAAGATTTTTATAGAGAGATGCAAATTCTATAGAGATCTGTTGCTGCTGCTGAACTTCTCATTTAATTGAGAACTGTGTATCTTGTTAGCATCAGAAGCACTTTTGTGATATTACAGGTTAACATATGTATTAAGATTCACTTTAAAGAGAGAATGATTTATGTGTTCCTTTGCATCATGATATTAATAAAGGAAAATGTCATTAAGGTGATACATTAAATATACATAATTTACTCTGAGATCAACATTCTTATGTGTGGTTAGTTGTTGACTCATTTGACAGCTTTGCTATGATTTGATTCAATTTGGGTACAATAATTTTATTTGCTTTCAAAATGGAATCAGATCTTTTTTCAGATGTCCAATACATAACCAATTCTATTAACCACCAAATTTTAGCTGGGAATGTGAGTGTTGACATGCATTGTATATTGCATTGATTGATTGATGGACTCTGGATTAAGTCGATTGATTGCATCTCTAATCGACACTTTCTAATGCTTGAACTTTTTGTGAACTCTTCATCCATTAGATCATTTTTAATGGGTTTCAAGTTATATGAGAATAAGATCTCATTGGGAAAACTAAAAATTCTCACCTGTTTTCAAGCCTGGTGATTTTTTTGTTTTTTATTTTCTTCATTTATCTTTTAGTGGTGCTATTGGATAGACTTTATTTCTAGTGAATTATTTAAAGGCCGTTTGTAAAATTTATATTTTAAAGTAAATAAATGGGAACTTAAGAACTGTACATGACAAAATAAAATGTTTTATTAATAAAACCCATGCTTATTATCTTTTCACTTTTTTAAAGATAATACACTAATTTGAAAAAAAAAAGTGTTAATACTGCAATAATGATTGATTTTGGTGATATTCCAAGAAATGGAATATTCAAGTTGATGGTACTGCTATCATTCACAATCATCATTTTTCAGCTATTCATTATGATCCTTTTCAGGATTAACATCTCTCCAAGTTTAATCTCATTTCTCTTATTGTCAGCCTCTTTTCTTTATATTACATTAGCAAAGGTCTTTAATGCATTAATTCTTCTCACATGTCATCTCTATC
The DNA here is from genome assembly GCA_028023455.1 of Epiperipatus broadwayi. Classification (NCBI taxonomy): domain Eukaryota; kingdom Metazoa; phylum Onychophora; class Udeonychophora; order Euonychophora; family Peripatidae; genus Epiperipatus; species Epiperipatus broadwayi. The sequence continues at coordinate 213,051 of JAQFVV010000563.1, read as the reverse complement.
CCTTCCTGGAATCCATTTTAATACTTTAACTGTCCATCTATTATCATTTCTTTTAGAAATATGTTCAGCCTAGTTCTGTTTCAGTCTCTTAATTTTTTCAGTAATGTCAGTGATAATCGTTTACTTTCTCATTTGTATATTTCATTTTTGATCCCTTTTTATTACTCCAAACATATATTACTCCATAATTTGTTGAATGATCTGAAGTTTCTGTATTATTCTTTTGTTGTGTGTTCACGTCTCAGATACAGAAGTAAGAACTGATAAAATAGATTTAGATTTAGTAAACATCTTCATTTTCAATCACACAAGCAAATTTCCTTTTAATATCAAGTTATATCTATCAAAAACACTCCATCCAAGTTGAATTCTATGATTAATTTTATGCATTATTTTTATCTATATCAATAATCTGACTAAGTTATTTATAATTCTTAATTTGTTCTAATTCATCGTTATCAATCTTTAGTTTTTTTCTGAGAAAATTCATTGAGTATTATTTTAGTGTGTTTTATCATTTGTCTTTAGCCCTAACTTTTTACTTTCATTTGATACCTTTTGTGATATTTTCTGAAGCTCTTTAGCATTACATAGACCATCACGTTGTCTGAAAAATCAACATGATTTCAGTAATATTTTTTGCAGTTTTTTATCTTAGCTAATCCATTAAACACGTTTTGTGAAAGTGCTGCAACAAGTTTTGGAGATGTGGAATTATCCTGTCATAAACTTTTCTTAAGGTTAGTCTTAGTATCGCTATGTTATTTAATCATTGCTCATACATTATGATAAATATTCTTCAGAATATGACAATGCTTTTATCACTGTAGCATTTTATTTTTATCATTATTTAAAAAAGGAACTTTATATACGTTCAGTATTTTACACTTATTTTAAAATTAAAAATTTCGCAATGGTTTTTATTATCTGTAATTTCCTAATTATAATGATTCTTGTAGTATGTGGAATGTTGTTGTTTTTTAATTTTTAAATGGACTCAAAGTGTAGATTATTACTAAATATAAAAAAATACTCCAATCTGATTTACTTATTTAAAATTGATTTGGGTGTGCGTGTATGTTTGTGCATATTATTTTTCAATTTGTAGTTAGTTATAATGCTAGATTTTTTTTAAATGTTTTTAAATTATTTGCAGTTCAGTTTTTCAAATAAACCATAGTAGTTTAATTCAATTAATCAAAAGTTTTTTGTTGTTGTTGCGTACTTAATTTTAAATTGATCCAGTAAGTTTTGCTCTTAAGTGTATACTTTTTTATTAGGCTAATTGCTCAGAGCATTTATTTAATATTATAATTATTTAATAATATATATAAGGATAACTACCTAATTATTATATTTATGAAAATATAGTATTCGAAAATTAGATCTAAATAGGAAACAGAGAAATATGAAGATCGCAGAGAGTCAACTTAGTTTCTTTCTTTAATAATTTTATGAAGGTTTTTATTTAATTATTATTGCTGAATTCTAAATTGCATATAGCCTCACACTTATTATTCTATTGATTTTCAATAATTCTAGAAGGGAAAAATGAATTTTGTTAAATTTGGTTATTGTGAAAAATCTAATTATCTTTCACCCATGGGAAATATGTATGGAAAAAAAAAAAGTATATTTCTTTTTATATATATTTCTTTTACTTTTAAGTTGCATTTATTATTGATCTAAAATAGTTATTATCAAAAGCAAACCTTATATATATATATATATATTCATTTTTTCATATTTCTGGTAAAATATCATTATGTAGGCCACCGTATTTTTGAATATCAAAAAAAAAAAAACTACATATAAAAAATAATGCGAATTATTTTTGTGCCGTATGATCATTTAGAATTTCTAAAGATTCTCTTACTAAATTTTATTTTTCTAATTTTGACAATAATGAAATATTTTTAAAAGTATGGGTTTAAGTTCTATTAGAGAATCTTTGAATTTAAAAATCCATCACTTTATACAAAGTGAAGAAATGCAATATATTTCTGCGTTATGGATTATTTTTCTTCAATCTCTTCCTTCAATTACTAATAATAATTTTACTAAGTTCGTTAACTAAGATCCTAGACAGATGAGAAATTAGGTTTCAACTTTCTTTCATGTATGATTTATTACAATTCTGATATTTTTTTCAAAAAATCAATATATGAAATATCTATAAGGCATTCACATTCTCACTATAGTTTTGGAAATCATCACAACATCCTTTAAGAACACATTAGTCTTGAAGAAGATGAATCTTCATGGTAATATCAGTTACTTATCTATGGAAAGATGTTTTTTAAAGATGTGAATCAGAGATATTTTAAAAACTTGTAATATTCTGATCATTTTATCCTGGTCATGATAAATTTGCTCTATCTAAGATTCCTACCCAGAATTCCTCAAAGTCCATTTTAATTATATATTTTAACCATGTAATTATATACATATTAATTTTTTTCAATGCATTCTTTTATTTTGTCATCTGAAATATGATATTTAAATTGAAAATAATATTATTGACTTTGTTTGGGCGATTTAGATTTTAAGAACCTCTATATCGAATGATGATCATAAGTTGTTTTGAAAATATTGTGAGAGAGGTCAGTCTGATGTCTTTCTCTCTAGTCGATAGTTTATAGTTGTTTAGAGTTTACATCTGGAATGTTGTAAATTAATTATAAATGGTTATATACACCTTTTAGCAGGATACTTACAAACGCAGGCCCGTTTGTATATATATATGTAAACATTTGGAGATAATAAACATCTAAAACTGTATATATAGAGAGACAAAAAGAAAAGAGAACAATGATAGCAATAGCAATAATATAAAACTAAACTTCTTAGGAAATGAGTTTGCTATTAATTAATAGGAAATATTTGATTTTTCTTTGAGGTCACAGTGGGAATGACCACAACTGATCCCTAATGTTCTCTCCATATACTGTTGACATTGATGCTGGTATTACTGTGAGAATATTCATACTATAAATAAATATGGATACCTTATTATTAACATTGCGAGTTTACAGGTGTTTAATTCTTTGTTTAATGCTTAATAATTTTTAACTAAGATAATATCTGAATTTACCTGAAGAAGAGGATGAGTGATTGCATGAATATGTGTGTGAGTGATGATTATTTTTTTATATTTACTATTATGAAAAACTTAAATAAATTCTACTCATTGTTCCTTAGACTGGAAGTTGTACAAGTTGAAAAAGGCCTGTCTAATTTTGAATTAAATATTGCCACATTTAGTGAAGTTTGAATTTACATTTTACTTTAAAAGTACAAATATTGGGAGCACAAGTAGAAATGATTTATGTAAATAAAAATATAAAAACATTGCAGAAATTAATGATATATCTGATAGATTGACAACATTTAATTATTCAACATAATATAAAATAGCAAATATAAGTAATTTATATTTATGTTCCAATAATTTTTTTATAGTGGTAAAGAACTATATGATTGCCTGTGAATATACAGAATGTTTTTTATTAGATCAAACAACATTTTAAAATTGTTATGGGATATGTTGATGTTAGAAGTGGAAATAATTGAAGGATGAAAATGTGTTATGGAGGTAGAATTGAATTTATAGAAAAAAGAAAAATATATTATAAATTCTTTTTTAAGGTAAAAATGGTAAGCTGAATAGAGCATTAATGCAATCAAAATTCTGAATACTTCGGTGAATTTAAACTTGAAATTTCAAATAGTTTTAAAATGTTAATAGATTTTGAAAATGAATCAAACTTGATAGGGATTAATAAGAAGATAATTGATATTTTGCTTTGAACTGCTAGTAGGTAAGTAATAAACAAAACATTAATTTAACAACAGAGACAAGACATTTTGTATGATGACAAAAAGGAATATGATTTTTTTTGTAATTATTTATTCAATAAAATAGTATATATGGAATTATGTAAAATAGTATAGAAAAAAAGTTACCAATGGCATAAAAAAATGTAACAGTGAAGTAGCAAGGAAAACTACAGAAGACAATAAAAGTCTCAGATATATAAAAGGACATTTTATTATTGCAAGAAAAGTTTTTTTTTATATATCCAAAAGATGATACTAATTATGAAAAAGATGGACAACATTTTGAAGTTATGCAGACAAATTTTACAGTGAATTATAAAGGCAAGAAACAAAGTAATCTCTATAGTTACAACATCCTTTGAGTTTAAATAAAGAGATGAAACACAGAATTAAGTGAAGAGTAGAAAATCTTCAGGAAGTGATAGAAATTACTACCAATATTTTAAAAACAAATAAAGAAATAGGGCAATTGCTAGTAAAACTGTTTCTTTTAAATATTTAAATAATAATGACTGCCTAGGTTATTGGAAAGTGGTAGTAGTAGTGATAAGGATATATAAGAAAAAAAAAGAAATATTAAAAATTATAGACCTATCATCTTCTGATTCTATACATGATCTTTATTAAGAGCATTATAATTTTTCTACAGATATTTCTAGTCTCATTGCAACCAAAAAACAATGGAATTAAAAATTGTCATAGTAAGGTAGATCACATATTTACAAAACAGCTTTGGATTTGTAGATTATTTTTCAAGCATTTTATTGGTTATAAATCAGTCAACATCACACTACTGTATGGAATGTTTTACCTTTTAACAGTTCATTGTTATAAATCAATCATTTTATATAGCGCGATGTTTTATAAACTGTAATAGCTAAACAGCATTAAGCTGTTGCACATGCGCTTTGCAGATTTTAACTATAAATGACTGAATACAAACACTTTATAGTTAAAATCTGCAAAGCGCATGTGCAACAGCTTAATGCTGTTTAGCTATTACAGTTTATTGTTATGTAGATCCAGAATATTGTAAACATCTGTATCATATATATTAAAATGCATTTGCAATGCTTGATGGCATTAAGAAGTTTAACATTGATAAGGGAGTAGAGCGGGATGATTACATCTCTCCAAAATATTTTGTGGCAGTTTTTACAGGAAGTCTTGTTTCATTTATAAAGGGGGTGTAAAAAAATTAAAATAGTGATACATTAAGATCTCTAGATTTTGCAGATTGTATTTTTTTATCTTTCTAAGATTTCAGAAAATGCTAAAATAACTATCAAATCAAAACAGTTAGTGTCTGAACCTATCCTAGCACCTCTCTGAGGAGTCCAGAGCATGAAACCATGGTCAGAGGTTGGGGGGGGTCATGACAGAGATATTTTAAATGCTTTCTCTAGCCAAGCATTTATCACAAAGCTTGTTGAGTAATTGGCAATCCTCATTGCTTATAACTTACAAGTTTAAGAGAATAGGGTCATGTGATCTATGACTCTTGTTTTGACTAATATTCAATTGTTTTTCAAAACATAAGAAAATAGTAAAAAATCGCTAGTAATGAATTAGAAAGAAGGAATTGTTATAATTATTATGGTGAATGAATTTAATTGAAGGATTAATAAAATGTTAAAATTACTAGAATAGTTAATTACATAGAAGGTTATAAGATTTGAACATCCAAAGAGACAAGTTGATTCAGCTAAAGTATTTAAGGCAAGAATTCTGCATCATAATTTTAAAAAAATGCTTAGGTTTGAATTCACGACTATGTCAATATGTTTAGTTTTTGGTCTATCACACACATATAATAATTCAATGGTATATCATTTGGGAAATCATAAGTTGCTTGAGCACATGGAGGGACAGAATGTAATTGTAATTGAGACTTGAGTTCCCCATTTCATTATTGTACTATACCATCATGCATCACAAAAAGAGAATATTTTTGGGAGCTCATGAGAAATATTTTTGTTATATATATATTTGGGAAGTCATTTGACATAGAGAACATATATGATGAATTGAGCATTTAATAGCTGCATTTAGTTAGCCTGAACCAAGTTTTATTCATGTTACTCAGTTGAGAATTGATTCTGAAGCCTTTACATTACTATGTCTATTATCACTTTGCCACTGGAATAATTCATATAATTTAGGGACATTTTTTCAAGCAGAAGTAAGGTTAAAAATTTTCTTCCAATAGATATTTCATAGCAAATAAATATTTAGCTATTATTAACTAGAAACTGAAAATCTTTAGATGATCTGTATTGGTCAGGTGACTATAAATATTCTTTCTATAAAAACACAAAAGATATACGTGTAATTGACTGAAATATTTACTAGCGTAGTTTTAAAATGTAATTCTGAATTGATGGTAATCAATTGCTACCCATGCACTATACTGTCATGTTAATCAATATTGTTTTGTTGAATATGAGGAAACTCTTGATCTAAGCCACATAAAGGTGAAGCCTTTATCACTACTGATAGATCTTGTACTCCTGTTACCACAGGGCCTGTGATTTCCTTTTTTAGTTTTTGCTTCACTGGAAAGCCATAAAGGTATTATTTATTTTTGTGTATATATGTGTCTGTATGAACAAGCACATAGGTGCTCTGAAAAAAGTATAAAATATGTTTATATTCTTAGAAGTATATATATATATGTAATTGCAATAGTTTTGCATAAGTCACAAGAATAATGATAATTACAATAAAATATTACAATATTTATCTGCAATGTAAATTTGAATGTTTATCCCATTAAATCTCTCTTCCTCATGTCATTCTTTATTGACAGTTGTATCAGAGATACTTATCAAAATAATGTGATTAAGTAAGTTGTTAACCAAGTCTTATTATCCTAATTAACTTACTATGTTAAAACAAGACTGGTTGATTATCTGGAGACATCTGTTTTATTTCACTTTTACCATATGACTTGATTGTAAAAAGAAAGAAAAAACAAATAGCTTTAAGAGTTTTTTTTATCTGCCTGAAAAGTAGTAATACCACAAGTTTTTACTGGTTTTTTTTCAACTGAATCTGTTTAAATGATTTAATTTTCTTTTGCAATAAATCCTTTTTTCATTTGTTACATACATATAGTGCTTTCCCCCTCTATAATAGCATTCTTATTGTGAAATGGTCATATGTTGTTTTTGCATGTGCACATACATACTGAGACCCAGCCCAAAAGTAGTTAGCTTTTTGATTATTTTTTCTTCCAAAGCTAATTTGGAGTCTTGCATTGTTAGCCGAGAGGTATCGCAGCCGCCATGCAAGCAAGTAGTTGGTTGCAGACGCGGTGTGGGTTCGCGTCCCGGCAGATGCTATGACATATGTCAAAAAAAAAAAAAAAGCTAATTTGGAGTGTAAAATAAAAATAATCCATATTTTTTTCTGATAACAAAAAAAAAGTCTGTAATTTTTTTCTGGGGTAAAAAAAAGGAGGCCACAATTCTGCTTAAATTTGAACTGATTGTATTTGCATTCACGTGTTGACTCTCGATAATGATATAGTTATTACAAAGTTTATATTTTTATTGAGATGGTTTTTTACTTACTTAAATAATCCATTCCTTAACATTTTACATTATTTAAATTTATGCAAATTGGGAGAAAAATGAACATTTTTTGATGTGTTACATTAAAATGAATAAATGATTATATATGTCAAGCAAAGGTGGCCAAGGTGTCAGCACAGCTGCCTTACAAGCAGTTGTCCTGAGATCACAGGTTCGCTTCCTGGCCGATGCTTTGACACATGAAAAAACAAAGTTTATATTATTTGAAAAAAAAAAAATTAATAGTGTTAAATGTAATGGATGCTCTGTAATTTCCAATTTTCATTTCAACAAAAATTTTATTAACAATAAATAGTGATTACATACTAATAAAGGATAGATAAATGAATAAATTGTACAATAATATGATTGTATAATGTTCTATTTGTCATCTGGCTAGATTTTGTTATGAGAGTACAATTGTTATACTCTTATGTGGTTAGGTATAGTGATGAGATTCTAAGAACTTGTTTAATGGAATAAGCATTTTCTTTTAGAATTTCCTATTCTATAATGCTGGGTAGGTGGGAGTTGATAATCAGGAAAAGGAAAGAGCAGTTAAAGACCAGGTGTCATCACAGACTTTACTGCAGGCCAGGAGCTGGTCACGTTTTTTGATTTTTTTGAGTGTTTGATAAAACAATGGTATGATTTGTGGCGGGGGTAATTCCATGAGAGTTTTGCATCTCACTATCCATATGGAATAAAGGACAAAGGTAGAAAGCCTTATTGAAAAAAACCCATTATGAATGGCATTTTCAAGTGAGAAAATCATATCAGGTCTTATGTTGGAATTGATTATAATTATATTTTTCAGTGTTTTAAGTCTTGGGCACCTGTGTATAATATGGTCTATGGTTTCATCTTCACGAGCACACAGACCACATATAGGGTCAATGCTGGTAAAACCTCTTCGGTGATAAAGGAACCAATTCATGGGAAGCGCATTAAGATTTATTTTAATGATGAAGTCAAGGAATTTGGGTTCCAGACTCCATCTTTTGAAGTGTGTAATGAGTCTTTGGTTGGTTATTTTTAGGCTGGTTTTAATGGGTTGTTGATTATAGTTGATTATATTGTATGCTTCCCATAAGGTGATTTTTTTGTTAAGGTTAAAGGGCATTATTGGGTTATAAAGTTGTAGGTGGTCTATTAGGGAGGCTATCCATGAACTGGCAGAGGGCGGAGGACGATCTGTCGGTGTAATTTTTTTAATAATGTTGGAGTATCCACAGGAGAGGATCAGATTATGTAGAGTGTTGTGGGTTTTCTGTAAAATGATTGCTTGTATTGGGTGGAATGACAGTCCATTGAACCTGCATGGTTGTTGGATGCCTCGTAAGCTAATAGCAACTGTCTTTCCTCTCCAGAGAAGTTTGGTACATAATCGGTTGATTTTATTTTGAAACTGTTTAGACATTTTTACGAATGGAAGATAATATGAGATTTTTGGCATTATGATCATGTTGAGGAGGCCAACCTTTCCATATAATGAAAGGTATACTCTAGAGAGTGACATGGTGATGGCTTCAGTTGAATGGAGGATTGAATCTTGAATCTCTCTTGCCATTGCAGTTGGTGTTTTGAAGATTGGGAAACCTAGGTATCTTTGGCATTTTGCAGAAAAGGGAGAGTTAATTTGTTTACCAGACATAATCTTCTAGAAGGAAGATTTGTTAAAGTTTATTTGTAGGCCAAGTTTCGCTGTATTTCTGTTTAAGATGTTCATGAGATGGGGAAGGTATTTAATGGTGGGAAGAACAACCATGATGTCATCTATATATGCAAATACATTGAAGTTTTTATTGAGAGAGGGAAGGAAAATTCCAGGGAGGTTTTTTTCTATATCCATCAGAAGAGGGTTGATGTATGCTGTGAAGAAAAGGGCACTGAGTGGAGATCCTTGAGGGATCGACTTGTATGGCTTGAAGCCTGGTGTGATCTTGCCATCAAGAGAGAGAAAAATCTCTCTGTTGTTGAGCAGATTGCTGATCATCTGAACAATCCCGGCTGGAATGTCGCATTCTAACAGAATATCCAGGAGGATATTTATCTGGACTGAATCAAATGCTGCCGCAACATCCAGCTGGACAGCAATAGGTTTTGATTTACAATGTCCTCTGATGTAATTGAATAGTGCAGTTACATTGGACATAGCATGCGAGGTTGATGATCCCTTTTTTGCGTATTGGTTTGACGAGATATGGCTAAGGATTTGAGTTTGGATTTGATCTTTAATGACTGACTCAATTATCTTGATAAGCAATGGGGTCATGGAAATTGGCCGGATATTGTTAATGTCATTTAGTGGTTTTGCTTTTTTAATAAAAGGCACGAGTGCCACTGGGTAAAGATCTGTTATGTTTCTGTTGCCGGAGGCTAGGTGATCAATCATTTTTTTAATAATTGGCACAGTGAATTGACTGAGGTGTTTGAGAAGGAAATTTGGGATGCCATGAAGGCCAGGATGAACGCCGTCAGGGAGAGATGTTATCTTCTTTTTGATTTGGATTTCTGTGATGCCATGTTCGCCGGGATCACCAGCATCCAACCAGCTGTTTATAGGAGGAGTTCTATCTTTTTGCATTAGTTGGCAGAATTGTTTGCTGATGTACTGCATCATTGGAAAGCCAACAAGATTGGTTCCATTAGAATTAATGGATAAGGGAGTGATTTGTTTTCTATTGTACCCCAGTGCCCATCTAAGGTAGTCTCTCGTCCAGCAGTGTTGTTGTGTTAAGAAACATTTGGCTCTTCTGATGGATATATATTCTGCAAGGGACTTTTGCTTGATTTTGTAGATATTTTTAAGGAAGATGATTTTTTCTGTATTTGTGAAATTTTGCTCTAAAGCTTGAAGTTGTATATTAATGTCTGTTAGATCATTTAGAAGGCCATTAGGTCCTTTGATTTTCCTGGCATGGTGATTTAATATGGATTGTAGTATTCCGATGAAGGAAAACCAGCCCTCCTCAGCAGGAAGGGAAAGGATGTTTATTTTCTGGAAAAGGATGTATGCCTCAGATACTATCGCTTCGGTCATATTTGATTGGGTGATCATGCGCATGGTTTTACCAGGTCCATCAATAGGTGCAGGGATTAAAATAGGTGTAAGTTGTAAGATTAGAGCCATATGATCAGAGAAAGCAACAGGGGCCAAGGCTGTATCAAGGTTGAAATGGAGGTCTGGGGTGTAGTAAACCAAATCAATCAGGGACTTTTTAGTTTTAGTATAGAAAGAGTAGGCTTCGGGAGGGAAGAAGCCCTCTCCACACATTAATCTGCGATTTATTAGATGCAAAAATCTCTTGTTGAAGTCATTGTATGTGGTGTTAAAGTCTCCCAGAGCTATACTTCTGCTAATGAATGCAAAAATAGAAATATTTGTTCTTTTTCATGTCCTGTTAAATTGACTTGTTTGTCTTTGAATAGTATGATAGAGATGTTAAATTGTTGTGTTTTTTTTTTTTGCTTATGAATGAAACATATTTTTGCTTCTTTTTCATGCTATTGATCTTATTATTTACTAACTTTTAAATTTTTAAGCTGTTTTTAAGGCTTTTTTTTTATATCCTCTAGGTCTAACTTTTTATTTATTCAAATTTACTTTTTTTTATTATTATATTTTTAAAATTTTCAAATTGTTTATTAAAAAATATGTGGTTAGATACAAAAATTATTTTTAAAAATATTATTTCAAATTTACACAGAATAACAAAAAAATTAAACTAAAATATGTGAAAAGATTAATAACTTTTTTTTTAATGGATGATTACCACTTTGCTGATAAATATATTAAGTTCAAAATAAAGTTTTGCTTTAAGGTTTGATGTCTAAAACTCAAATAACTTTTTGTTCAGATTATTTAAAGCTATTTAAAATTTTACTTTTATGTTTAAAAAAAAATAAAAAAGTTGCTATAGTCAATACGAATGTGGTTTTTTTTTTCAACCAGTTACAAGTTGCTGATATAGATTATTGATTTCTCTTGATTTATCATCTTCTAGGCTAAATTTTTTCAATTGATTTATATTCTCCAATTGATAACTATCCAAGCAAAATGTTGTTTATAATTTTTTTTTCCATTATTGGCTGATAAAGAACTTTATCAGCATTAATTATTAAACCAAAATCTTTAAATATTGCATTCAAAACATTATCTTGCTAAAGAAACTGATGATTCTGAATAGAATCGTTATAAGAAAGGATAAGAGGGAATGTTATTCAGTAATAACAAATTTACTTTACATTTTTATAATACTATTATATGTTAAATAATAATTCAACTTTTTGATTTGAAAAAATAAATCATAATCCAATTTTTATTCATGATCTAAAATGGGAAATTTATTACAAATGCAGGACAACATACAAAATATAATTCATAATAATACACAAAATATCATAAAGTCTCAAAAACAAAGGGAAAACAAATATTGCTAAAGAAATGACAAAAACAGTTTACTATGCAACAATGTTGGTGATTTTTTCCTACTTTTTTCACATTAATGATGTTTTAAAATGAACTATAAACAAAAAGTCATTGATAAAAAACATAGTTCTGAATCCACATGGCACATCAATTTATCTTTCAACTAATGATAGTTATATGGGAGATTTGGTTCTGATTTATTCAAATAATTGAATTTGTATAGAAACATTTAATTTATTATATTTTAAAAGTAAAATACAATATAATATATTATTATTTTTCTCTGTTGTAACTTTTTTTAAAAAACAAAAATTCCACATCATAATTTATGAAGATTTGAAACTTACATGAAAAAGTTATAAAGAATGAAAATTATAACAATTATAATATAAGACTAAGATAGCATTTTATAAATCAAAGATACTAAAATATATATTAATTTTACCATAAAGAATTAAGGAAAATAAATTCAAGTTGTTAACCAGTTCAATTAATAGTTTGAAATAGTTGATGCAGAAATAATCTGCATTTATATGTATGGTATTTCAGTTTATTAATTTATCTGTATTATTTGCTAATCATTTGTCCTGCAAACTTGTTATAAGAGTTCCAGTGAAATAATTAGATTTTAAGTGATAATAAACTTAATGTAAAGTAGGATGAAGTAATAGATTTCAAAGCTTAGTCTGACTAGATTATATTTTATTGTTTTACATATAAGTCATAACTCACTTATTTTATTATATCCATATTTATTTTAATTAACCATTAAATGAATAATATTATTTTTGTATCAACCAAATTCAGTTTTTATTTGTTATATATATATATATTATAATGGTCAGGAAAATGGAGTCTTACCGTATCTGCCGTACAGAGCGCCACCAGGCCATTTGAACCTGGAAAATTTATATAGTAGATAGATACACGCTGCTGAAGACCATCAGCCCTAGTCACTAGCTCAGGGACAGCAGAGATAATTTATAATATAAATTCTTATAAGTTTTAATAAAGATTTATATTCTCGAAATATATTAATATTTAAAAAAAAAAAAAAAAGCCTTTGCCAGTAATTAACACATAAAACATTTATTAATGCACATATAAATAAAATTGAGGAATAAAATTTATTATTTTTGGATTTTAATATTAACTTTTAAATTTTAAATTACTATTTTTAAACAGTTCACACAGATGGACATTTTAATACATTTTACTTTAGAATGTTGAGTATAGATAGGCTACATAGATTACACAGTTAAAATCCTTTCAAAACAATCGTTCAATCTCAGACTAAAAGTTCGTAGCCAAACCAATGCCTGCTTCCAGATATATAGTCACAACAAATGCAATATGAAATTGCTAGCGTCAAACCATGCTGACAGGAATGTGCATCTGACAGCGTGATATTATTTGAAGGACATGACCCTCATCCAGTACAGGAATGTGCATCTGTCTGGTGAAGGAATCATGTATATAAATTAATTAAAGACTGCTACATATGGGGGGAGAGCGGTTTTACTGTCAACTTATTTTCCCCATCCATACAGCTAAAAGGGGGTCAGTGGTGCAGGAAATATGTCTGTGTCCAACTACATCTTTGGGTCATGCATTCAGTTGGGCACATTGCCCTGAATGCTAAACAAGCTTCACATTACATTGATATAAACACCCATATATCTCTCCACCAGCATCGACCTAACTATTAAACAAATAGCCTGAAATAAAAGCCCTTTAAACTAAACATAAACGATTAAAATGCAAAGTTATTGATGGAATTGCAGAGGGAAATTTACAAGAAATCCAATGGCATTCATAATAAGATGCCGCATTGACACCAATAACTTAAAATATATTTGAATAAATACATTTTTAGATACTCAACATGAGATATCATATTTACCAGATATCTATATATTTTAATCAATATAAAAATAAAAAAATAATTAAATGCTAACAAATCTATGCAGTCATCTATACCCAACTTAAATTTAATACATTTAAATAATTTAGTCAATAAATATTAATATAAAAATAATGGAAATGATTAAATTAGCAAACTCAAAATATTTAAAATTAAACATCATTAATTGATTTTGAAAACTTAAAAGTCAGATAAAAGTTCATTTTAAAATTTAGGTTAGATGAATATTAAAAGCTTGTCAAATCTTTACAAAGTTCTTTTTTACGTTTAAATTTTTTTTTTTTTTTAAAAAAAATTGTATAGTTCATATCTTACAGTAGAAGAGTCCCGGTTCCTGGTGCTAATTCCCACGAAGTCTTTATTGGAAGACTGGTCTGTTGTTCTGGAGATGGCCTTAGCTGGTTCAATCCTGGTACTATTTAATTGCAATACCCATTTGATTCGGGGTCTGCATCAGTACCATTCATAATTCAACAATCATTTTGTTTGAAAGAAGTGAGTGTAACAAGTGCGTCTTATTACTCCTCTCAAAAATAATCAAGCTGGAACTGTTTTTAATTTGGATATTTTTCTTTTTATAGTAATCCTCCGGATTCAGTGAACATAGTTTCCTGTTCCAAAATTTTCATTAAGGTCCGAGCGTTCATTGCTGCTTCTATTGGACATTTAGTTTTTTTTGTTCTCTTATCTATATCTTTCATCTGACTTTTTTATATAAGAACCCCAAGGGCTAGTTTGCTTTTCGTTTAATTTATAAAATAATCCATTTCCATTTATTGAGATTACATAGGAATCTTTTAACAAAAATATTTTATCTTTAGATCTTGTACTTTTTTTTTTATAAAAAAGTACGTTCAAATACTTTTTTATTTTATTTTAAAAAGTAAATAATACTTATAAAGTTTTCATTCCATCTGTGCGATATATTATATAAGTTAAACAACTTTTAATTTTCAATTTTTAAGTTAAGTTTTTTTTTCTTTTTAATAAATCAATTTTTATTTATAATCTTTTTATTTTAATTTAAAATAATGTAACGGCATATTATATACCGTTACAATATATATATATTCTTTATTCATATAATATATGTGCATGTAATCCCTGTAGTATTCAAAGATTAAGACTATTGCCTAGAAACAAATGTATATGGAGGACTGGGATAGAGATGTATTTTTATTGAAGTAAAGTCGGACATTATAGAAGTTTAAATTGTAGTATTATTTAGAGCAGAGTGCTGATATTTCAAATATCAGTCAAAGCTATTTTTATTGGAAATGATAAAATGTTATTATGAACATTTTGCTTAAAAAGAATATAAGATGTCATTTTTATTAAGTAATTTCCTTGATTCCATCTTCTCATTATCTCAATCAAATCCCAGTCAAAAGGAAGCTATATTTGGAATTCCTATGTAGTTAGGAAATTTTATAATTACTAACTTTACATAGAATTTTCCCCTTAAAATATAGGTGTTTTTTTATATGTCAAAGCGTTGACCGGGAGGCGAACCCGGGCCAGCTGCTTGGAAGACAGCTATGCTAACCGCTAGGCCACCAATTCTTGACTAAAAGATAGTTTTATGTGTATATTTATTGACTTAGTCAGATATTTGGAGATTAACCCTGATTGGTGCATGTGTGAATATGTATTATTTACAGATATATCTTAACTTTCACTCTGTTTCATTAAATGCTGTTCCTCCACATTATTATTGTAGAAAAACAATGAAAGATATACAATTTTTATAATAAGTTATACAATTTTGTATTCAGTGATAAATATAGCTTTATTAAAGTTTTTTCTTATTGATTTGTTTCTAACATATCCTTAATCTTTTTTTTATTATATTTTAAAACCATTCCTCAATTTATCATTATTGTTTTTTCTTTTATATTTTTCTTCCAGAGAATTTCACTTCAATTTTTTTTTACTTTTTAATATAAAATGTAATCAATTATGGTTATTATAGTAAAAAGATATTAAATTTACATATATTGATATAGAACACGAATGCACTCTCTCTTTAAATAAATATAAAATCTATCAGTTGTTATATATATATATAAAATGATAGGTATTAAAATGTCTTGTTTTTATGTTTCCTTAATTATTTGTTATTGTGATATTTCCATGGTGTTAATAAAATAAGACAATAAAATATATAAGACACAAAAGATTAAGTACATCTTGGTATTGAAAGAAGTTTTGTTTCAGCATTCAGAAAAATGAAATGGCAGTGTTATTAAAAAGAGGGTTGACATTATCAAGGTTGTGAAAGAATTCTTTAACGAAATGTATAATAATAAATTAATGAGAAAACAAAAAGCTTATAACATGTTGAATTTCCAAATAAATCTAAGAAGAATGGAAATATTCCAGGAGATGATTGAATTGTAGATGTTTCAAAGCAACCATGTAAAAATGAGTAATAATAGAGATATTCCAGATGATTGGAAGAATACAGTAGTAATGTTAATATTTAACAAAGGTAAAAAGGAGAGTCATCAATATCAGTGTTCATCAACTCATTACAATTTATCTACAGAAAATGGACTCAAATCAACCCAGAAAAAATATGCTGGATTTAAAAGTAATTATAATCCATTAAACTAGTAAGAGAAATTTTAGAGAAGATCAATGTCATTATGCTTTTAGTTGTTAGATTTTACTTTATAAACATTTCTCTATAGTAAAATGTATAGTGTCACCAAGTATTAACATGGATAAGAATTTACAACAAAATGAGATGGTGATTGTGGATTAAAACAACAAAAACTAATATTGCTTTATGACGGTTCATTTTTTTCAGAAAGTGTGATTGTCTTTACAAACAGTGTTTCAATATTTCATGGAATATTACAAGAAGGGTTGGATGAAAGCAAGAAGGATAAGTGCTAAAAATTCTAAAGTGGGCTTCTCAAATAATGTGAAAATAAAAATTGATAGTAATGAACTAGTAGAAATAATCACTATAAACATATGGTCAGATTATTATCATAACAGGCAAAATTAATTATAGAATTAAATTTGGATGTAGTGATTTTGATAGAAATAACAATATTAAAGTTTAAATACGATTATGTGACAAGTTTTAATAAATATGGTTTTTCAATGCTTACACATGATTCTGAAATATGGATTACTAAATAGAAAAAACAATATTGAGATTTTAGATTATGAAGTGAAGTATCGAGAGATGTATATTAGGAGTAACTATTAGGGATTGAATGTGATTGCCAGTGATGAGAAAACAAACAGAAATAAGTGACTGAAAATGAAGTTGTGCTAGATGTGACACTAGAAGATAAACATTTTAATATATAGACATTTGAAGTCTTGAACTAGATTCCAAGACTTAGTAATGAACTTTAAAAAAATAATATTTGTGGTAGATGACAAAAGGAAGTTTGCTGGACTGTTATAGAGAAGATAACCTATGGATCAGATAAACTGGATTAAATGTGGAGAGCTCTTTAGCATTCTAAATATTTATATTCATTAATTTGTTTTACAAATTATTTTTCAATTAATGTGCTTAATAATTTATCCATATTATGTATTTTATATTTTTCATCATTTTTTTCACATTTTCTGCAGATATTTCCATGTCGTACAATTTAACACTGAATTGTTTAATTTTTTCCCCCAAATACAATGCATTTATTCCTTTTATATGTACATATTATATAATACTGGTATTTAATAACAACTATCTTTTCTTGAATTTTAAAATTATATTCATTCATCACTTTCATTGTTTTCATATCTATCCTTTTTTTCCATATTCTTATCCTACTTCAGGATGGTAGAGAAACGTCGTTTGGCCAATTTGCCCCCCTGGTGAATTTTTTCATAAGTATTATATGTTAAAATACATGTAAAATGTAATATTTTATTATAATTTTTTTGCCTGAAAATTCCATGCTAAAAGGTGCACTCTTACAATAGACATAAGCTCCACCCTGACACGATCAGCCATTGTATGTTGCCAAGACTGTAAAATGTTTGGCATTTTATGACATTGAAATTTCCAATGATGCAAAAACATGTTTATTTGTGAATTAATTATGGTTTTAGATATTTTTTTAAAAATAATTTGCACTATATTTATTAGATATCAAGAAATGTAAATTATTAATAACTTATTTTGACTTGAAATACTTTATTTTCAAAAATATAACATTATGTTAGCAGCTAACATAAATATGGGTAGAAGCAAATTTGAAGACCAGCTATGACATAAACAAACTACTTGATAATTACGAGCAAGAAAAAAATCACAAATTTGCAATAAATATTCAAAAAACTTCAACTTTTAAAGCATAATTCATTAGATATTAGATAAATAAATAATTATTTGTTCAGATGTGTAAATTTAATGAGAATTAAAAAATATTTTGTTGATTTTATAAACTGAAAATAATCTTTCTAAAAACGATGATGTGTAAAGTCTTTGTTTTGATTACATCCTCATTTTTTTAATATTTACAGAAACAAAATGTGAACATTTAAAATGTATTTCAGTATTAAACAAGAATATCTATCAAATGAAGTAAAATTTATTTTTTTCTGATAAGTAATAATAATTTTATCATATATTTTACATTGACATAAACTGAAAATAATTTTTCTAGAAGTGATGATGTGTAAAGTCTTTGTTTTGACTACATCCTCATTTTTTTAATATTTACAGAAACAAAATGTGAACATTTAAAATTTATTTCAGTAGTAAATAAAAATATCTATCAAATGAAGTCAAATTTGTTATCTTCTGATAAGTAATAATCATTTTATCATATATTTTATGTTGACATATGAAACAAAGAAAAATGTCAGAAAAAGTGAAATACGAAAAAAATATTTTTTCAATTTCATTTCTATTTGGATAGTATCAGTCATTTCTTTGCAATATACATATAAAACAAATCCCATAGCAATGGCATATCAAAACAGACAAAACTTTCTATATAGTAGTGGTTCAGTGGCATATTGTTTACTTAAGGCCTGCTTTAAACAGACTGAATTTGGAAAATGAACACGAAGTCAGTTTAATTTGAATTCCATGGCATAAATTTTGTGTGATAATTATGTATATATTGTAACCTAGTGTTATTGACACTTGGTTTACTTGGCATTATTTCTGCAGGAAAACAATGCTATTCTTTAAAGAAATAAAAAGATAAAATAACAATAGTAATAATTGATTAATAAAGTATGCTATTCACTCACTTTGGCATGTTTTGGGTGAATAACTAATAGATTTAATAACTCAATGTCATTTTTAAAGAGAGAACATGAATAATTTAATTGAGATATTAATAATTAGAGCAAATTAATATGGTATAAAAGCTAAACAGTAATTGATTTTGG
Source organism: Epiperipatus broadwayi (assembly GCA_028023455.1). NCBI lineage: Eukaryota > Metazoa > Onychophora > Udeonychophora > Euonychophora > Peripatidae > Epiperipatus > Epiperipatus broadwayi. The sequence goes on along the minus strand of JAQFVV010000563.1, from coordinate 193,907 downwards.
ATGGGTAGAGGGGAGAGTGGATGAGTGTCTTATCATAAAGCACAATAACTTCTGGTAATTTCTTTTTGTAAAAAAAAAAAAAAATTAAAAAAAAAAAAAAAGAAAAAAAAAATGTTTAAAGAATTATACATCACTGATTGTTAATTTAATGTATTTATTATTATTTTTTTTATATTGTCAAATTACTTTGTAATCCAGGTAAATAATACTGAAAACTATATGATTGTAATAAGTTTTTCCTTTCTTTTGTTTATGTTATAATCAAATGATTATTTTTCTGGAAGAGGTCACTAAAGTAAAAAAATAAAAAATAAAAAAACAACAACAACAAAACGAAACAACCAATTTCATAATCAGGATCATTTTTTTTGAAAAAAAAAAGATAGTCTGCTTTTAGTTTTCAAGGAAGGAACAGTGCTGAAATTTGGTAACTCAATTTTTTCATTTTATTTTGCAGAAATAAATGTAATCAAAGTAAAATTTTAATAATATAATGTGTGGCTAAATTTTTTTTGATAAGATATCCTGATTTTCTTTGCCATCTACCTATTTAAAGACCTTTTATACTTAAAAATTTATTGTCTCACGATAAAGTTAAAAATGACAGAATTAACTAAGGGAATCATGAAAAGTGTTATTATGTCTAAATTAAGGAAGATAAATGATTTCAAGTGAGAAATAATTATTTATTAACTTTATGTTATTTATTGATATTTTCTTGGTATAGAAAGAAAAAAAAAAATAATTGAAAGAAATATTTTGAAACCAAGGAAAATCAACTAGAAACATTTTCGTGCTCTTTCTCAATATTGTCTGCCTTTACAAGTAATGTAGTTTCATACGTTAAAATATGTTTTATTCACCAAGAATTGTCTGGAAATAATAATAATGATAAATAAGATTAAATTACGCACCTGTATATTTTTTTTTAAAAAAAAAATATAAACTTTCTCAGAGTAAATATAGGAAAAGTTATATAGGGGAATTCTTACGGAGAAGTTACCGTTAAAAAAAAATTTATAATTCCTAAAGTATGAACAAAACCAAATATCTTAGTGACTTAATGATAAAAATAAATGATATATTATATTATACATCAGTTGGAATTATTAAAACTTCATGTACACGTAAATTGACTGCAGTTATTATCATAATAATCTCTCCGAAAATTGTGCATTTTCGTCCATAAGTAAGCTAGCTAATAAGTATACGTATCATCAATAAAAAAAAATAAAATATTGTGTATGTTTATCGTCTATAGTCAAATATTCGTCTATGTTAGAAGTCTATTTTTTTTCTTGGATCCCAAAATTGTAGTAGTTTAATTCAAGTAAGAATTAATCTTCAATTCTGCTATATTTTTCTTTACCTAATTTATTAAACGCACAAAATAAGAGAAAACTTTTATTTAAAGGAAATAATACCATGCGTTTATTGTTTTTAAACTTGCTTCGTGAAATACGACTGGATAAAGCTCTTCACCTGGACCAATTGCTCAACAGAAAAACATTTTCTAATGAGAGAGTATGCACTTGTTAATTAATGATTGTTTAAAACTAAGTTATAAATATGTATTTTTTTGTTATATCACATAGGTTAAAGTCTGTATGGTCAAGTGATATTTAATAGCCTTGTAATGACAAAGGTATGTTTTAATATAATTATTATAGGTTAAGTTGATATTTAACACGAAAGAAAAAAATCTATAAAATATGTTTTAATTATTACATACAATTGTAGGTAGAAATTTTGTATGTTAGATACGTAAAAGAAAAATATTTAGATATTTAAGGGGTAAAATAAATATTGAAAATTATCAGAAGTAACTAAAAAAAAAAAAAAAATGCTATAACAAAATATTTCTTGTTAAAGTTTTGAAACGAATTTATACTGTATTAATTGAGGAATTTATTCCTAATTATTCTTAAATAACACATCCACTTTATTTAGTTTAAGATAGTATGCTACCAACTATTTTTGAATGTTCCTTTATTAAAATTAAAATTATTATACTTTTAGTCTATTATGCCCATTGATTTCAGATGTTGATCAAAGTATACACGGTAACATAAGTTTATTATAATCAGTGTATTTACTTATCCTGCCCAGATATAGCATTGGTATATACTTAATATTCGCATAGGTAATAATTATAATGTATTTATTTTGTGGGATGAAAAATGATCTCCCCAAAAGCTTTGTTTTCCATGAGAGGAAGATTTTAAATATAATGTTCGGGTATGTTTATAGCCCAAGTGATCGATTCTCATAGATAGGACGATCAAGAATTTATCTAGCATTTAGTATGCTTCATTCGTTTAAATCCCAGGAGAGGATTGTATTTGGTGTGTGTTCGTTGTATGCCCAAGTAAGAGGCAAGAAACCACCAAAATATTTTAATGTAGTAGATTACTTTACAGACCTTCGTGGTTATTCCATATTCCTCATGTGAAAATAAAGATAGCTCCACCATGGAAGGTGTTGATTATTGTGCTTAATTTTGAAAGTTCGGGCAAGATAAAGGTTATATTGGAGGTGTTAGTTCCTCAAGATCCACTTTAGTATAAATAGTGCGTTAGTAACTAAGATCAATATCTGTATTGTGCTGCTAAATATTGCTAGTATTTGACAAGTAAATCAATGGAGAAAGTACTTAAAATTGCGTAGTTTTAAAACGCTTATTTACTGAAGGAATATTCAAATGCAATATTTAATTCTGGTTAGTAATTAAATAATACTCATATTTAAAATTATACGTATGAATAAAATTTGTATCATAACTTAAGTTAGCATTAAGTTAAATGTAAGATGGTAAGTGTAACTTCTGATAACTGGCCTATAATTAGAATAGGTTATCCCATTAAAGACCATAAATAAAGTAAATGTATTAGAAATAAATTTAATATTTTGCGTATTGCATATGATGGGATTAATCATTAAAAAAAAAAAAATAGTTAGTCAATAATTTTGAATAAAAGCTTCTACAAGGTTACCAAAATGTAATAAACAATGTATTGGTAATGAAATGTACTTTTAGTTAATCAATCCATATGATTGCATACAGGAGAAGTAGTAACCTCTAGTCCATAACCAAAAGAGTATACAGATTAATGTCAGTTATATTTTATATTTTTGTATTACTATGGGATTATTGAATAAATGTTCATATATTTTTTTTTGTGATAATAATAAATTATAGTCTTGTTAAAATTTGTTGTAGATTCATTTTTTTTGTTTTTATATGCTAAATATAAGTGTTTGCACAATATTTGCAAAACCTTTTCTTGAGTCCGAAATCATTCCAAATTCTTAAAAACTTAATATACCAGATAAATAAAGTTAAGCAGATCGGAATATGTCATTATATTTTAGTTTAATGATAATTATTTATGGAGTTGAAAACTTAAGACTAAACATTCACCTTTGTGTAAAAAAAAAAAAAAATGAATTTATTCCCAAACCATTAACTTTGGTTGCACATTATTCCATTCCCATTTAGTTAAATTGTCTAAGTAATAAATCTTAGTTATATTATTGTGTTGTCATGGATGATGGAAGGACACAAAAAGCACCCTTGTCTTTTTATTATTCTGACTGAGATTCTGAAAAAAAAAAAAAAGGGCTGTGTTATTCAAAATTATACGTCATTATTGAATAGAATTATCATCTCTTTAAATAATATAGCAGTGGATATGAGAGATGAAGACACATTGAATTTAAGTAAAATAAATGTGTTCCTATAGCCGACCAGAATGCCAGTCATATGCGACAACACAATACTGCTTAGCATTTCCTTACATGAAACAAAGAACCCTGAGATTAATATTATTATAATTATTCTTTAAATTAATAAGTTATCAATTATTGTTGTTATTACAATCGTGGCATGGCTTAAGAGAATTGAATGTACAATTGTATTATATGAAAAGTATTTTAGATCATATTGGAAAATTAATGGATATGTTGCTTTATTTTGGTTGCCTTAACAACAACCTGAAAAATTAGTGTCCTGGGTGAAAAGTGCATAAACTAATTAAACTTAGTGGGTTAGAATATATATATTTGGATTGTAATTATATATATATATAATGCAAAACCATAAAACAATACAATACTAGATTAAATTTTAAAAATTTTACCAAAATCCTTACACAACCATGGTTTCATCTACTACAAATAGACCTTCTCAAGTGAAAATCAATCTAAAGGAAAACATATATATATATATATATATATATATATATATATATATATATATATATAAGGATATGTTTGTATATATATATATATATATACAAACAATCCTTCCCATAATTCACTACAAATTCCACCTTCCTTTAATATCAAAAGAAGTCTTCGTAAGATTGATAGCCTCGGAATCAAGGAGTTTTAGCATCAAAGTCTCCTTTATTCTTCTTTTTAATTCATTCTTTTCATAAAAAATAACTGAAGCATTGTTAAACAATATTCTATGACCTGTATTCAATTCATGAATATATAAAGCTGAGTTAAGATATCTATGTTTAACCCTACTTATATGAACCTTAACCCTTTCATTAAAGCTAAATTTACTCTGACCTACATAAAATTTACCACAACTACATGGAATTTTATAAACAATACCAGGAATAGACCTACTATCAATAGACTGCTTTGAACCATTAAGTAATGAATTCAAATCAGAACCTTTCCTCCATGCAACCTCCACCTAACAAATGACTATTCCTATAAACCAAATTATAAATTGATGCTTTAAATGATAAAGACAAATAATCATCATCCTTACCAACAAAATTCTTATCATCCAAATCATGACTATAAACATTATTATTAAATACCACTTTTTTAATAAAATCATGATTATAACACAATTCTTCATATTCAGCAGCAAATTGACTTTTTTGAATATCAGCATCATTATTAAAATTATTAAGCCTTCTATTCCGACAACAAAAATTCAACAAAGACATTTTTTTATGTATAAAAGGCTGATAACTATCAGGCCTAATCATATTTTTCAAATTTTTAGGTTTTATAAAATGACTACAAAACAAAACATCATTAACCTTCTCAACATTTAAATCTAAAAACTTTAATTTTACAAAATCAAAAACACCCCCCTCAATTGTAAACTTAATACTAGAATCAAAACCATTCAATGCACATAAAAATTCTTCTAATGTTTCTTTCTGAATAACAAACAAACAATCATCAACATACCTAACAAATAATTTAATAGAACATGAAAACATATTAATAATACTACACTCCAAATAATCAATATAGATAGCACACATCAATGTAGAAATGACATAACCAATAACCCAATCTTCTCTAATCTTATAAAACACATTATTAGACATAAAATACATTGAATCCTCTAACAGCAAAAGCAAGTCATGAAAAACCTTAATCTTATCTGCAGAAAAACATTCTAATTTTTTTAAAATTGAAAGAAAAACATCAATACTTTTTAATCTATTAACCGATTGATACATATTTTCAATGTCTAAACTACCAAAAACACAATCATCATCTAAAACAAAAACATTTTAAAAGCCTCAAAAGAAGAAGAAACACAAAATTGACTCAATTTTATATAATCCTTAAAATATCTTATAATAAATTTTGATATTTTATCAACAATTCCTCCTGTAAAATCAAAAATACATCTCAAAGGAAAATTATCTTTATGAGACTTCAAATTAAAGAAAACATTTGGAGCCACAAAATCACTAGGCTAACAATTTAAATAAGTAGCTCTATCAAAAATCTTTTATTTTCCATAACTTTCATAATCATAATTAATTTAGATTTTATTTTTTTACCAGGATCAGAATCTAAAATAGCATATTTTCCATTATTTAATTCTAAAGAAACTTCACTTTTAAAATCAATATTATTTAACAATACAAACCGGCCACCTTTATCTTCTTTTAACAATACTACATCATTGGCTTTCAATCTTTTTTTAACAAAACTAATTTTCTTAGGGGCAAAAACAAATTTTTCTCTTTTAAGTAATTGACTATTCAAAATAACCTGTAAAGACATTTTATTTTCATCAGAAATATTACTATTACTTTCAATGGCAGAAACAAAATCAAAAACTAAATTTTTATTAGCAAATGGAACAAAGCCAGGACCCTTAGCTAAAATAGCCAAATCAGATACATTCAAAACATAATTTGACAAATTTAAAACAGATGAAGCATCAGGCCTATTTTTATAAGACCCAAATCTAAACTCTTTTCCTTTCACACAACTTTTATTTTCAGCCTTTCCAATCAACCATTTAAATTTCTTGAAATACTTATTATTATAAGTGATTTCACACTTACTCCTAAACCACTTTAAAAAAGAATTTAAAACAGAATAATTAAAATTCCTTCTAAAATCCAACTTTCTTCTAAACATTTTATAACTATCAATTAAATTAGATAAACTACTCATAAACTGCATAATAAATTGTTTAAGAATAAATCTTTTAAAATTTAGAATAAAATCGCAATTAGAAAATAAAACCAATTTCCTATCCAATTTAATATTACATGAATTAGGAAACACATTGCAAAACCTACAAGACTTAAGAAAATTAACCTGAGCCTTTAAAGATTCAATTCTACTAGACATATTAATCAACTTTTTTATTTCTAAAATTTCTACATAAGAAAAAAATCTCATAAAAAACCTGCCACATACTGAAAGAAAATTAATAACTATACAAATACAAACGAATAAATAATAATAAACAAATAATACAAAATAATACAAATTAATAATACAAATACACAAAACAAAGCAAATAAAATATGAAATTCACTAAACTATAAAACACTATTCAAAAATATTAAATAGTATACCTAATTAGGAAACCAAAACTGACTAACACTATAATTATCTTATAAAAACTGCCACATACTGAAAGAAAATTAATAACTATGCAAATACAAACAAATAATTAATACTAAACAAAAGCACAAAATAATAAAATTAGTAATACAAATACACAAAACAAATAAAATATGAAATTCACAAAACCATATATCACTATTCAAAATATTAAATAGTATACCTAAATAGAAAACCAAAACTGTCTAACACTATACTAGCAAAAATAAAAATGCAAAACCATAAAATAATACAATACTAGATTAAATTTTAAAAATTTTACCAAAATCCTTACACAACCATGGTTTCATCTACTACAAATAGACCTTCTCAAGTGAAAATCAATCTAAAGGAAAACATATATATATACAAACCTTCCCATAATTCACTACAAATTCCACCTTCCCTTAATATCAAAAGAAGTCTTCATAAGATATATATATATTTGGATTGTATTTCTGGAAAATTAGTTTCAACAACAATTTGTATCACCACTTTGATTGTGCTTTATCTAATCATAACTGTAGAAGTTTTAATTGGATGAATGCAATATTTTTTATTTATATTTAAAAGCAGATTCTTATCTGGTCCATCTTCCTATATAGAAAAAGTTTTAATTAATTATACCATGTTAGATCTTATCTGCTTAAAATTACAAAAGAAGTTTATTTATGATCTATTTTTAATTCCTTAGATCTCTATGGAAGTTGTCAGTAGATTTTCCATATGATTTGTTTCTTCATACATATCATGAATCTTTGTTTGCAATAGTATGTAGATACAATATCTGAAGCAATATATCATTAAACTAAACAGTGGGGTTAACACTTCAATTTTTATTATATCTATGATATGATGTGATGTAATGCACTGTGACTTCTCTTTATATGGAGTCAGGAATCTCTCAGCAACTATGCCCAGAGAAACCTGTTAGCCATTTTACCTTCCCTTTCCATTCTTCACCCTGTTTTTCCATAATCTGCTTCATCCCATTTCTACAACATAATCTTTGTCAACTCCATAGGCTAACTTACAACATAACTGCCGTTTATTGGAGCAAATTATTTTTATACTGTAAGCTAGCTATAACTTTTATTTATATATTGCATCGGAATTCAGTGGTAAATAATCTCTAAAGCTGAAATCAAATCTGGTTTAATGCAACATTCCTAATTTAATAAGCTTCATTATAGATTTGTATTAAGGATATCGAACTTGAGTTTCATAGAATTCTACGATTAAAGTTTATATTTGCAGAATATAAACTTAGTTAGTTTTCTAACTGTAGTTAATAATTTGAAACAAACACAAAATAAAGAAGTTGGATGCAAGTTCTGGTATTGGGATTCAGTTACGGAGAATTAAACCAAATTTTGAAAGAAAGTAAATTTAATTCTTTACATTAAGTATCATTTTGGATTAATATTTGCTTTCCATTAGTAACTTTTTATTTTTTTTTTATTTTTAATAAATTATTTATGATGTTTTGATTTGTTTTATCAGGATTGCAATTTTTTTTATCAATATGAAAACGTTCCCTATTTATTTTTTTATATGTCAAATGCGTTAACCGGGAAGTGAACCCGGGCCAGGTGCTTGGAAGGCAGCTATGCTAACCGCTAGGCCACCGACGCTTGACAAAGGTTCCCTATTTAAAGCAAGATGAGAATAGCTGACGTTGAAGATTACATTAATGAAGCTAACTAGGAAATATAAAGTTATTAAAACTTATTATTAATCCTATAAATAAAGGTCATTTAATCATCATCATCATCATCATCAACCATTATCAATCCACTGCAGGATGAAGGTCTCTCCAAGTTTAATCGATCTTTTCTGATCTTTAGCTTCTCTTCTCCACATCACCCCTGCACACTTTCTTATTTCATCCATCCATCTCACATGTGGTCTCTATATACTAACATACATTCATGCATCTCTATATATAATTTCAATATATGAAATATTTTTACAAATATTTAATATTTAAAAACTTAAGCCGTTTAAAATAATTTCTTATAGGTTTGCTATTATCTAAAAATAATACTTTAGTTGATACTCCCCCTCCCCTTTATTTACTTGTTTAATAATGTGATCATAAATAATTTTCATTTCTTTTATCAGTTTTTGAAACTTTTCCTCTGAATTCTAATACTTATTATATTTCTTTGCGCTTAAAAAGTATTTATATGGAAGTAGAATTGATTTTGAAATCCTGCGAAATAATCATTATTTTTTATTTGTTTTTTTTTTTCCAACATTATTATTCAAATCTTCTTACAGTCATCATATTTTTTCATTTTTTTTTTTTATTAATCTGTCTACCACTGTGTGATTTTATTGTGCATTATTATTTTTATTAGTATATAAAAAACATATATTACTACTCAAATAATATATGTATATATATTGTAACAGAAATGTAGCTCTGTTCGGTTTAGAGCGGTAGTAGTATCCGATTCTGGAATTTGGTGTCCTTGGATTGATTCTGATGCTGACATTTCCGGAGCTCGAATTACACTCGAGCAATAAAGCCATTCGAATGTTAGTGGAAATGTAATTGGTCTATTGGTTCTGGTTACCTTGTAGCAATTGTCATCTAGTGACAGGCCGCTTTCTCTAATAGTCGCTAAAAAGATTTTACAATCGTTTCAGTTTATATCTCTTTTAGGATGAAACCTAATTTATTTTAAAGGGCGCCCATCGCAAAAGGACTGATTCCCATTTATCCGTCCTATTTCTCATTTTAGCTTTTAACATAGCTTTGAGAACATTAAATTATACATTTTGATAATAATATAATCAAATACACACATATACATACGTAAAAGAATTGCATGGCATGAGATATCAGTGGAATTTAATAAATAATATTAAAAAATAAAAATAGTGTATATTTATGAGTACTTTGATTTGCCTATTGCATCAATCATTATAAATTGTTTTATTACATAATTTATTTTACAATTAAAATAATTCATTGTGTGCATCCCATAATGCACTTTATCATCCCATAAGTCATTATTTATTGAATTGTATCCTCTTTGCCAGGCAAGATACTCACTATTTGAACTATTGACACTCTCTACAAATTTATGCGTCTATTATAAATATAAATCTAAACTGCCATACAACCATTTGTGAATCAACATATTTATTTATCTATTTTCGTTATATATTTTAATTGCATACTTATAACATTTAATGCAGTATATTTAGATTGTCTAAATATTTAGTATATAAGTGGAGAAAACCACCTGGTTCATGAATTATTTATTGTATGTGGTTGCCCAAGTTTATGATGCCTTTGCAAGACTGCTAGCCATACTCAATAATAATATTTTATTGTATTTATGATTATCCAAATATGCAAGCTACTCAGTGAACAACACTAATTTTAGTTTTACCTTTTGGCAGTCTTTATTAGTTTTACTTTTACATTTGGCTCACCCGATTTCCATAGAAGGAAATATTGCTGTTCATGAAACAATGTTGCTTCATTATCATTGTTTTTATATATCTTAGAGATTAAATTCCTTTATATTTGATTTGCCCAACATTCATGTGGCATGATAGTAATAATATATAGTTTCCATTACAGTATATATGTAGAGGAGATTTGAACCCAGACCTTCAAACTCCTTTCAGTCATCCACTACATATTATAAAACTGATCTATATAATCACATGTATGTGAAAAAGATAAATGAGCTCTGATATATGTATTTCATGCTGACCTGCTGATCATTTGGTCCAGATCATCATCTCCCACACTCATATATAATCATTGCTAGGTGTATATTAAGATAGAAAATCTTCAAACTTTAATGGGCAGGTTTTAGTCTTCTCCATTCTCCAACTCTTTAACCATCCATATTGATGAGTGCTGTTTCAGCATGAAATATGTATATTGGAGGTCATTTATCTTTTTTCACATGTATATGGTCATGTGTATTGATTGTACACAATGTAATGGATGACTGAAGGGAGCTTGAACCAATGGGTTCAAATTCTTCTCTAATTTTATTTAGCTTAAGTATGTATATTTGTATTTGCATATTATATATATATATAAGAAATAAAAAAAGTTAACAGTAAATATAATATTATAGTCTAAATTATTTTGTAGTGCTTTCAATTATGTGGTAATCCTCGTCAGCTTTAACTGAATTTCAAATTTTAAACTTAAGGCTACATATATTTCCATAAGCTGTGTATGGCCATATTTGCAGTTTTCCTGTTAATAACATCGTTCTTATATTTATCAATTAATATTGCCTCTTTAATTTTCCTCTTTTTATGATTTCTTTCTTCCATTAATATTTTTATTTCATTACTATCAAATGTAAACTTATAATTACAAGTTTTTTCATGATCAAAGAATACTGAAGCTGTATTAAATTGACTATACACAGCTTATGGAAATATATGTAGCATTAAGTTTAAAATTTGAAATTCAGTTAAAGCTGACTTACCACGTAATTGAAAGCGCTACAAAATAATTTAGACTATAATATTATATTTACCGTTAACCTTTTTGTTATTTCTTATATATATATATTATAATGGGTATTGTATTTTATATTTATATATAAAGAATTTGTGACCTAAGTATAAATAAAGAATATATTAGGGAATAAGAGTCAGAACTTTGATTTACTAAAAAGACTTAATATTATATAACACAAACTAATAACATAACAAATGTAGTTTATCTCACAATAAATTACTAACAAAATAGTAGTATGCTGTTAATTTTAATCTAAAATAAAGCAGTGGCATATGTGTATGGAACACAGTGATTTAAAAGTTAAATTAGTTTATATTTACAGTGACATTTAAAAATATGGTCTGTTAGGTAAGCGTGTTTACTATTTTATTCCTGTTGATATATTCACGTATTTCTTAAGCTAACTTGTTTATTGAGTTTCAGTATTAGATATTATAAATGTAATATATAATCTATATTGTTCATGTAAAATATAATCTATATTGTTCATGTAAAATATTGAGTATCTATGTCTTCAATTGGATGGAGAGGTTAGTTTTTTAAAACTATAGTTTTTTAGTATTTTACAAAGGTAATCTTTTGATACAGATTTTAGTACATTTTTTACTAAGCAAATTTCACTTCAACAACACACTTTGATTGAAAATGCATCAATTTTTTGTTTGTGTGTGTGAAGAATAATTAGAAATGGTATACATTGTGACTAATAAACTGTTCAATTTAATAAGAACCTATTTCAATTATTGTTAAAATTTCTTGAATGAGATTTCAGAACTATGTGCAAATTTTATGCAAACATGTCCATAAACAAATTGTACTTGAATACGCTGAAAATGACTGCAGTATAGAAGCTTGCTTTGATTAGAATTCAGTTATGTCAGATTAAAGAAGCCTGAATCACAATTACAGTATATTTTATTTTATATATATAAGTGAAAAATGCCTCTTTTGATGTTATTCACAATACCATTGGGAATATTTTATAGACTATTATTGTTATCAATGATTTCTAGTGATCATAGGAAAAGCATTTCTCTAGAAGGACCTAATGTTTGTTGAGTTTTTTATACTATTTAAATACACATTCATTATTATTATGAGAAAACTCCACTTTATTGCTAATTGTATTCTATATGGTTTGATGCAGTTATTGAATAATAAATGACAATTTTTGAAGTTCAAATTTTGTGTGAATTCCTGAGCAATAAATAATTTGATTTATTGTTAAGATTGTCTTTTGATTTATTTATTTTTTTCATTATCAATTTTTTCCAAGCATTATATAATTGTTATTAAAACGCAAAACTCTCCATACAGTAGTACCACTCAGTGCAATCCAGAGTAATCAGTGGATGCCATAAGACGTGTGCATAAAATCCTTATCTAGTGCCTACTCCCCCAAATCCCCAGACTAGCTTGTGGCGAATTATACTTTGTTTTATTATATGTTAATGATTTTGCATATATATTTATTTTTATACAATATGTACATTTCCATACTCTTAATTGAAATTGATACTTATGTATTTTTTAAATTTAAATAAATAACATTTTATTTGTAAACGACTGCTGGGGATAAAGAAAACTTTTAGTAATATTTACATAACTGAAATATTATTTTTTGCTGTTGTTGGATTAGATATATATTTATTTTTTTAAAAATCAATTTAGTTTCATTTAGATCAAAGGATTAAGATAAAAGAATTGTTGAAATTTGAATTAGGTTATATCTGAGAGAGAAAGAGGAAAAAAAATCATAAGAATTGAAAAAATATATATATAAAGGAAAAAGTTAAAAAAGAAAAAAAAAAATTCTATTGATTTCGGTAAAATCAATTTTGCAATTATTTTTAAATGTCTCCATTGATCTATATATTAGGGGAGGGGAGAAATGGAATAGTAACGTGAAAAGTTATATTTTAGATATTTCAAAGTTGCATTTTTATTACATTATAGATAGTTCAAAGAAAAAAAATAACAGCCTCTTAATAATGGTGGTTTTTAAAAAGTATTTATTAGTAGTTATGATTTTTTTTTCCTGGAAAGGAGAATTGATTATGTGTATGTTGCATTTGGATAGCGGAAAAGGCGTATAGCTACTTGATATGAAACAATACTTGCCTTTTTGTTGTTGTTGTTTAATCATTTATACAATACCCTATAGGTAAATAATATAGAACAATAATAATGATGATAATAATAATAATTCAATTCTTCTTTATTACGTGCACTTCAACACTTTCGCTTTAACAGAAATACCCAAGTAAATATTAATATATTATTAATAATTACCAAATGAAGATATAATAAACAAAACATTATACAATATATTAACATTTTAACAAAAATATACAACAATAAAGAAAATTATAATTCGTAATCAAAATATGAAAATATATATAAATGCATGTTATTTACAGTAAATTCAATTTCTTTTTAATATCAGTTATAAGTAATCATAAAAAATATCAATGTTATCGAATTTTTGATTACATAACTTTTATCATCTGTTAATGACAGATTTATTTAAAAAAGAATTTTAACTATTTTTAATATCAAAAGTGTACACTTCCCTTAACAAATCAGAAGGTACTCAATTCTATTTTAGATATACACTCATTAACTTCATTTTTTCCAACAATTAACTTTTTTATGACTATCATATCTTTATTTAGTCTTCTTTCAGTTAGTATTGGTTTAAAATATGAATTTTCTGCCTTTATTACAAATCTTTTCTCTACATTAGAAATTTTAGATTCACTATAAATCAAATCCAAATTCCATATAGAAGAACCATACTCCGACAAAGATACAACAAGAGAACAGAATAACATAATTCAATTCATTTATTTAAATGCCAAACAACTGCATATAGCTAATTACAATTAACATATTAAAAACAAAACAAAAATTAAAATGGATAAGCATAATGTACACAACATAATAATAAAAAGTAGCAATCAATTTAAATATATATATATATATAAACAAAATCAATTTAAACCAAGCAACAATGGCATTTAAGTTTAATATTATTACAGGATTATTTAAAATCTAAATTAAAGTGGTTAGTTATATTACAAATGTGATTATATAAAGATGGTAGCCTGAATAAAAGAGAAAACTTAAGGACATTAGAATGACAAACTGGAATATAACAAACAGAAGCAGACTGAGTATCATGCACACAAAATCTAATTATAATAGTAGAAATTGTGTCTTATAAGATATTTAAGATCTGTATATTTTCTTCTAGAAGAAAGATGAAGAACAATTTTACTTTCCAGTGAACCATATTTGGACAACCTATTAGACACTGATTGTAATAAATTACATCTATGTTGAGAGCTTTTATTCCAAATGATTGAACAATATTCAATGATAGGAAGAACCAATGACAAAAATAATTTGAATTTTGTATCATCACTGAAATGATAACCATATCTTAGGATGGTACCCATTATTCTTAAAACCTTTATCAATCATCATTTCCAAATGAGAAAGAAAGTATCTATTGCTAGAAATCAAATCTTTTTGGGATTCGCTAGAAATCATAACTCTTAAATCTTTTTGGGATTCAACAGAATTAATTTTGTGAGAATGAATAAAATTAAAAAAAAGAGTAAAACTTCCGATTTTTTCAAGAGTGAGACTAAGGAACATTTACTGAAATTAACTGTCATATTATTTAGATTATACCAAGCACTAAAATTATCTATATCCTTCTGAAGAAGAGTGCAATCAATTACTGATGTGATTCTTCTAAACATTTTAAGTCATTAGCATAACACAAAAGATAAGAAGATTTTAAATAATCGTTAAGGTCATTCATATAAATGTTAAACAGCATGGGTGCTAAAATACTATCCTGAGGAATTCCCAAATTACATTCAAAATTAGATGAAACAATATTATTAAATTTGACATATGCTGTACGACCATGAAGAAAGGATTGAAACCAATAAGTTTAGTAGAAAAACTCATTTGTTATAATTTGAGAAGAAGAATAGTATGGTCTACTGTATCAAAAGCTTTTGATAAATCAAAATAAATAACAACAAGCTTCTGCTGGTCCTCAATAGCATGTGTTATATGATCATAAATTGTTAGCAAATTAGTTTTTACAGATCTATTAGGAATAAAACCATGTTATGAAGAAGAAATGCATTTGCTAACATGTAAAGTAGTTTTATTATAAACACACTGTTCAAAAATTCCAGCAATTGTATGTAAAACTGATATAAGTCTATAGTTATTGACACAATCACATGAGCCATTTTTAAAAATTGGGACCATTTTGGCACACTTAAGAACATTAGGAAAAACACAAGAGGTAAGTGATAAATTAAAAATAAATGCAAGAAATACTGCAATAAATTCAATTAAATCTTTTTAAATAAAAAAAGGAATATTATCATTATCTAAACTAGAATGAATTTTAAGTCGTAACATCATCCTTAGAAATATGATCAATCATGCATTGAACAGTAGAGGAATTGTAAGATACTTTAATTTTTGAATATATTGTATAATGTGATGAATATAAGTCAGCAAAATGTTTGGAAAAGTCATTTGCACTTGATGTGAAAGCATGAGTAGCTTGAACCCTTTCTTTCACAAACCAGACTTATTAATAAAAATCCAAAATTCTTTAGGGTTGGAAGAAATATTAACATCAAATTTCCTAATGTAATTCTGCAAATCTCTTTTAAAAATGTGTTTAGCTAATTTTCTAAAATTAACAAAATTATTATAAATAAGATAGTCTGTATTTTAAAATAAAGATTTCCTTTTAATAATTTTAATAAGATTGTATGAAAACCAATGAGGAAAGCCCTTATGTAAAGGCAATTTATTGATAATATACAAATCAATAAAACTTAAGAATCTTTAAAAAACAATCTAAACAATGATTTACATCACTATAAGATTATAATAAATTCCAATTAACCTTAAAAAAGTTTTTACAAAACTCATCATAATTACCTCTCTCATAATCTTTTCTCCAAATATTAAAACAACTAATTTTTGAGTGACAAATGTTAATATAAAACTCAATAATTGGATGTTGAGGATCAATTGGAAAATAAACAGAGACAATTTGAAAATTACTAACTACTGTTGAATTACATAAAATATAATCCAAAGTATGATGAGAGGCATTAACAAATAGGTTATATTGCTTAAGTCCCAAAATTTTACAAAACTAACATTCTAGAAGCTTTAGGAGACAAAAAAAAGAAAAGTGTGTAGTAATTATACCCTGATATAAATTGGAATATTTAAGTTACCAGTAATAATTACATTATCATAGCCAATCAGAAAATCTTCAAATGATGTCAAAAAATAATTAAACTTTAACAGTGACAAAGTGGGTTTAAGGTAAATATTACCTAAAACAAATTTAAAATTGTGATTTAAAGTAATTTCACACCATGTAGATTCACAAAAAGAAGTAAAATAAAGATCCTTATGAAAAGCATAGAATACCACCACCTCAAGAAATATTTTCCATAGATCTGTCCATTCACAATAACACCAAATCTAGCATCAAGAAAAGAACAATCAGGAAATTGTTTATTTAACCAAGTTTCTACAAGCAATATAAGATCAAAATGTTCTATTTAAAAAAATGTTTAAGACTCATAGTTTTAAAGTTAAGTAGAGATAAAAAGTGGCTGATGAAGGGTTACATTAAATCCTAAGATCTAGGTGCAGTGCTCTCAGATCCAAGGCTCCTCACTGATGAAGGCCACAAGCCAGAAACTAGTCTGGGGATATTGGACGAGTAGGCACTAGATAGGGATTTTATGCACAAGCCTTCTGGCATCCATTGATTACACTGGCTTTTCCTGAGTGGCGCTACTGTATGGAGAGTTTTGCCTGTTTTAATAACAGTTATGAGCAAGCATAAGAAATGGTGATCATTTGATGTAACATTTGTTTTTAACTGAAAATTACTTTGTTTTACTACTGAGTCCTCAAAAAAAAACCTGCAAACTTTTATTATATTTAAAATATGATCTTTTAGTTGTGTTGTTATTACCATATTATTGTTTACATTGGTATCATCATCATAATTTTCACTCATTATCGATCCATTTTAGGATGAAGATCTTTCCAACTTTAATGCAGTTTTTCTATTTTCTAGCCTTTTTTTTCCACATAACATCAGCAAACTTTTTTTTATTTCATCCAACCTATTTACATGTAGTTTTTTTTTTAAATCTCTTGGAATCCACTTTAAAATTTTAACTGTTCATCTACTATCATCTCTTTTGGAAATATGTCCAGACAAACTCCACTTCAATCTCTTAATTTTTTTGATTCTTGTTCTCTCACCCATGTCTTTGATTTTCAATTCCTTCTTGTTATTTTTAACATACATATTTTATTAGTCTGAAGTATTTGCATTGCTCTTCTGTTATGTCCAAATTTCAAATCCGTAAGTAAGAACAGACACAACATATTTATTAAAAGCATTCCTTTCAAACATGTAGCTATATTGTCTTCTAATATGAAGTTATTTATATCAAAGGCACTTCATCTAAATTTAATTATATGATTAATTTCACTCATTATGTTTTCATCTGTATCAATAATTTAACAGTAGTTTTTATAATTGTTAACTTCTTGTAATTCATTATTATTAATTTTTAATAATATTCTAGCAAAATTTATTGAACGTTATTTCAGTCTTTTAGTATTTACTGCACATTATCATCTTTTATTTAAATACGATTCCTTAATTTTATGTTTAACCATCATGCCATTCATACATTAAAATATTAAACTTTTGGGAAATATAAATTTAACCAGTTACACTTTGATATAAATAAAATTGGTGAATGGTCCAATAGCATAATTATGGGTATAAGAGAGAGCAAAGAATGATCACGTGGTTTATTCATCATTTTATTTACATCAAAGTGTACTTGGTTTTATTTATATTCTTCAAAGGTTTAATATTTTAATGTATGAGCTGCATGATTGGAAACGTAAAATTTAGGAATCGTATTTAATTAAAAGATTGCAATACGCAATTAGTGCTAAGCAGACTGGTTTTCTGATCTTTTTTTTTTTTTTGATCTTCACACTAATTTTCTTAAAATATTTTATTGAGTATGTTCTATAGTATAGTTTGCCTTGATAAATGTTGAAAGTGGTTGGATATTATTTGAAATTATATAGTATTACTTTAAATTGTCTCTGTTAAACAAGAAGAAATATTTTGGTTTTACTATTTTTGTAAAAAAATGAGAAGATATGGAATCATCCTGTTGTACACTCACATTAATTTATATTGTTTTCAATGATAATTTTATTATCATTATGTAATCTAATCATTGCTATTGCTTTCTGATAAATATTCCTCAGAATAAGAAATATGTCCTACATCTATATCTTGATAATCCAATGCTTTAATCAATGTAGAAATGCTTTTAGAATCAAGTTCCCTTTCATAATTTACAAATTGAAAGAATAATCACATCTCATATTCATAGCTCTTTATACTTGGATGTGATTTATTGTGGTAAACTCATTTTTGAACTCAGCTTATTTTTTTGGATGATTAAAATCTAAAGCCTATAGATGAGTTGCAACAATTTTGATAAAAAAAATTTCTTTATCACCTTTTTAAATTATCAATATTGTAATTGCACTCTTCCAATCATCTGGTATGTCTTTATCATTTAATTTTTTTCTGTATCATTTTCCAAAACTCTAGATGTTCAATTCTTTTTAATGTTCATTTTTTAAGAGTAAATGTTCAATTTGTATTATATAAGCTAGCTTAATATTAAAGATTATAGATTTAAAGATCAATTAAGAGCTCTGTGGTTTTTGAAGAAATATTAATATCTATTTTATGGGAGCTGATACATCAGGCACATCAGATGATAGGTATAGTGACACTATTCTCTGAACAAGTAGACTGATTTAAGATGTCTTCTTTTTATAGCAGGCTGTTGCTGGATGTCTTCCATCTCTGTGATTGTGGTTACATGCCATTGCAATACTTAGGATGGGGTTCTAGATCATCATCTTCCTACAGGAAAATGGCAAATCTATGGCCTCCTACTCTGCTATTTCAAAATACAAACAAGCATGGATTCTGGTAGCAATTCTTTTTAAAATTTACAGAGTAAGAATCAAGAGTATAAAATTATAGGGTATTTATATGATTTTCAAATCCTACAATGTTTTGTCAACAAGATGATTTATAACTGGAAAATCCAATAGCATTTGTTTACTATCTTATATTTTAATTTACAAAATTGATTTAAACTTTTGTTCACATTTTAAACCAGATACTTTTAATTTATTCTCCAAAGACTTGGCAATAGTTTCCGCTCAATGGATTTTGTTTACTACAAAATTCATTTCAGAGAAATATTGCAAAAATAAGATTTAAGATTTCGTTCACATACTATATTGACATAGGTGTGCGTATTTTAATTTAAAATTAGGAATTATTAGAAACTTTTTAAATAACATTTCATTACATATGTATCATGGTGATACTTGAAGTTCACACATATACATGCGATTTCTGATATATGTATTGTAACAATATATAAATATGTCGTTACATTAATTTAAAATAAAAACTTAAAAGTTCGCAAATAAAAGTAAAAAACTAAACGCTAAAATTAAAATGTTTGTTAAACGTATATACATTCGCACAGATGCCAAACTTTAAAAATATTTAAAAAAAAAAACAACAAATAAATAAGTATTTGAACGTACTTTTTTATAAAAAAAGTACAAGATTTAAAAATAAAAACAGGTATTAATTAATTCTTGTAATCTGTAAATGGAAATGATTGTTTATAAATTGTTTGAAAAGCAAGCTAGCCTTGGGCTCTTGTATAATTAAAATGATCTGATGAAAGATAGATAAGAAAATAAAGAGAAATTAGCTTGACCAATGGAAGCACTAAGCCTTGGCTCGGACCCTAACGAAAGTGATGGATTAGTGACGTTTTGTTGATTGAATCCGTGTCAATAATATAAAAAGAGAAATACAGTTTTTTTGGACAGTTCCAGCGTTTTGTGTTTGAGAGATGTGGTAGGACGCACATACCACACTCTCTATTTAAAAAAAAAAATGAAAAGACTGTGATACCTTGAACCAGCTATTGCCATCTCCAGAACATTATCTTCCAATGGAGGCATCACGGGAATTAAAAGCAGAAACCTGGACTCTTCTACTGTGAGCTATGAACTTTACAAATTAACAACAACAAAAAAAAGTAATTAAGAACTTCTGTCATTGTTTTTTTTAAAGATTCAGCTAATTTAAATTTTAAAATGAACTCTTATTTGATTTTCAAATTAATAATTGAT
This sequence comes from Epiperipatus broadwayi, assembly GCA_028023455.1. Taxonomy (NCBI): domain Eukaryota; kingdom Metazoa; phylum Onychophora; class Udeonychophora; order Euonychophora; family Peripatidae; genus Epiperipatus; species Epiperipatus broadwayi. The sequence goes on along the minus strand of JAQFVV010000563.1, from coordinate 173,155 downwards.
TGTTTAAATTTATATAGTTAAGTTTTGCTAAAATCATTTCCATTTTATTATTTTTATTTGTAGTAATATTTATTGTAGAAATTATTAAATGCATTACATTTAAATTGGGTATAGACGTTGCATAGATTCGTTAGCGGTTGATTATGTTGTGGTTTTCACAGTTGATTAGAATATATAAGTCAACGATATCACTGCGGTGTCTTATGATGAACACCAAAGGGTCTCCTGTATTCCCTCAGCAATTGACATTATCGATTGACTTTGTATTTTGATCAGTTGTGTTTAATTTGGAATGTTTTTGACTGTAGAATCTATGAAGCCGATCTATGCTCGACATTATAAAACAAATTGTATAAAAATAATCTGTGCGAACGTATTTAAGTGTTAAATTTAAGTCGGGCGTGAATGACTATATAGTTTTGTAAAGTTATATTAAGGGAGGGAAATCTTAGGTTATTCATTTCGTAGTTGAATTGGTTCAATGGATTGGATATATTTGTGTAATTGTAGATGTAGTATGAGATCCGCTATGGGCAGGATTATATATATACGCCACACACCTTCTGTTTGCCTATGGATGGGTTTGTAAGACGGCAAAGGACCGCAGTCCATTTCTATGGAGTTTTATGTTTATTGTTCTACTCGCCAACAGATGTGACATTCCTGTTGGTGGAGAGACAATGTCTTCTCTAATTCTACTTACTGATCAGATGTACATTCCTGACAGTATAGTATTTTGTGTTGTCGTATTTTCATGCTACATTGAATACACAAATGTATCAGATGGATTGGCGCCAGTTTGATTGCGAAATTTGTTGCCTAAGGTTAAATCAGGGAAGAATATTTTCTTTTCAAATGCAGATCTATGTAGTCTATTCATACTCGACTCACTAAATAAAATATTAAACCCATGGTTGTAATTTACTTAAATGTAAAACTAAAGATTAATAGAAAAATTTAAAATGTTGAATTTATTCCTCAAAATTTAAATGTTATTTTATATGTGCATAAATAAATATTTTTATGTGTTAATTTCTGGCAGTGGCTTTTATTTATTTATATTTAAGATATAAATTAAGATATAGATTTTTATGTCTGCATCTCCACTGAGCTAGTGACTAGGGCTAACGATCTGAATATTTAAATAAAGTGGAATCTTAACAGCGCGTATCTGCCTACTCTATAAATTTTTCTAGGTTTAAATGCCTAGATGGCGCCTTGTAGAGCAGATATTGTAGTTTGCAGTTAGATTCGATCTTCACTTGCATTTCGATCGTTATAGTATATATAAACTTATAATAGTACAGTCATTTATCTACATACCTATGTGTGGTGGTATATATATAACTGTGTTAATGTCAATATACATGCATTGAGAGAGGTTTGAATCTGGCATAGATGGAGCTGTAGGGGAAGAAAAAGGTGAAACAGATATGAGAGCCAAAATATGTTTCAATATATATATATTTGTAAACACCTATTGGATGATAAAATATTTTTTAAAACTTCTAAATCAATGTTAAAAGTAAAAAACAAAACAAAAGAATGCATGATTGTTATCAAGGTTATATGTTTGTAGAAAAGCATCTTAACTACATTATGCACATGATTGTTAGATATTTGGCTGGTAGATCCAAAAGCAAGATGAATATGGCTAATCAAAATATATTCAAGTCTAAATAACACTGCTTTCTTACATGATATAGTTGGAAACAAAGATAATTATTAACTTGGAAATGAAACAAAACCATTATAAAGATTGATAATGTTTTTTAACTGGCTTTTGGACTTGCACGAAGATTAGAATTCTTCTCCTTATTTTATATATATATACAAGTTTTCTATCTTATATTCATTGTACAAAAGAATTGTGAAATCACATATTTATCAGTGCTAATCTCTTTGATCACCCCCCCCCCCGATGCCTGAATAATTAGTTCTGTATTTTCTAGCTTGAGCATTGATTGCTTCATTGAAGAGTTAATTTTAACAGCAGTATTTGTTATCTAAAATAAATGAATATATACATTAATTGTAGTTGGCTACATTTAATTAATATTTCTGAATTTAACCCTTTCAGTAATTTTCTATTTGATTACTTCAGGAGATTTGCAGATAGTTAGATCTTTTTCACTTCCGTCAACCATCAGATATTGATTGAGTTTTACTTGTATATGAATATTCAGAAGTATAAAGAAAGCTTCCGAAGATTCAACAAACTTCAGTGTTTAGGAAGATAAGTCTTTTAATTGGTGATTTTTTTTTTTTTTTAAAAGTTTTAAAAGGAAAGAAAATTGCCAAGCATAATTGATTTCTATTTTATTTTTTATAACACATTTTTCCAAAAATAAAAAAAATGTGTCTTGTAATATTTTCAGTGAAAGACAATTGATCAATTGTAAGTATTTTTATGGTAGTCGTTTGATTATGAATTCGCGTTAACAAAAAAATGAAAAGATTGATACGTTAAAAAAGAAAAGTTATATTGAAATAATTTAAATTACTAATAAGGCAATTAAATCCCAGAGTGATTTACTTTGGCAGTAATTAAATGCTATATTGTTTAAATGCTAAACTAAAACGTCATTAACTATTTGTTCATGTTTAGGTGAATTTAATGGTTTGTGACCTATAGAATGCGACTAAAGTAGCAGGAAGCCATTAAGACTGAATCAAGCTAAAAATATTCTGAATGCAAAGATAATTTTTTTAAACTTCTTCGTATATTTTTTATTTATTGATACAACTTTCTTTCTTTCTTTCTTTTTTTAAAAAGTAATTTTTTATTTCGTTATTAAAAAAAAAAAACTAGAGAAGAAAGAAAAACATAACTTTTTATAAAAAAAATTAACAAAGGATCACATTTTTTTGTGTGTATATATGTCTGTCTTTGATATATGACGTTTTAAAATTTTATCATCTATCCCATACATATATAACTATCAATCATCGGTTATTTTGGTTTTAACAAGAATGTATATATATATTAAATAAAAACAGATAATGTCTGTGTATTCTAAATGAGTTTTACATTTTATGAGTAGTAAATACTAGAGTTATATACAATCATGTTTTTATTTATTGTTATCTATTATCTAGAAGTTATTAATTAATGCATTTTTGTTTGTGTGTTTGAGAGAGTTTGTAGACTGTTTATCTGTTTACTTTGCTTGATTCACATGTCTGAAGTTAAGGATATATACAAGCATTTTCAAATAGGATCCTTAGATAATTATCCACCACACTTGATTTTATATATATTGACCCCCCCCCCCCAATGATATATATATATATATTATTCCCACTTGAGGTAGTCACGGATAATTTTCATTTTGCTTTGAGTTCAGAGAAATTATATTTTTGCTTTGACCTCTGAGTGAGATGCTATTTATTGTCATTTGCTTTTCAAGTGGTGTAGAATCAAAATGCACAATGTATTGTTTTAATTTTATAATGGCCTGCATGTGTGAACTTTATAGTGAATTTTAACTGTTGGTTATTGATTGTTCTTTTAATTCAGAAGAAAAAAAATGTGTGTACATCTTAATTTAGAAAGTATGTGTAATAGAATAATATAAATCATAGAGCAATTATTAATCATTAGAGATGATACAGTGTTAAATGAAAAGTTTTGTGATTAGTAATATTTAAAGCTACCATATATCAAAGGCACTGTATATTAACTTGCAGAAGGGACAATTATCATTCAAGTGCATTTGTATTTGAACTCTATTACGATGGAACTATATTATATTGTGCTGTAAATAAACATTTTATTATTGTTAAATGTGCTGTAGCATTTTGTTTATTATTGTCAGCTCTGACAGTTGATATTTCAAGAGAACTCTGCCCACTAGAGGCCATTTTAAATGTCTCTGAGTGATAGCACAGCTGTGGTAGGCATTTATAAATTGTATTTTCACCATAAACTCTCATATTCTAGACTATACGTGTAATGGTATCTTCTGGTGTTCGATATTAATGTGCCTGATGTTCTTTACAATATATATCTAAAAAATTGTGATACTATTATAGTATGTGATTTGCCTTAAATTTTTTGATGGTGGTTTGAGACAAAAAAACAATGATAAAAATAATCCATAAGAAACTAAAAGTATATTTTTGTCTTAAAAAATTGCAAAATAAAAAAAAATAAAAATCTATACCAACTTGAATATTGGTAGTATGAGTGGCAAATTGAATTTACTATAATAATAGAATTAACAAATATTTTCATTGACTCGTAGTAAATCGTAAGATTTCGCGAGTATTAATGTATTATAAGAATTGTGGACTTAATTAGTGAAGTATTGAATAGCTTCACACTCTTAGATCAAAACACTTCAGCTTCACCTATTTATATATAAAAGTAGGTTGAAGTAAAGAAGGATTCTCTCTTTTCTTCATAGCGTAAGCTTGTGTTTTTAAGACCTATAGAGGTCCCTACCTTCGTATTTTTCAGACGCTTATTTCTAAGGTTACAGCCTTAGTAAATTATTACTTATTACTAATTTTAAAATGAGGAAAATGACTTTTTTTAAAGAATTTTTTTTTTTTCAGTTTACAATTAGCATAATAACTGAAGGACATTTAACTTTTTACTTATAGTAAAAGTTTAATATATTTATTGTAGTTTGAAGAGAAAAAATAAACTTCATTTTGAATGGGAAAGGCTGTATTTTTAAAGATGTAAGCAACTGTAAATTTCAAGATCTATGATGTATTGTTTGGAATTGCAAATGATTGCTTTCACAATGACACTGGTAGTCTTTCATTCTTCTGCACAACCTTTAATGTTATTTTTCCAATTTTTGTGCTTAATGCTAGTATACAAAATTAACAATATTGATGCATTAATTATAAAAAAAATCTTAAGAGGTCAGTACTTTTCAATTGACAGCAAAATCAAAGTAATTTAGTCAAGACTTCACATGTTTGATTTAGTTTTTAGTAATCCAATTTTGAGACCATTTGTGAGGTTATTTTGAGATTTTTGGAATAGCGGAAAGTTTTATTTTTTGTATAGTTTTTTAAAGATTTATGATTATTTAAACATAATAATTGTATAATAATTAGTAAAAAAACAAAAATATATATGATTACACTTTTATTTTATACATATATGTTTTATGTGTAAAGATAAAAGTAAACAGATTCTAGCAAAACAGTAACAAGGAAAACAATGGCTGGTACAAATGACTTTGCCTTCTGAAACTGATCAGTTATATTTTTATGGCACTGTGTTAGAATCTTTTGAGATATTCTAAAAAACTATAAATGCAATATTAAATTTTTAGCATAATTTTACATTCCCATTTCAAAAATAAATTTCAGTCAAAGAAGATTTCATTGATTTTCTGGAGTTGCTTGCTTGGCCGTTTTCTTGCCTACTGTCAGATGATGAAAAAGTTATTTGTTCTCACTACATATTTGTTTATTATTATTTTTCAATATTTTTAAGATTTAAATATGATTTTTAGAATGTTTTTTATTTGTAAATTTATATTTCTAGCAAACAAGTTCAATTTGTTGAATTCTAAATATCTTTATTAACACTTCCATTGCCAATTAGCATAATTAAATCTTAGGTAACTTCACAAAACTTAATTTTTTACACATGAGATTTCAATTTAAATAAAAATTTTGGAAAATAAAACTTATTTTAACAATATTATTATTGAAATTAATTTTAAACATAACTAAAAAAATGAACAAATATTAAAAGCTATAAATTTATTTACGTTAATAAAAGAAAAACAAAGCTTTTTTATGTTAACTTACAATAATGAATTTTTTTCTTCATTTTTTTTTAAAACATAAGTATAGCTATAAAAAAGAAATATATTTTATATTTATTAAATAAAAATGTGTTTCAAGTGATGAAAAACAATAAAAAAAAACATAATTGTAAGAATCACTTTTTCTTGACAAATAAAATGTGAACAAGTATTGCCATTTTGTGTAATTTGAGTTTCGTAATTTGATCTGTGAATAAAAACAATGTTTAAATGTTAATGTTCATTTAGAATTGTTTGCCATAAAATTCAAATATTGGTTGTTCAAGTGTTATACAAATTATATCACAACTAGCAACTTCAATAATTAGTGCCACTCCATTGTATCACAGAATTTTATTTTGCTTTAAAAAATTTTCAAATAAATAATCTAGGCATGACTGGAAAATTTCATGATATGTAATTCTCTTTTTATTTTAATTTGGATTCATGGACAAATATTATGGTAGTATGTGTCTTAAATAAAAATAATAAATAATGAATGCCTAATAAATTAAATGCACACATGTATTTATCCAAAATAAATAGAAAACTATTAAAAAGCAATTCATAACAGGATAAATGACAATAATAAGTATTTGTAATATAATTTGAAATACCACATGAATAAAACATGAATAAAAATCATCTCTCCTTTAAAAGAAGTAAACTCTTTGTTTTACAATTAATAATAAGAAAATATTTGTTACTTTTATTGATACAATATAATTAATTTGTAAAAAAAAAAACAACTGTCACACACAAAAAAAAAACACAACCACAAAGAATTGTAATTCCAAAAATGTGGAGATAAATAAATAGTGATAATAAATATCCATATAATCTAAATGCATTTTTGGTATTGTGTATCCTTGTCAAAGGCAGTAAATATAAAATTTAAAAAATTAATAAAACCATTATACATGTCAAACATCAAATTGGAAGTTACGGAGTCACCAATCTAATTGCGCATATTCAAAACAGTACTCAACTGAAAACTATTAGATTTTCTATTCATTACAAAATTAGTATTAGAAATAAACCAAACCTTTTTAATTTTATATTTCCTATCATTGCATTCATTTTAAACCATTTTAATTTCTCTGGGGTTAAAAACATGATCAAATAATTTCTCATGATCCAAAAACATGGTTGACATTGAAGAATCCAACTCAACTTTATTGTAACAATACACATGCTGCTTAAATCTTATATTACTGTTTGCTCTGGATTTGCCATAATTACATTTTTGTCAATTAATCAAATAAACATTACAAAGACATTTCATAGGATCAATTCTGTCTTTACTATCGTTAATTAAATGACTTAACATAGTAGAAGGTGTTCGAAAATATGCAGAATAAATAAAGTTTATCATAGACAATAGAAAATGATTTTGTTCTATTAAATATTTTGATCTTTAAATATTGTATTTGGATGAGATATTTTTATATAAGATATTAGCCAAACATATTTCTATAAGTGGTTATACATATCCAAATTCTAATGTATCATTTACTTGTAAAATGGCTGGTTTTAAATCTTTTTTATCTTGTAATCCATGATGGTGTACGTATATAGGGAAGGGGATCATCCTAGGTTTAAAATGCATAATTTGATTGCTATTAAATTTACTTTATCATTAAAATGCTTAACATGCTAAATAAAGCATATTTATTGTAATTAATACCTATTAACTCAGATATATACTTATGAATATTATCTTCTTTATTTATACAAATTATAATTCATGGAATTGTTCCATACAGAATGTTAGAAAGATGCTAAAACAGGAAAGTGTTTCTTGCCTAAAAAGAATATAAAGGCAATAGATTTGTACTTTTGGATCAGGATTTATATTATAGAAAATTAAATGAACAAATTGTTAAGTTAAATCATTGGGAAATCAATTTGTAATAAATGTTTTATGAAAATAAGACTTTTAAAAGAGATATTTATTTAAAGGTATATCCATCTGTCACAATATCTCCACATATGTTTGCTAATATTAAATTGCATAAAAATTATTATTTAAGACTAATGATTGAGTTTGGAGGTTCATATTATGAAAAAGTTATAAAACTAGTGTTTAAATGGTTACAGGATGAATTGAGTTTTGCAAAATTTGTGATTAAATCATCTTTTGAATGTGTTAGTATTTTGATTTCTCTTCAAGCAAGTGATAGCTATAGAATGTTTTTTTTTTTTTGACATTAATAAGTTGTATGGTTTGATGGATCCTGTGTTTTTAAAGAAGGCTATTAATGATTTGTTTATTAAAAAGAATTTTGAGGTGCAAAAGATTAAATTTATTATGCATGTTCTCCATTGGATTAGTTAGGATATTATTGCTTCTCTCAATGTTCAATTTTTAAAATGGAGCAGTTGTGGCCAATGGGTATTTCAGTTCATATTTATAACATGGCAGTTGATTATACTGAGGAAAAATTATACAACCTTTATTGAATGATTATAATGATATTGTGAACATTAGATATGTTGATGATGTTTTTATTTGTGCTCTTTTGTAAATGATAAAAAATATTTTTGATAAATTGAATAAGGATCCAAATTTGAAATGGTTTATTGAACAGGAGGTTAATGGAAATATTAAATATCTAGATTTGTTAATAAGGCATTAACATACATTGGTTTATACCAATGCAAATTAAGGCTATTCAAGTTAGAGGCTATATCAGTCCTAAATCTTGTATATATCCAGGATATACATATGTAGGTTTGAAACCATAATTTGTATAAATTTGATAAAAATGTTAATATTTATAAGTATATGTCTCAGTTAATAGGTGTTAATTACAATAAATATGCTTTATTAAAACATGCTAAGCATTTTAATAATTTAATAAAGTTTAAAATAATAACATTGTGGTTGTTAAATCTTGGATATCTTCAAATGAGAAGAAATTGTGTGATAAAGAATATAATGTATGTTTGTGTTACCTATCATATCAAATCATTTAATTAACAGTAGTAAGGATAGAGTTGATTTTAAGGATCATCCTTATATTGTTTATTTGATTAAATGCCAAGAACATAATTGCTTTTATGTTTATTATGGTAAATCCAGAGCAAACATTGATATAATCTTAAATAGCATGTATATTTACAATAAAGCTAAGATGGATTTTTCAATTTCATCAGTGTTTTTGGAGCATGAGCATTTATTTGGGCACATCTTTAATGGTCGTGAAATTAAATGATCTGTATTGAATACAATGGTGAGAACTGGCAAATAATAGAGCTTTGTTTATTTCTAATGATAACTTTGTAATGAATAGAAGGTCTAATAATGATCACTTAAGAACTGTTTGGAATGGGCGCTATTAGACTGGTGATTTCACAACTTCCAAGTTGGAGTTTGACAAGTGTAATTGATTGTTAAAATTTTATATTTATTGCCTTTGATAAGAATGCTCAGTACTGAAAATGCATTTAGGTTATACTGATATTTATTAACTACTATTTATCTCCACATTTTTGGAATTAATATTCCTTATGTTTACAAATATTATTAATTACATTTGCAATACTTAGTATTTAAGTAATTATTTTATCTAGCAGCATGCTCAATTAGCTTGAAAGGCTGATATTTGAATGTAATACTTAGTATTATTATTAAAGTTGGTATGGATAACTTTTAATTATTATGTTGTCATTTTCTTTATGGACAAATAAATATGAATATGTAATTTCACATGGATTAATTTTTTCATTGTTTTTTTTTTCTGAATATCATCTGGCAATTGGATTATGAAGTTTAAAAAGTACATTACATTCTATAACAATATCAAAATAGTTATTTAACCATTTTTAATTAAAGATTTTTACAAGAAATATAAACTTTAAAATTCTTTTACCAACCATTAATCAACTAACATAATTTTTTGTCCATTATTTTTATGTTGAGGTCATTTTAGAGGTCTTTGCAGTATACTACGTAAGGTAACTCAGTAGCCACCTACATGGGGTATCAATTGCATGTGGACACATGAGTGGAATAACTTCAGTATAAATAATCACACTCTAATATTATATGTTGCACAAGTGGGGATTTGTAGACTGTCCAAATTGTGAGTGTGGAAGACCACAAACTATGGTATACCATATTTACAGAGAGTGTCCAATTTATCAAGCCCCTTGTTTTGCTCTACATAATTCAGATAGTGCTTGATTGTTTAAGAACTGTTGGTATTGAATTTTAATATACTGATATCATTCACTAAATAAATAACAAGATTTTACCATATGTTTAACCTTTATTAATATGTAAATATAATGCATATCTTGAGATGTTAAGTATTTAGTTGCTAAGATTATTAACTCCAGGATATATGAGTGCTGCTTAAGATTTATTAATGTTTTATCATATAAACTTATCTCATATTAAATTTTCTATATAAAATATAAAAATTTACTAATTTGTTTGGAAATAGAGCTATTCTACTTTTAACTTTATTGTTCTAATTCTAAACTATATATATATATATATATATATATATATATATATATATATATATATATATATATATATATATATATATATATATATATATATATATATATTACAGTATCTGCTTTCAAATTTTTTATACTACTGCTTCTTGTGTGTTATAAAACTCTAAAGTAAGTAAATGGAAAATGAAGACCACTAGGTCTTAAATAGACAATGACTTAGATAATAATGTAAATAATAGAATCAAAATAAATGAGCCTAGCTATTATATCTGCTCTTATTATGAACTTTCTACTTTATATTGACAAAAAAAACTTAATGTAGTAGTGTGATATTTAATTAAAGAGAAAGAATTTCCACCTTTGATATATGCGTTGTACTGATTTTATAATAGCTGAACGATGTCGTGTTGTACTGAAGATACTCTCAAATCCAAACTTAAGATCAAGACTTTAAAAGTTTAGAGCAGATGTCTTATCTTTAAACCTAAATTCTAATTATATAGGCCAATCTAAAGAGTCTTAGTTTGAGAGCATGAAGATGTTTCTTTATCCACTCTTAAATCCATTATCTTTTTTCATATATTAACGTTCGCGAAATTTTTCATTTTACTACGTGTCAGTATTACGAATTATTAAAAACTATATAATATTCAATTCTATTTACTAAGCACAGAGATCATATGTAAGTAAAGAGAAAGGATTTCCACCTTTAATGTATGTGCTTCCCACTGATAGACCGCCCCCTCAGAGGTTCACTCCCATCTGGCTTCAAATACAGATCTCATACATTTTTACGCACATAGTACCTTCCGCAGCCATCTTCAATTCAAAAATAACCTATTGGGAAGCCTTCAACCTATCCAACTGAAATACCCAGAAGGGACACACTTACCACCCCATCGACATAAACAAACTGCGCAAACTAGCCCGTAGATTGAAACTAGAACCTAAACACACAGACTTCCTCCTCAAAATTAACCTTGGTAGCCTCTCCACTGCTATATTTCTTAATAGAAGAGGCTTCCGCATAGATCCCATATGTTGTCTCTGTCTTTCCAACCCAGAAGATATGGACCATATCCTTCGCCTTTGTCCGGTCTGGCAAGGACTAAGACAAAACTTCCAGAAGCGCATTGATAATAATGGTCCAGATCTAACATCTCTTCAAGGGGTTTTAAATAGAGGCATTTTTGCTGAAATCAGGCTTGCCACTTACATAAACTTTGCCATCTGGTTGACCAGATGCAAGGTATTTTTTCAAAAATTACTGCTTAACGAAATCAATAACTGCTTCCTCAGCATAATTAAAAATATCCAAGAAACAGACAAGAGAGAGGCTGATCCATACCTGGCCATATTAACCTGGGAATTCACAACTGGTCTAAACAGCACCTCTCCAACCAACCCCTAAATAATTTATATGAAAATATCTATTATGATTTAATATCTATTATGATTTAATAAAACCCTCCAACCATAACTTGCCAAAACAGGGTTTACTAACAAAGGTATTTCGTTATAGACTAGATGAATAATATTCACCTTGCAACCACAGACTAAGTTCTTCACTAACATTCATTTTGTATTCTACTGACTTTTGGATCATTTCTTCTTTGTATATATCACCCTGTAACCTCGTCTAGTTAATTCTTGTTATCTTTTTATTTTATTTTTTTTGTAATCACTTATAGGTCAAATAAAATTATCTTGAAAGAGAATGTATGTGCTGTATTGATTTTGTAATACCTTTTAATTTCACAATAGCTTACATATATAGAATGAAGTATTTTGGGAGGGAAATTAATGTATATACGAATGTACTATTATCATTATTTAAATACAGTAGTTATTATTTTATATTCATCCTTGCCTTAATTTAATGGCTGCTTTCTTTTCTTTTTTTGTATTAACTTGCAATCTTTTTTTGCTTTTTGTGGGGCTGAAAAGATAATTTTTTAAATAAATATTTTAATTGTAAAATACCAACCTTGTAGACTTCAGTTTATTTTAGTGTTTGTTTTGTTTAATTTACTACAAAACACTTATTTTGTTTATTCTTTTTTTTTTCCATTGGACCATTGATTCTAGCATTATTTGAAGGTAATGTATTTGTTGCTCAGTATTACTTGAACTAAGTAAGCACACTTCTTCACTTTAGCTTTCTAGTAAATTGTTTGAATTTTTAAAAGCAATTGTATCTTGAGTAATTTACTAAAAGATACATTTGTTTTTGATTTCAGAGTTGCTTATAAAGTGTACACTTTACATAAATTATTTTGTTGATATATTATACGTAGTATTTTTAACGAAACAACGTAATTTCTTTGTAATCATAAATCTATAAACCAAGAGACCATAAAAAGAAATCTTTATATATATTTTTCCTATGTGTGTATCAGATGAAAATTTCTTGTTTTAGGTATAACTGTAATATTTTTTTTTTTTAAAAAAAAGCATTAGTTTGCAACAAAAAAAAATGTAAGCTTATTTTCAACGTGTAAATTATAACTGAAATTATATATATGATATACTTTGCTGTTTCATCTGTGTATGATTTTGATTATTAATATACCAACGTTTCCGCTTGCCCACACAAACCATAAATTGGGTGATGCATAGAATATTATAAAGATGATTGTAGAAGTGATATAAACATTGGCTTATAACAATGTTAAGGTTTTACCAATAGAAAAAATAGGTATATAAAATTGAAAAAATAAAAGTGAGAAAATCTTCAAGTAATGTTTTTTTTAAAAATATTCCAAGAAGTAGGAAGTTTGCATATGTCATCATGTATGTTTGTTGATACAATTTGGTCTTTTTAGTATTTCTATGGCCTGTCTGATCTTACATTGGTAAAGAGTTTAACATGTGGATCGGTTCCCTGTATTGGAAAAAATCTATATTGTGACCTGAATCAATAGTAAGGAGTGAGTGCTGTTGATGATGAGTGTTGATTTCTGATGCAGTGATTACCCATACTTACATAAGAAACTTTACAAATACCACATGAAATTTCATAAACTCCATGAGCCTGAGGAACAATTGAATCTTTAGACTTAGATATGGTGTCACTAATTTTTTGATAAGTAGTATATTCTGTTTTTTTATTGTGGTGTTTTAATATAAAGGAAGTACAGACAGTAATGCATGTATACTAAAATGCTCTAATATAAAAAATAGCATATATTACTTGTCAAAAAGCCTAAAGATTCAATCCCTTTTGATTCTCATGAAGTTTGTGAAATTTCATATGGAATTTGTAATGCTTCTTATGTAGGTATGGATAATCACAGCATCAATACTAGAAGAGGTGAACATGTCAATGCAATTAAGGAACACTCATCATCATCAGCAGTCTCACTTCCATGCTATGGATTTAGGTCACAATATTGATTTTTCTAATAATTGGATCCGAACCTGGTGTGACACTCTATACCAATATAAAATCAGAGAAGCCACCGAGGTACTAAAAAGACCAAATTGTGTCAATAAATGCAACACATGTAAACTTCCTTATATTTGGAAGAATTTTTTGAAAATAACATTCTGAATATCTTATGACTTTTATTTTGTCAATTTATATATCTGTTTTTTCTATTGGTGGAACTTTAGCATTGTGTTTATAGCATCTCTCCAACTATCTTTATAAAATGTTATTATCATCTAGTTGATGGCTTGAGTGATCAAGCTGAAACATCAGTCAATTAATAGTCAAAATCATACATGGATGAACCTGTAAAGTTTATCATTTATATCTGTAACCATGAAAATCTTCATATCAACATATATATATGTTAAAGTTTGATTTTTATTTTGGAATTAAAGATTTTTATACTAAATGCTTTCATATATTTTTTTTTTCAGAATTTGGTGCACAAACCTTCATTATCAAAATTTAACATTTTCCTTTAAGTAATTATTCTTGCTATATTGTCTGATATACCATCAATTCCTATAATATTGTTTATTCATCTTTGATTTATAAATGTTCTCATTGCACCTGTGTGGCCAATAAATGTATGTCTTAAAAATAAATTTTATAATGAACACAAGTATATTTATTTTTTTTAAAGAAAAATTCAATTGAATTTTTATCATAAAAATTTATGATTTTAATTTTATTTTAATTATCAAAGTGACCACACAAGAATATAAATTAGTCAAGCAGTTAGTTGTTTCATAGGCAATGTGACAGTACCAAAATGTTTTAATGGATTTTAATTCTGGAATTTTACATCTAGAATCTAACTTTTTTTCACTAAGTGAAAGGACACAATGATTAATTAATTATCTGTTTCATTGTTTATCTAACTAATGTATGCCAGTATTATGACATAATAAAATTGTAATGGTCAAAACATTTCTATTGTTGAAAAAGACTGCATCCTTAAAGTTTTTAGAAGTTATTTTGTGATCTTTTTTTTTGTTACATTTTCAGCAAACAACTTTGTTGACAGCATTTTTAATAGTTTAATTTAAAAAATAATTAGTCATGTGGATTGGTTGTTACATTATCATGACTAAAATTATCCAAAAACTAATATATATGTTATTAAAACAGACAAAACTCTCCATACAGTAGTGTCACTCAATGGAAGCCAGAGTAATCAATGGATGCCAAAAGGCTTGTGCATAAAATCCCTATCTAGTGCCTACTCATCCAATATCCCCAGACTAGTTTCTAGCTTGTGGCTTTTGTCAGTGAGATGCCTTGAATCTGAGAGCATTGCATCTAGATCTTAGGATCTAATGCAATCCTCTATGTAATATAAATAAAGTGCGCATTAATTAAAAATTATGTAATAATTAAAAATAATAAATATAATGATAATTAACTATTACATGTAGTCTTTCAATCTGCAAAAGTATTTTTAGTTAATTCCTTAACCCTCTCCTCAACTGTCATTAAATTCAAAAAACATAATGGAAGCGAAGCAAATGCTATCAACTCAAATCCCATGAATGCCAAATTTTAACATTAAAAGCTTGTCTATTAAATATATTCATTTTATTTCTATTGATTAAAATTGCCTTCTTATTTTGTCTTTTAATATGGTTTCTCTCTTCATAAAGAATCTTAACACTTTCAAGATCAAACTGATCCAAGAAAACTGAAACACTCATTAAATTATTGAAAAGTAAAAACAATAATGATTTAATGAGTGTTTCAGTTTTCTTGGCTCATGAAAGGACATGTTAATATAAATTTAAGTTTTTATCCTCAAAGTATTATGGTTCTTCATGAAGAGAGAAACCATAAGAAAAGAAAAAAATAAGATGACAATTTTAATAAATATAAATAAAATGAATATAATTAATAGAAAAACTGCTAACATTAAAATTCTAGATTCATGGAATTTGTGTTGATGATGTTTGCTTCCATTGTGTTTTTTGAATTTAACAGCAGTTGAGGAGGATTAAGGAATTAACTGAAAGTACTACTGTGGATTGAAAAACTGTATATAATAGTTAATCACCATTATATTTATTTTTATTGTTATTTATATATATATGTTAATTCTAATATTTTCATGGATAAATGATGATTTCATATTTTTATTATTTTCGGGATACTCCGTGTGGTAAAATAGCTGACCTTTTGGTACAATAACAAGTATCCTTTTCAAAGGCTTTGAAAAAGGTACTTGTTATTGTACCAAAACATCAGCTATTTAGCTATTTTACCACACGGAGTATCCTGAAAATAATAATAATATGAAATTATATATATATGTTTAACCAAAAAGTCCACCTGGAATGTAACAGGCAAAATTAATGATATAACACAAAACTGTATAATCCGGCTGCAGACAAAGTGCCCTGGGAAGACCCATCACAGCAGTATATGAAGATACATTACATCACCCAACATATGTCAGTATATTTACACAAGATCTTATGGTCGACCATGAAAAAGATGGTATGATCTTTAAAACTACTAAAGATTACTCTTTCAGGATTAAATGTATGTTTCATTATATCAATACTAACTATCACATGTTGAATATAGGTTATTTAACAAGACAGTTAAAGTTATAGTCAGCCGATAGCATGATTGGCCATAGCTCAGATATACTCAGGATTTTAATACAGAAATGTCATGTAGAGTATTTGCTTTGCAATAAAAGGTAAACACATAAACTTTATGTTCTAGCATCTTTAATTTAAATTTTTAATTAAATCAATAGCATTGAGACTCTTATTGTAATAGGTAGATCATAAATTATAATATTAGAAAATATATTCCATTATAATATTAGCTAGTAAACTTATTTATTAATTTAGGTCCTAATGGCGCAAACATCAATAGAAGTAACAAATTCTGGATTATATTCTAGAATTAAAAAAACAAAGTGGAGGTGATGTAGGAGGTAAATGGGATTTTATTATACCCTGTACATCACCAACTACCCAATTCACAATTTCAATAAACCTTGCATGCATTATCAGGGAAAATATATGCTCTAATATTTGGTCTATTTAATACATTGCATTTTCTGGTTCAATGTATGACATATAGCAATGGCAAAGTTACATTTATTTACAATCCATCAATACCAAATAAATAATTAACTAATACAATGTTCGCAAAAATTAGATAAATAAATAAATAAAATAAAAGACCATCACATGTACTTGTTTCTATACATGGATAATGTATATGAATTAGATAAATAATCACAGTATAAGCTTTTTTCACAAATATATTTGATTTCAGCTCCTTATAGGAGAGAGGATGGGTTCAAACACCTAGTCAATAACTTCTCCAATATGTCAAAATCAGAACCAATGAATCTATACCCCCAGATTTATAATAATGATAACAGTCATTGGTATTGATAAACCTGTGAAAGTTGGCCATGATGAGATAAGGAATAAAAGAGGGAATTTGAACCTCAACACAGCTGGGAATATCATATAATTGACCTGTAATAATTTATGGAAATAATTCATTCCCACCCTTTTGTGCTAAACGCACGAGATCAACTTAAAGATTAGGGAAACAATGTAAGCACCATAATGTATGGAGACTCTGCTCAAACATACATTTATATAACAAAAAACAATGGTATTCCTGTGGATATATTCATCCACACAAAGGAATAACAAAGCATTAAGTACACTGTGGGTTTTCTAAACATCATCAAAACAACAAGCATAATTACAAAATGTTCTGTGGATTAACCATAATCACCAGCATGAAACGAATGTAAAGAATATAAAAAATGGCAAATGATTGTTCTGCAGATTAGACCACCAGCACAGAATAATATTATAAAATAGAGTTAACATTTATTTTCCAAATAAGAGTCATAAAATGACCCTCTTCAATAAATCTACTAAATTGAGAGACACTGCAGTCTTGCTAAACTGAATTAGGACATAAAATGAAATAAATACTTTAGTATAATAAACAACTAAGATAATAACCAACTCTGCATAAAACATAGGCAAAATAATAATACATAGTAAATATGAGTATAAGCACGAACCCTGGAAAGATATACAGAATTAAGTTATGTGGTGTTGATGCATGTTATAGATTCATTAAATAATCATTAAACCTTTATGCAAGTGCTGTTCCCTAATAATCGACTCGCTTTGATTCCTATATCATATGTTTAATCCCATGAATTTAGATTGATAAATAATTATTTTGAATACAAGAAAATATATACTGTGAACTTCACACATATATAAGATAATATGAAAATAGAAATCAAAATAAAATACGTACTTGTATTTTAAAACTATGCTAAATTAAAATACCTAATATTTAAATATATTGATTATTCACCAATAAAATCAATACATCACATTTTCTTAATACTTAATATACAACATATAAATTAAATAGTTTTTAATTACAACATATAGAATCTTATAAGTTTGATTATATTCCTCTTCATTTTCACTCATAATGAATACTCCATAATTAATTGATTCATGCATAGGCTCTCTGAATATTCGAGGTATTTTAAAAGATATGACATATATAATTTTAATTAGAGTATTCCTCAAAAGTTAATAAACTTTAGTATTTATATTTTAGGCATTTCTCCAAAGTTAAAATATTTTCATTATCTTAATTTATCTAGCCAGCATCAGAAGATTATGAATAGTTATCTGAGCAAACAATTCCCACAATTGCTATGGTAGTTATAAAATAATTTTCTGGTTAGCTATTATTTTCTTTCAACACTTATTGTTATTATTTTAATAATAAAATAACTTATATAGTGGAAATGTTATCTTTAATATAAGTTTAAAATGGGATATAACTAATTCTTTATTGCACACAAAGACACTAATATGGTATTCCACTCCACACATATATAGCACAGCTATGTATGTTAAAGTTATGAAAATAATATATTCTATCCAAGGTTAATATAGTATTTTATTTAGTATAACTAAATGTGTTAAAGTCATAAAAGTAAAATATCATATCTGAGATTAATATAATCTATGAACAATAAAGAATATTTCCAGATAAACTGATCTCTAAAATTGTTCTCATTGTCGTGGTTAATAATATCAGCACATTTCAATTATAGACATTTTGGAAGATTATCAGCAGTTAGATTATTGGTTAGCCAACTGGAACAGACTTGTCTAAATTTAGCTACACATATTGTTACTAGCACATAATAATATCACAAGTATGAATTATATAAGAAAAGTTTTAATTTAACTTCTTTCTTTGTCCTTAAAAAAATTTTTTTTAAGGAGTAGCTTTCATATTTCTTATATGTTTAACAGCAAAAAAAAAAGATTTTCTTTACATACTTGCTGTATTATTATTATTATTAATTATTATTATTATTATTATTATTATTGTTGTTGTTGTTGTTGTTATTATTAAGACAAAACAATCTCTGCACTTCTTTTTTCTTTTTATCCAATTATATTTCACATCATTTACATATTTCTGTTAAAATGAAAGACAAGAGAGGGAAAAAATGCTTTATCATATCCTATCAACTAGTTCAAAATGAATTAAATAAATCATTTTAACCAAAGTAAATAATCTTTAGGATTATTTAAGGAGAAAAACAAATAATGATTATTATTATTATTTGTTTTACTAAATTTGATGTAATATGCCATTGGTTTTGCAGGTTAAACATCTCTTCTCTAACCCAGTGGTTGGAAAAAGAGCAATACTAATATATAAAAAAAATATACAATAAGCAAAGCAAAAAATGAAATTACTTAATCTAATCATTGAATTAATTTGAATACAAGTATCAAGTATGTAGAAAGTGCTAGGTATGATAATCAAGTCATCTAGAAGAAGATAAAGAACTTTAAAATCAGTTCCACCAAGCTATATATTTGCACCCAAATATAAGGTTACTATATATGCACACCCATGCTGCATGTATGAGGTTTGTCTTACTTCTATTCAGCATATAAAGTCTTGAAATAAGCACTTATGAGATGAATTGTCATGAAAATTACTAGAAGTTATAAAATGTTGGACAATCTGAGAAGCCATATTCAAAAAAATGTACTTATTTTTGTTAAATAGCTTCAATTAATATAGTAGTAATTCTTTTTTTCTTCTGTAAAGTTTAATAATAGTTTGAAAAAAAAATCAAATAGTTTATTACTTGAGAGTTCATAAGAAGCTTCATCACCAAAAGTGACAAAGCTGAAACTGTGATCCATGGCCTTAAGCTGTCACCCTGCCGCCACTACATTAAACCATACAGGGAAGTTCGAAGATTGATATTGCATTACACATTCAACGTAAATCCCTAACAAATTTATAACAAAGTGATTTGTTGAAGAACATAATTTTCCATTATCAATAAAATAACTGATACCGGTTTTTGTATATATATAAATGCGCAAAACGTGACCAGCTCCTTGCCTCCAGTAAAGTCTTTCATGACACCTGATCTTTAACTGCTCTTTCCTTTTCCTGATTATCAATTCTCACCTACCCAGCATTATAGAATAGTCAATTATAAAAGAAAATATTCATGTTTATTTTAAAAATGCTAATACCATTAAACAAGTTATTAGAATCTCTTCACTATACATAACCACATAAGAGTATAACATTTCTGCTCTCATAACATAATCTAGCCAGATGACAAATAGAACATTATATAATCATATTATTGTACAATTTATTCATTTATTTATCCTTTATTAGTATGTAATCACTATTCATTGTTAATAAAAAAATTTATTGAAATGAACTATTAATAGATATTGGATTTAACCGGTAGCATTTACAATCGTTGTTTGTATTTGCTACTACCTTACTTCCCCTTATCATGCTTTAGTTTCTCATCTCATTTAACTTAAAATAATCTCATCTGCAGCATCAAGATGTAGTTTATATAATAGGTTTTTTTTTTTTTTTTTGATATTTGTTATATTATATAAAATATAATTTAGATTCACAAATTCCTTTTGTTTATGATGTTTTTGAAACTCTTTTTCAGAAAACACTTTCTTTACAATTCACACCTGTTACAATTTAACATATATATATATATATATATTTAATAATTTGAAAATAACACTGGACTATGATCATAATTGAAAATAACAGTTTATCTTTTACTTATAGTTTTCTTTATAGTGGCGAATGTATTCTGAATGAGAAAATATTCATTATTTTGTTATTATTTTTAAAAATTGCATGACTGACATTTCCAGTTAAAAACATTATATATATATTAAGATATCTAGGAGACTCATCATTGAATTGTTTTATTTTTTGTGCAAGGTAGAGACCTGCATCGCTTAGTGAACCCTGGAGCTCAACATTCATGGATTGTGGCTGCAGTTCTCTCACTTTTTATGAACTCCTGGACAATAAATTGCATTGATAAAAAACAAAAAAGAAATTTGTTCTAACTTATTTAATTAGTTTTAAAAAATCCTTTCTAAGCTTACACGCGCCCCCACACACAATTAATCATCTAATAGATACTTATTGATGCGTATGATTAACATTTATGAAGTAATTTGTTTCTTAATTTACAGTATTTTAAATGAAATTGAATGATGTTAAATGCAATAAAAAAATTTGTAATAATTTTGTTTATAAAGAATTAAATATATATGTAATATAGAGGAATTCACTTATTGAAAAGCGGTAATGAATACTTGAGCAATAAATGATGCCCTATCAGACTCTGTGTTAAGGCAAAAAAACATAAAATAGATTTTTTTTCTCACTTCTATCGTTTAAAGGTAAAAGTTGTGGAATAGCCCTTTTTAAAAAAAATAAAAATAAAAAGAAAGCTTTCTGTGTGTACTATAAATAGAAATGCATATTGATTTTAGCAATGTGGATGTCTAGGTGTTCCATCTTATTTGTGTTTTTTTTTTTTTGGGGGGGGGGGTACTTCTAAAATGGAAACTTATTTTTTAAAAATAATTCCGTTGTTTAACCGACATATTAGTTTTATTATATAATTAATTTTTCAGACTTTTTCTGATGATCATAAAGCTATATATGTATGAAATGAAAAGGATTTTTATTTTGTTAATATTGTTGATATTTTTATGATCTTTTGTTGTAATTTTTACTAGTCATTCATTTGTGTCAAAGTTATGAAGCAGTGCATTTGACACATCAATTAGACTGTAGTAATTTGCTATGCATAATATATACTGAACAACGATAAAGATATGTGTAAGAGATTGTGGTCTGGGCCAACTGATGAGTAGTGATTCAGTACGAAATGGCATCTTGGGGATCATAGATCTTTTTCACATGTCTTTGGTCATACATTTATGACTACACCCTTCCCTAAGGTGTTAAAAGTGAATAGAAACCATTCCTTAGCTTTCGTGAATGAAAATTGCACTTTAGAAATAAATATTTTCAGATCATATTTTGATAATTACGATTGCAATATTTTTTTAATTATATAAAAGCATTTTCTGACATAACTTTGATATTGTATTCATTTTAGTTTTAACTTGATAAAGCAAAAGATTTAAATGATTAAATTTCTATTGCAATATTTATTTCGTAATTATATATATATATATATATATATATATATATATATATATATATATATATATATATATATATATATATATATAGAGAGAGAGAGAGAGAGAAAGAGAGAGACAGAAGAAGCTCTGAAGAAAGTACTTGTTATTATACTGAAACACTAGCTATTTAGTTGTTATATTTTTATTGCATGGAAGTTCCTGGAAATAATATTATAAATTCATTTATATATATATTGACTATGATGTACTGATCTTTCTTTGAAAGTTGCATATCTTCTCTGAATTTGGACTTATTCAGTTGCTGCAAAGTAGTAAAATGATAAATTGATGGATGGAGAAGGTAGGAGGAAGAGATATATTAAAAAACGATCATTTCATTTTCATAGCCAGAACTTTCACTATTTGTTTAACATTGTTCTCTTTGAGATTAGTTGATTGAGTATTTTATTATTAAATAAGCATTATGGGGGATTCATTTAAAATGTTTACATTTTAATATTTTATGCTGAACACTGTCAGGTGAATGTTCAAACCTGGAATAAAGTACACCAACTTTAGAGTCATCTTAACATCTCCCAAATATTTGTTAATGATCATCCATCTATCTAACGTATCTATCAACAATAACTTAATAACTATAAACTGATAATTAAAATATTTCTATCTTTGGCATAATAGTTTTATTATTATTTATTATTCAATTTTAATCAATGTTATCCTCTATATGAATGTTTACTATACAATTATCGGGGTTTTTTACACACCTTTTTATTCATTAGTATGAGCATTTATAGAATCTCATTAGTTTATTTTTTTAAAGAAGGCACAAATATTAAAGGATACATACCAGCTTATAATGAGCTAACAAAAACTATTGCAACAAAATTAACACTTTACCTTTGACAAAGATTAATTTCTATTTTATTTAAAATAAAAAGAAAAATATTTATTCTAGGATAGATAAAACTATTACTATCATTCCATGAAGAAAAGGTGCTAGTTTTTGAAAGTATTAGTGTAGAATATTGACCTTTGATTTAATGTTTAATAATGGTCCACAAAGATGTAATATTTATATCAAATGATTAGCAAGGTTACCAAAGATATGTGTGTTTTTATTTTTGTTTTTCAAAGTAATATTTGATTACTTATGCATTACTCTATTGAAAGATGATGCATTATCTTGAAACAATATTTATACTATGGGTATCTAATTTCAAAAATGTGTAAACTTCTTGCAGGTGTGCTTAATTTATGCAGAATAAGTAATTTCATTAAAAGAATATGTTTGTGATAGTTTGATAATCATTTGGGATAGCAATCTATTTGATAAGGCAGCCTACATTTTAAAGTGAATTTAGAGATTGTCCAAACATGCAATGTGCAAGACTTGACAAAAATAAAAGAGAATTTACATAATATGTTAGGTGAGAATGTAAACACTATCGTGGAATGCCTATAATCTGTAGAAATGTTTTCATGATTATAAATTTAAAATTCTAACAATGATTCACCGGAATCCAATCTAAGGTGTATTTAAAGATGATTTGAAAAGAAAGTGAGATTGTATTTTGGTATTGATTAGTTTTACTGTATTTTATTATTACTGCCATTTTTCTTTGTCTCACACGTCAACATAAAATATATGATAAAATGATTATTACTTATTAGAAAAAAATAAATTTGACTTCATTTGATAGATATTTTTGTTTACTACTGAAATAAATTTTAAATGTTCACATTTTGTTTTTGTAAATATTAAGAAAATGAAGATATAATCAAAACAAAGACTTTATACATCATCATTTCTAGAAAGATTATTTTTGGTTTATAAAATCAACAAAATATTTTTTAATTTTCATTATATTTATACATCCGATCGAATAATTATTTATTTCTCTTATATCTAACAAATTATGCTTTAAAAGTTTAAATTTTTTTAATATTTATTGCAAAATTGCAATATTTTTTTACTCATAAATATAAAGTAGATTGTTTACTTTAAAGCTAGAGTTTTCTAATTTGCTTCAGGCCATATTTATATTAGCTGTGAATATAACATTATATTTTTGAAAATAAAGTATTTCAAGTCAAAATAAGTTATTAATAATTTATATGTCTTGATATCTAATAAATATAGTGCAAATTATTTTTTTAAAAAATCCAAAACCATAAAAAAAAAATCTAAAACCATAATAAATTTGCAAATAAACATGTTTTTGCATCATTGGAAACTACAATGTCATTAAATGCTGAACCTTTTACAGCCTTTGCAATAGGCCATGGTTAAACATGTCAGGGCAGGGCTTATGTCTATTATAAGATTGGAAATTTTGAATTCCATGCCTTTTAGTGCAAAATCTTCAGGGGAAAAAATTATTATAATAAAATATACCATTTTACATGCAATTTAACGTATAATATGAAAAAATTCACCAGGAGGTGAATTGGCCAAAAGACATTTCTCTGTCATCCGAAATTTGACAGGGCTAGATATGAAGAACAAAACAATGATATTTTGACTAGTTTAAGGTCTCTTGTGCATGTTGGCACACAGTTGCTCAATGGTTTGTGGCATAAAATAGTGTATTTTCTGCAACAGTTTTCTCAAACTATAAGTTTAATAATGGAAACAGCATTTATTACTTTTTAATATATATACATGAAATATATGGCAAATGATTAATGCAATTAAGTTTTCAATCATTTCAAATAATAACTTTAATAGACATCACATGATCACCATATCTTATGCTAGCACACAACTGTTATTAAACAGGCAAAACTTTCCATACAGTAGTGCCACCCTGTGCCAACCAGAGTAATCAATGGATGCCAGAAGGCTTGTGCATAAAATCCCCATCTAGTGCCTACTCATCCAATATCCCCAGACTAGTTTCTGGCTTGTGGCCTTTGTCAGTGAGGAGCCTTGGATCTGAGAGCACTGCACCTAGATCTTAGGATCCAATGCAACTCTCTAGCCACCACCTTTTATCTCTACTTAACTACAAAACTATGAGAATGAAATTGAAAACACAATAATATTTTCAATGTAAGCTCAATAGCTTATATAGTCATATGGTCTGAATTCAATTCAGCACCCTTATATTTTGGGTCTTTGGCTCTTTAACAACCGTAGCCACCACTATTCTATTAGGCAGGATTGGTGTTGAACCACTAAACACCACATGATCACCATCTCTTATGCTTAAGAGTTGCATTAGATTCTAAGATTTAGGTGCAGTGCTCTCAGATCCAAGACTCCTCACTGACAAAGGCCACAAGCCAGAAACTAGTCTGGTGATATTGGATGAGTAGGCACTAGATGGAGATTTTTTACACAAGCCTTCTGACATCCATTGATTCTTCTGGTTGGCACAGGGTGGCATTACTGTATGGAGAGTTTTGCCTGTTTAACTTTAATAGAATAATTTATAATGTTTAATGTAGAATCTATACTATAGCATACAATATATTAATCTGAAATATCTTGTAGCATTAATTATATACCTTTGTGTACATAAATTAATTAGGTGATTTATTTACAAATTATTTCTTTTTTTATATCATCAGGTACTTAAGTGACCTGAGAGAATTAACTACTTTCTATGCATTCTATTATATTACTTTATTTTCCTATGCATTCTATTATATCATTTTATTTTTCTATTGTCGTATGATAATATCCTGTTTACACGCTTCCTACAAAGAATTATTCACATTTACTTAGTAAAATCCCTGACTTATAAAACAGTCTATGGAATGGAATAATACAAATTATTAGACAAAACATAAAACTTTAGTATGGATAACTTGTACTTATATAGAAAGATTCATGAGATGATTTTTTGAAGTTAATTATTGTATCATTTATCCACTAATGTACAATATGGAATTTGTTTTCCAATAGTTAAATGCTTTAACTAAAGTATAATAGAATCATATGTCTTTAATTATTACAGAACATATTTAGGAGTGCATTGTTACTATGAGGATGCTGATTTAGAGTGTGATCACCACTATTTTGAATTCTAAGGACTACCCAAATCCACTGCTGACACATCTAAGCAATAAATGACATCAAATAATCCACACAGAGTTGCTTGGATATGTAAGTGGTGGTTTTGGGGCATTTTTTAGAATTCAAAATGGCATTGAGCACACCCTTAAATACTAAACATTTATAACTTCTAAAACATGAATGTTATTAAGTAACAATGGTGCAAAACACCGAAGTATGGGGAGGGGGAATGATAGTTTTGACGATATGCAGTATTGTCCAAGAGATGCAGAAGTTTGATCAAACTAAAATTATAACTTTTAAAATATGAATTATATTACAATATATGCTCATAAGCACATGTTGGAATAATGTAAAATTGATCATAGTATATGCCCATAACCATATGAAATAAAAGCATATTAATTTTACTAGCTTGTAATTTATAAAATATGAATTTAAAATACTTAAATAGAAAAAATAAAGGAAAAAAATAATGGAGGTAAAAGCTTCCAAAATATGAATTTTATTACAATATAGTCCTATAACCACATGTTGAATTAATGTAAATGTTTAATAAACATGGCTTATAATTTTGATATACTAAAAGCCTTCTAAAATATGAATTTTATTAAAATATAGACCTATAACCACATGTTGAAATAATGTAAACATTGAATAAATGTAGAAACTACTTACTTGCTGAAGCATATTAATTCCACCATTAATAATAAAGAGTAGTAATTAATTTATTGAGCTCACAGAAAGCATGTGTAAATACTTTAAAAAGGCTTTAACTTGTATTCAATGCGCTTTAAAATTCATAGTTGCAAGATTTCGTGTAAGTTAATTTGTAAAGGAAATAGTGGACTTAAACAGTTGAGAAAACAACTACTTCACGCTTCCAAATCAAGATGCTTCAGATTCACCTATATAAGTGGAAATTTAGATTAAAGATAATATGGCCTCTTGTGTTGTAGTTTGGAAGGTCCCTCTATCTGCAAAATATGCTTGATTACAAATTTTAAAGCACATTTAATACAGGTTAAAGCCTGTTTAAAGTATTTACATTAATAATAAATTGCATTTTATCTTAACATTTCATCGATGTCATTAAATCAGACAACGCAAACTGTAATTTAAAGTGAATGATCTATCTTCACGCTTTATTTGCCAGTACTTAAGATTTGCCCATATATAAACATTTGGGTTCAGAAAGAATAAGTGGATTCATTTTATTCTTTCTTAAATGCTATATCTTGTATGGGCTCTGAAAAGTATTCATTTATTATTTAACACTCCTTGAAAAGGCTGATATTTAGTGAATTAATAAATCATATTTTTTTTTACCAAAGCTAGTAATATTGAGTACTTAATTTCTCACATGTCGGTATTAGCTGGTGGATGGATAAAAAGAATCTAAATGAGAGAGAATTAAATTTCTCAAAAATGATAATGTTATTACTGATGGTGAACAGGTTAATGTTTATAATACCTGTTTTATATTTGAAATAATCAAATTAATTTTCATAGAAATTTGTTGACTATTTCATATGTAAAATAAATATTGGATTTTAAATAAGATAAACACTAAGCTCTTCTTCACTGTCAGTAGGTAGCATTATCATCTTTGAGAAATTTAATGAATAAAACTTTTTCATTTAGATTCTGTTTATCTAACTTCTAGAAAATAACCACATGTGAGAAATATTCACTTTGGTAGGAAAAAAAATCTGATTTATTAATTTTTTATTAATTACAAAATTAATATTCTTTACATTAGACAATTATTCTTATGACTAATGTTAAGATAAAATATAATTTATTATTAATTGTCAAATTAATGTGCTTTAAGTTTTTAATTATTGATGTTAATTGCAATTTTGTAATGAATGGTCATATTGTGACCAGTGTGGTTTTACTTGATGTCATTTATCGCTTAGATATAACATGGGTGTTTTTTGGGTGGTCTTTAGATTTCAAAATGGCCGTGAGTGCATTTTAAATCAATACTACTTTAAGATGTGATTTACATGTATGTTTGAATTTCAGTATGATTCTGTAGATTTTTACATCTGCATGTCAAACACTCTCTATATATAATAAAAATAATTTTTATGATAAAAGTTCTAATATATGCAATACATAATTTGACCAATTGTTTAGTGTTTTTGTACTTACGTTTTTATAAGGGTTGAAAATATTTGAGTACAACTGATGATGATTTAAGTTGTGTATAATTTAAGTTTATATTTGTTTAGAAAAAAATCATCTTTCTTTACTAATCATCTATTTAACAAAATAATAATAGTAGGCATAAATTCTTTTCAGTAATTTGATATTCAAGTAAAAATTAATTTTTTTTTTTTTTTGAAGTCTATTTTTTACTCTCCCCTCCCTTCCTGCATTTATATTGTAGGAAAGTTATTTTGGAAACTTTTAAAAACTTATTTATGACCTTTTCTTAGAAAAGGCAAAAGCTTTCTCAGACACTGTCCTCTCATTATTAGCTAGCAAGACAATCATCTAAATGACTGCCAGTTTCAATCTGTAACCAACTTATGGCTGCTATTTTCAAATGTGACAAGCAAAATTATGGTTAAATTGAATTTCTTTTGACATTCATTCTATTGAAAAACTCTTGAGATAAACCATCACTTTTGTTAATTAAAATTATTAAAAAAAATAAGATTAAAATCAGAATGCCCTTTTAGAAGATTTTTATTTTATTTGTGATGTACCTCATTGTTCGTTTTGAATTTTATAAGATGGTACTTGTGTTTCCCAGAAGATTATTTTCAAATTTTCACTAAACTTTAGACAACTGCAATCATGCCATTTGCAGACATGTTTATGTATATCAAGCAAAAGCGTGTTTTTTAAAATTAATTTTATATTTAGTTTAAAAAAATAATTTTATAGTAATTTAATAGTCTCTTTGTCTATTTTATAAAATTAAATGCCTTTTCTGTGCAAAATTTGAAACAAAATAAATAGATGTAGCATATATATAATTTAATCCCTCACTATCTTTTTATTGATTAATTTAATATAATACACCATTTCTCTCTTCT
This sequence comes from Epiperipatus broadwayi, assembly GCA_028023455.1. Classification (NCBI taxonomy): domain Eukaryota; kingdom Metazoa; phylum Onychophora; class Udeonychophora; order Euonychophora; family Peripatidae; genus Epiperipatus; species Epiperipatus broadwayi. Next base: position 143,831 of record JAQFVV010000563.1, on the reverse strand, counting down.
TTTTAAATTTTTTAAAGTAATTTTATTTTATTTCATAATTGTTTTCCAAAACCCGCATCTTTCATCAGAGATTTATAAACATTTTATATTGTACTATATTATACTAACTTCAAATACATTTTAATTTTTCATTTAAAATAATGAAAATTTACATTGAAACATATGTGAAACAAATATTAAAAAAAAAAACAAATCTTTTATATATATAATAAACACATAATAAAACAATTCTCATCATTATAATACCAACAAATCATTGTATAACCTCCAGCTGTTCCAGTAACAGAAGGTATGCTATCTAGTGTAAGCTTGAGAAATCTATAAATGCTACCATCCTGTGTTGCCTTATAACAATTTCCAGATTAAGTTTTAGCTTATCACTTTTCATCATCAGAAGTTTTGAATTTTGAAGTGGTACTTCTGGTTTTGGATCAAATGCAACTTGCCTCCAGCAGTCATCATTTTATTATTTGTTTTACTATCAAGCTACCAACATAAATTTAGAGGCATCTTAATGTTTTCAATCTAATCTAAGTTGTTTGTACAGTGACATATATCTCACTAGGTTATCTATTTATTTTGGTATTCTTAACTATAGGCATTCATACCTTTGACCAGAATTGGTATAAATCAACAAAATATTATATGAACCTAGTTTACATAATGGTTTTCCAATATTTTTTTTTTACTCTGGTTATGCCATATAAAAAAAAACAACTAAAGATACTAGTATGTGTATATATCACTTTCAACCATTATTAATCCACTGCAGGATCATGGTCTATCTTCTCCGATATCTGGCCTCTTCTCCATATCACACCAGCACCCTTCCTCATTTCATCTATCCATCTCATATGTGATCTCTTTTTAAATTTTTTACAATCTCTTGGAATCTAGTTTAAGATTTCAACTGTCCTCTACTGTCATCTCATTTAACAAGAAATCAAAAACAAAATACATAAATGAGAGAACAAACAAGTGTTACTGACATTATTGAAAGAATTAAGAGACTGAAATGGAGTTGGGCTGAGCACATTGTTAATAGTAATAATACAAAAGTGTAAAAGGCATTTTCTGGAATGAAGGTGCATTAGAATCCAGATTCATTACTCCAAAATCCAACATTTTTACTGATGAAAGCTTTAATCTAGAAATAGTCTTGAGGATATAGAGATTACAACATTGAATAGGCATCTGTTAAGCACTATTATTTAGCGTCTATTAATTACACAATTTATGTTGGATGAAACAACTGTAAGAAGGAAAGAGAATTTTATTCCTGGTAAGATATTTTTATAGTTTCTATTATGTATTTTAAGTTGATATTTACAAATCTTAAAGGCTGTAGATTCAGCTGAAACTGAAATAAATAAAATTGGTTTTAAAAAGTGAAAAAAAAAAGAGAAATTAAATTTGGCTTACTAATAATACAAGTATTACATTTTATAAACTTTAGTTAACTATCTCCACACATATATACAATCAGTGCTCAACTTTATATTAAGATAGCCAATCTTCATACTTTAATGGACAGGCTTCAAACTACTCCAACCCACAACTCTTCAGCCTTCCATTTCATTGAAAATATGATGATGGAACAAAACCCATGTTGAACGTTCCATCATTAGATTTTCAATGAAATGGAAGGCTGAAGAGTTGTGGGTTGGAGTAGTTTGAAATCTGTCCATTAAAGTATGAAGATTGGCTATCTTAATATAAAGCTGAGCACTGATTGTATATATGTGTGGAGATAGTAATCTAGACCAACTGATGATTGTTGGTTTAGCATGAAATACATATATTGGTGATTATTTATCTTTTCAGCATGTGTGTGATCAGGTGGATCAACAATATGAGATGGCACTGAGAGTAGTAAGTCATGTGAAAGTCTGAATTCGAATCCCACATATATATAAATGCAGGTTTAAGCCTGTACAATGTATTAAACTTTAGTTAATAAATAAAAGATCTGATAATCTTTAATATTTTCTTTTGTTTGTTTAATTTTTACTAATATAAATCGCAGTTGGAATAACAAGTTTGAAATAATAAACTTTTTCATGCTGTAATTAATTCTTATATATTTTAAAAATAATTTAAAATGAGTATTTTTACAGCAATTTTTGATTAATTACTGAAACAAATTCTAAATAGTAAATCACACTCTTTCTATGAGAATGACCCTGGAAAGAGTTTAATGAAAAGTTAAATACTTCTAAGATCATCTGTTCGAAAAATCATTCAAGGTGTAATGTGGTGTACTTTTTGTGTGTAGAAAAGTAAGAAATGTAGTAAATAGATAAATATTTGATTATTTATTCTGAAGGTCAGGAAATGTTGATCACTGCAGTAACATGTCCAGTACAAATGTTTCATTCATTGTCTATTTTTTATTTCAACTAGAAATCAAACCAGGAAATGTTTGGTTTTGAAATTGTCATTAAATTATAATATATAAAAATATCAGTGCAAAAGTAATAACAATTTGATTCAGAGAAAATCCTTTTATCATCACAATAATTGAAATATATTCATGTACAAACAATAATAAATCTGATGCTTCTGAAAATATTTTTAGGAATTTGAATAAACATTTGATGATATACTTCATTTTTAAATGTGAAAGTAATAACATAAGAAAGGAACATGTTATGGATAAACATGAACTTTGAAGAAAAAAGTGAACATTGTAAAAGGTTTTTAGAATTTTCTTAGTAATTGCAAATATCTATTTAAAGTTTAAGAAATTACTTAAAGCTTACTTTTAAAATGAAACAGAAATAGTGGGGAAATGTTTGCCTGTGCTCAAAAAAAAAAAAAAAATGTAGGTAAAGGGAGAATGATATGAACTTTAGAATCATAAATTTCAATACAGTCTTAGAGGATGTTGTTTTTGAATATGAAAATGAAGCAAAGATTAGATAAGATTGGATAGTTTAAGTGCCAGTGAAACTGATAAACTGTTATATGAAAAATGGAAAAGAGCAGTTTAGATAAATTTATATTTGTTGTAACATTTTTTATGCTCTGTAGTGATTTTCCAACATTTTCCATATTTTTATTAGCTGATATATAATATAATTTGATGCCTGTATTTCTTCAAATCAATATACTGTAATGGGAGAAAGATCTTTGAGATTCGCATATACTGATCCCGGGGGCGCCACTAGTCCGAAAATAGGAACTAGACATTTATTTTAGGGTGGACAGGATATGCGAATCAAAAGGCAGCGAACTACACTCAAGGAGGAACAAGATATCTTAAATATTATTTAGACAGCTGAGAAATCAAATCACAAAGACAAACGTCAGCCAAGTAAATTTAAACAATTTATTAATTTTATAAGTTAGACAATATAGTAAAGACATCTAGCCACGAATATAAAAGTGACTTATGTTAACATACGTATATTTACCAGAGAGTGCACAAGAGTACGACAAACATGAAGGCATTAAACATTTTGGCAATAAAATTCTCTCATTTAAAATATAAGAAATGGTTAGGATAATGTCTTCTTTCTGGCAAGTTGTAAAATTACAAAAACAAACAACAACCCTAGCTTCCTGAATCAGGGATAATAAAACAGTTACTGTCCCGTCGGAAATCGACGAAATCAGCGCGGACATCCGAGCAGTAATATTCTAATTGCTGTTGTTAAAACGCTGCAGGACTGCTGCACATAATACTACATTCAAAGTAAACATGGTTGATCTCACCTACAAGACAGCAACAGATATTTGATTATAATCTTACGTAATCCAGAAAAAAAATAGACTATTTTCAGACAACACGAAGAAATAACTTGACAAATAGCCAGCAAAAAGATTTTGTTGTTTGCACAAACAGCGCAAATGAAACATGTTTAAAGATTCTTTATTGTACAACTAAGGGCAGGTAAATAAATAAAGATTATGAAAACTGCCAATGTGTTTTGTAATAGTTAATGAAATAATCAGGTATATATTAAACATATAAAATACAATCACCTTATGCACCCCCTGATAAATGAAAATTGCAAACAAACTTGGAATCTTAAAACTAACATTCCAAGACACACTTTAAATACTAGAAAAGAGTACATACAGATAATAAATAATTAAAAAAAAACAATTAATACCATTTTAAAACATATTTATCATTAGATTGAGTGGAGATTTAATTAAACACAATTTATTTACCCTGGCTAGAATAGGAAAAAGTTTAGCTTACGGTAAGGCAGAGTCCTAGTGATTTAGTGACGAGTGCACACTTTTGATAATAGTTCATCTTTCAGGTCCTTTGACAGCGGCAAGATAGAGGTAGTGTTTATTTTAGAGGTTCATGGCATGACTGAAGAAGAGCTGGTAGGCGTGGGTCTGTCCTTTGTTTAAATTAGCCAGACATTCTAATGCTGGCAAAACTCACAGCAGTGGATTTTGGCATCTTGCACAGCAACAAACTTTGTCAATAATTATTTCTGTTTTTAGCAGGCAAGTCTATGTCCGAACAGCTACTCAAACCATCTGACTCTTAGCAGGCAATAATCCAAGTGTGTGTGTGTGTCTAATAATGAATCCATCTCTCTCTAAAAATTGGCGGGCTATCCTTGCCTTGCTACATTTCCTGCACAAAATTTTCATTAGTGTCCATTCTATATTCCAGGCAGGGCAAATATTTATTTCCCGCTCAATCTAATTTAAGACTTCCAACCAGGGATAATTGAAACAAAAACGACAAATACAAAACTAAATCTCCACTTTTTTTAGAATTAACTTTAAAAATAATTACAATAAAAGCAACAGGAATATATAATTAGCAAGCTTGTCTGTTTTTAATCAAATTGATTAAAACAGGCGGTGAAAGTAAACTATTTTAAAATCAATTTTATAAACAAATTAGTGAAAGTAAACTATTTTAAAATCAATTTTATAAACATTAAATGATCTACTTTAAATATAAGTGTGTATGTGTTTTAAATAATAATACAAATTTTAGCATTAGACATTTAATGAAAATGAAGTTGTTTTTCCTTTATTAATTTTAATAATAAAACCATTGAATCGGAAATCAATCCGGCTCAATACATAATCTTATAATTGAATATTTATAAATACAGTAATTAGATATATGTAAAGGATAACTTTAAAAATTGTATCCACTTAAGGAATGCTTTCGATTATCATATAGTGGAATTGAGATGCATGTTCGAAAAAAGAACTAAAGAGCACTTGCTATTATTAAAAAGGTTCAGAAAATGAAATAATAATGTTTCAGCATCCATTTTTAGACCATAATAAGTCATGTACTTGTGGTTTTAACTTCAGTTATAATAATGTAAAAATATTGTAAATTGAAAAAATAACAATAAAAAGAAAATAAAGGAAGCTACGCTATTATACAAATACAAACAAGACTTAATTAACAGACAGGCAGCAAACATTAAGATCACAGAATTGTGGGAAGGTTAGCCATTTAAACTGTTAATTGACAAAGACTATGAGGATAGTTGAAAGCGCTCCTAAGTGCATAAAATTTTTACAGTTATATTTTACACTTATCTAATTATTGTATTTACAAATATCCACTTATAAGATTATATATATATATATATATATATATATATATATATTGAAGCAGTCGGATCAGAATTCGATCCTAGCTTCATGACATCTAGCCATAAGCCCACTTCAAACCCTAGTACTAACCTTCAATTTCCAATGTAATGGGGCTTTATACGTTCAATCCACGCTAATTTCCATAAAGAATAACATTTCATAAATGCGTATTAAAATTAATTAGTTTCAGATTTAAATTGATCAATTCTATTAAAATTCATGATAGAATTATTCATGAATTTATATATTATAACTGCATGGATTGTGCATATATATTTGTAAATTTTAAATATATATAATTGTTCGAAAGTTTCATTGCGTCGAGAATGTTTGATTTTATTTTTAACAAATTTGTTAAAGTTTTATTGATTAAAAGCTACATTCTTTTGATAAGCTTTCAAATTTTCCCTTTCCAAAAACAATAGTTGAAGTTTTATTAATTAGGGAAAAAGATAAGTATTTAAAGTGTAAGGATTTCCTAATTAAAATCATTTTCTGATTTTAAGAATTCATTTTCTAATTAGAAAATGAATTCAAGTTAATGAGTTTGAAAGCCTTATCGAAGGAATGTATCTAAAAACAACTAGTGAATTTTAAAACTTTGATAAAAAGAAGCGCTACCCCTAAGGCATTAAATACACATATATAGCTCAGAGAAGTTTGGAGAGAAGCCATCTTTGTTGTAGAGAAGTGCAGTGAATCCTGTGCATTTCAATATCATAAATTTAAATAGTGCTTCGATCATGGTGAAGGGCTAAAACGTCAGGAATCTGGCTGCGGTTCCTGAAGTTCCCCTGAAATTTTCAATGAAGCTGCTAAATTCTTTCCAGACCAATCATGCTGCTAAAATCGTGAAAATTCATTAAAATACTGTTCAAGTAATTGACTGAATGCATGTCTACATTTTTTTACCAACCCGGATGTGTAAATTAAAGGAACCAGCCCGGAAGAAATGAGTAATATATTTCCATAATGAACCTTAAACTGTCTGGCCAGTTTCCAAACTTTATTTTACACTTCCCTTAAGAGCTCTTTTCATTCTATAAATGTAATACTCTGTGAAATCCTTTTATTTATGCTATTTTTAAATTTATATAAATTATCTCAATCTCTAGTCTTTAAACTTTCTCTTTTCTTACTTGGTGGTTCATTTATTATATTATATATATATTTGTGTGCTTTATTAATGTTGTTTATTTTTAATTATATGCCAATAATCTTTCGACTCGACGAGCTTCTTTGTTCTATTTGCTTCATGCAATTCTAATAGTTTTTCTCGCCCATTAGAACTAAATTTATAGGTTCTATCAATCATCGAGTCAAAATAAATTATTACATGTTTACTATTTTTATAATTGGCTAATAATAAATTATTAGCTCCATTTTTAATCTATGTCCCAGCTATTTTTTGTATTCACCAATATATATTTACTTATATATAATCTTAAAATGTTTTCTGCAAAAGGGTTGATAAAGGAATCAACTAAATATACTCTAATTCAAATTTCAGTTAATTGCTATTTAGATTCAGGAGGGGCACAATGTTTGGGGCATAACTAATATAATTTTATAAATGCTTTGAAATAGTTTTACTTAAAAGCTCATTTGACTTTAATTCATTTGATCAAGTCATCATGTAGAGCATTCTATAATTGGGTTTTAGTTCTCAAGTGGTGACTAGTAAGTCATCATCTTCAATGTTGCTGACGTAGGGCAATCTTCCACTCCGTTAGGCTGGTCGGTGATAATATTTCTGTTATTATAAATTATCGAGGAAGAAAGCCCTTCCTCTCCTATTCATATTAGTCAAAGGGCATAAGACTTGTCAGATGCAAGCCACCATAGGACTTCGATTATCGACTACTATCATCTTTCAATTTTATTTTATAGCTTATAATTCGTCAGCACCGTTGCCTCTCTGTCTGGTAAAGCCCACTCTAATGCTCATAATTTGTGATGAAGTGATTTAAATTAAAGTCCAACAAATTCTCAGTAAATAAGTTTTCCAATAAAGATTAAAGTTATGCCCTAAAATATGTATCTTGCTCTTCACGAATGGATTTGCGAATATGAAATAAATCTTACATTCTTTCGTAATAAAATTAGAATAGTAATTTCCTTTACAACTGAATACCTTTATCTGCTTTTATTTTCTTCTTGGGGGCGTAGACATAGCATTCCAAAATATTGTGTAATACTCATTGGCATATAATAAGGACCGCCACTCTGGTCATAATTATAAACTTTGTTTAAGGACTAGAATTAATTAATATAATCATTATTTAAAATTCAAACAAAAACTATTATTATTAAATATTTTCTAAACACACTTGGTTTCTTAATTATCTTATTCATTAATTATTTTAATGTCAATGCTCGCTGTCTGTGTTGGCAACCCGAACATATACATATGATTCGATTTAAAAAAGTATTTTAAGTTAATTAATTATCCAATATTAGTGTCAGTTCAGGGGTCTCTAATCCTCACCAACCATTGAGCTAGTTTCTTGGCGCATAGCAGTGTGCTGTCGATTTAGATTTTTACTGATCTGAGCTGGTGAGTTGGGTTTGAATTCAGTTTGAACCAGCCTGAGTTTGGATCCGACTTGCAGTTTAAGATGGTGGGTATTTTGACTGGTACATGGTTATGTTTTTGGCACCCAATGTGGCGCCCCGAGTTAATAAACCACACAACCTGTAGACAGTAATTATGATTTTAGCTACTCAGTCATTGAGATCTTGATAAATTAAATGGTTCTGTAGAGAGTGATATTTTTGTAGAATGTTATATATTATTGAAAATTACAAAATTACATTTTAATTTATTAAATCAAAACTTTTCTATTAAATATATACAACACTCTTTAAAATATAACTCTCTACAGAGCGTATATATTTGTAAATTTTAAATATATATAATTGTTCGAAAGTTTCATTGCGTCGGGAATGTTTGATTTTATTTTTAAAAAATTTGTTAAAGTTTTATTGATTAAAAGCTACATTCTTTCAATAAGCTTTCAGATTTTCCCTTTCCAAAAACAATAGTCAAAGTTTTATTAATTAGAAAAAAAGATAAGTATTTAAAGTGTAAGGGTTTCCTAATTAAAATCATTTTCTGATTTGAAGAATTCATTTTCTAATTAGAAAATGAATTCAAGTTAATGAGTTTGAAAGCCTTATTGAAGGAATGTATCTAAAAATAACTAGTGAAGTTTGTAACTTTGATAAAAAGAAGTGCTAGCCCGAAGGCTTCAAATACACATATATAGCTCTGAGAAGTTTGGAGAGAAGCCATCTTTTTTGGAGAGAAGTGCAGTGAATCCTGTGTGTTTCAATATCATAAATTTAAATAGTGCTTTGATCATGGTGAAGGGCTAAAATGTAAGGAATCTGGCTGCAGTTCCTGAAGTCCCCTGAAATCTTCAATGAAGCTGCTAAATTCTTTCCAGACCAATCATGCTGCTAAAATCGTGAAAATTTATTAAAATACTGTTCAAGTAATCGACTGAATGCATGCCTACGTTTTTTACCAACCCGGACGTGTAAACTAAGGGAACCAGCCCTGGAAGAAATGGGTAATATATTTCCATAATGAACCTTAAACTTTCTGGCCAGTTTCCAAACTTTATTTTACACTTCCCTTAAGAGCTCTTTTCATTCTATAAATGTAATACTCTGTGAAACCTTTTTATTTATGCTATTTATAAATTTATATAAATTCTCTCCATCTCTAGTCTTTAAACTTTCTCTTTTCTTACTTGGCAGTTCATTTATTATATTATATATATATTTGTGTGCTTTATTAATGTTGTTTATTTTTAATTATATGCCAATAATCTTTCGACTCAATGAGCTCCTTTGTTTTATTTGCCTCATGCAATTTTAATAGTAGTTCTTGCCCATTAGAACAAAATTTATAAGTTCTATCAATCATTGAGTCGAAAGAAATTATTACATGTTTACTATTTTTATAATTGGTTAATAATAAATTATTAGCTCCATTTTTAATCTATGCCTCAGCTATTTTTCGTATTCACCAATATGTATTTACTCATATATAATCTTAATATGTTTTCTGCAAAAGGGTCAATAAAGGAATCAACTAAATATACTCTAATTCAAATTTCAGTTAATTGCTATTTAGATTCAGGAGGGGCATGATGTTTGGGGCATAACTAATATAATTTTATAAATGCTTTGAAATAGTTTTACTTAAAAGCTCGTTTGACTTTAATTCATTTGATCAAGTCAGAATGTAGAGCATTCTATAATTGGGTTTTATTTCTCAAGCCGTGACTAGTAAGTCATCATCTTCAATGTTGCTGACGTAGGGCAATCTTCCACTCCATTAGGCTGGTCGGTGATAATATTTCTGTTATTTTAAATTATCGAGGAAGAAAGAACTTCCTCTCCTGTTCATATTAGTCAAAGGGCATAAGATTTGTCAGATGCAAGCCGCCATAGGACTTCAATTATCGACTAGCTATCGTCTTTCAATTTCACTTTATAGCTCATAATTCATCAGCACCATTGCCTCTCTGTCGGTAAAGCCCTCTCTAATGCTCATAATTCGTGATGAAGTGATTTAAATTAAAGTCCAACAAATTCTCAGTAAATAAGTTTTCCAATAAAGATTAATGTTATGCCTTAAATTACGTATCTTGCTCTTCACGAATGGATTTGCGAATGTGGATTAAATCTCACATTCTTTCGTAATAAAATTAGAATAGTAATTTCCTTTACAACTGAATATCTTTATCTGCCTTTAATTTCTTGTTGGGGGCATAGACATAGAATTCCAAAATATTGCGTAATACTCATTGGCATATAATAAGGACCACCACTCTGGTCATAATTATAAACTTTGTTTAAGGACTAGAATTAATTAATATAATCATTATTTAAAATTCAAACAAAAACCATTATTATTAAATATTTTCTAAACACACTTGGTTTCTTAGTTTCTTAATTATTTTATTCAATAATTATTTTAATGTTAATGCTCGCTGTCTGTGTTGGCAACCCGAACATATACATATGATTCAATTTAAAAAAGTATCTTAAGTTAATTAATTATCCGATATTAGTGTCAGTTCAGGGGTCTCTAATCCTCACCAACCGTTGAGCTAGTTTCTTGGCGCATAGCAGTGTGCTGTCGATTTAGATTTCTACTGATCTGAGCTGGTGAGTTGGGTTTGAATTCAGTTTGAACCAGCCTGAGTTTGGATCCGACTTGCAGTTTAAGATGGTGGGTATTTTGACTGGTACATGGTTATGTTTTTGGTCGCCCAATTGTTGGAGCTCGATTTAATAAATCCCACACACCCTGGAAATAGTAATTATGATCTTGGTTACTCAGTCAATTGAGATCTTGATAAATTAAATGTTTCAGTAGAAAGTGATATTTTTGTAGAATGTTATATTTGAAAAAAAAGTTATGTGATTTATAACGCATAACTGAAATGATTTAAAACATTAAAATGTCATTTTGTAATTCTCTTTCTTACAAATAAATGTCTTCAAGATTATTTTTTAAATGCTCAGTCAGTAATAGAATTTGTTTGTTAAATTCCGTAATAGTACTGTTAGTTAGAATAATTATTTAAATATATGTATAATTAATTATACGTGTACTATATCAGTATATATGTATATATATTATACGTTTGTTTATACGCGTTCGTGACACTAGGAAAATTATCGTTAGAAAAGTAGTAAGAGTCTATAGATTAAAGCAATGTGTAAAATTAAATGAAATATTTTGTCTGTGTCAAAATTAATTATATGTATATAATTAAAAATAGCCAATATGCAATCATGTTTAAAGTTTAATTTCCAAATATTGCTTGCTAGCACATATATTAAATGTTCGCTCCGTATTCTTAGTGGCCTCAAAGCAGGCGAAAACCTTTAAACTGGGAATTATATGTCAAGCGGTTTGATGCAGTGTGACAATACGCTTAATGACAATAATCTCTAGAGTAACCTCAAAGCAGGTGAAGACTTTTGTGTAACACCAAGCAGCCAGATGCAGTTGGCAAAATGCTTAAATGGTTAACATGCTTTCATGTTAGCAAGATTAAAAATGATATCAACAAATAAAAGTTCTTGTGTAATATTAATTTTGACATTTTTTTGTGTGTATGAAAGCCTCATGCTTAGTGAAAATATTATTTGAATTCCTATATTTAAACTCAGGTCAGGAACACGTCAATTATTATTAAATAATAAATACTCATCTCAATTGACTGAGTAACTAAGATCATAATTACTATCTTCAGGGTGTGGGGTTTATTAAATCGAATCATATGTATATGTTCGGGTTGCCAACACAGACAGCGAGCATTAACATTAAAATAATTATTGAATAAAATAATTAAGAAATTAAGAAACCAAGTGTGTTTAGAAAATATTTAATAATAATAGTTTTTGTTTGAATTTTAAATAATGATTATATTAATTAATTCTAGTCCTTAAATAAAGTTTATAATTATGACCGGAGTGGCGGTCCTTATTATATGCCAATGAGTATTGCACAATATTTTGGAATTCTATGTCTATGCCCCCAACAAGGAATTAAAGGCAGATAAAGGTATTCAGTTGTAAAGGAAATTACTATTCTAATTTTATTACGAAAGAATGTGACATTTATTTCACATTCGCAAATCCATTCGTGAAGAGCAAGATACGTATTTTAGGGCATAACTTTAATCTTTATTGGAAAACTTATTTACTGAGAATTTGTTGGACTTTAATTTGAATCACTTCATCACGAATTATGAGCATTAGAGCGAGCTTTACTGGACAGAGAGGCAACGGTGCTGACTAATTATTAGCTATAAAGTGAAATTGAAAGACGATAGCTAGTCGATAATCGAAGTCCTATGTCGGCTTGCATCTGACAAGTCTTATGCCCTTTGACTAATACGAACAGGAGAGGAAGTGCTTTATTCCTCGATAATTTAAAATAACAGAAATATTATCACCGACCAGCCTAACGGAGCAGAAGATTGCCCTACGTCAGCAATGTTGAAGATGGTGACTTACTAGTCATTGCTTGAGAACTAAAACCCAATTATAGAATGCTCTACATGATGACTTGATCAAATGAATTAAAGTCAAACGAGCTTTTAAGTAAAACTATTTCAAAGCATTTATAAAATTATATTAGTTATGCCCCAAACATCGTGCCCCTCCTGAATCTAAATAGCAATTAACTGAAATTTGAATTAAAGTATATTTAGTTGATTCCTTTATTGACACGTTTGCAGAAAACATTCTATGATTATATATGAGTAAATACATATTGGTGAATACGAAAAATAGCTGGGGCATAGATTAAAAATGGAGCTAATAATTTATTATTAGCCAATTATAAAAATAGTAAACATGTAATAATTTCCTTCGACTCGATGATTGATAGAACTTATAAATTTAGTTCTATTGGGTGAGAACTACTATTAGAATTAATATTATATTATTTGCGTAAGGCAAATAGAACAAATGAGCTCATCGAGTCGAAAGATTATTAGCATATAATTAAAAATAAACGACATTAATAAAGCACACAAATATATATATAATATAATAAATGAACCACCAAGTAAGAAAAGAGAAAGTTTAAAGACTAGAGATTGAGAGAAGTTATATAAATTTAAAATTAGCATAAATAAAAGGATTTCACAGAGTATTACATTTATAGAATGAAAAGAGCTCTTAAGGGAAGTGTAAAATAAAGTTCGGAAACTGGCCAGAAAGTTTAAGGTTCATTATAGAAATATATTACCCATTTCTTCCGGGCTGGTTCCCTTAGTTTACATGTCCGGGTTGGTAAAAAATGTAGGCATGCATTCAGTCGATTACTTGAACAGTATTTTAATGAATTTTCACGATTTTAGCAGCATGATTGGTCTGGGACGAATTTAGCAGCTTCATTGAAGATTTCAGGGGACTTCAGGAACTGCAGCCAGATTCCTGGCGTTTTAGCCCTTCACCATGATTGAAGCACTATTTAAATTTGTGGTATTGAAATGCACAGGATTCACAGCACTTCTCTACAACAAAGATGGCTTCTCTCTAAACTTCTCAGTGCTATATATGTGTATTTGATGCCTTCGGGCTAGCGCTTCTTTTTATCAAAGTTACAAAATTCACTAGTTGTTTTTAGATACATTCCTTCAATAAGGCTTTCAAACTCATTAACTTGAATTCATTTTCTAATTAGAAAATGAATTCTTAAAATCAGAAAATGATTTTAATTAGGAAATCCTTACACTTTAAATACTTATCTTTTTTCCTAATTAATAAAACTTTAACTATTGTTTTTGGAAAGGGAAATTCTGAAAGCTTATCGAAAGAATGTAGCTTTTAATCAATAAAACTTTAACAAATTTTTAAAAAATAAAATCAAACATTCCCGACACAATGAAACTTTCGAATAATTATATATATTTAAAATTTACAAATATATATGCACAATCCATGCAGTTATAATATATAAATTCATGAATAATTCTATCATGAATTTTAATAGAATTGATCAATTTAAATCTGAAACTAATTAATTTTAATACGCATTTATGAAATAAGTTATTCTTTATGGAAATTAGCGTGGATTGAACGTATAAAGCCCAATTGCATCAGAAATTTAAGGTTAATACTAGGGTTTGAAGTGGGCTTATGGCTAGATGTCATGAAGCTAGGATCGAACTCAGATCCGACTTCTTCAATATATTGATAGTATGCTACATAAATATGTTTATTAAATTATTAGCACCAAATATATTTTCAATGCTTTTGTGTCATATTCATGGTTTTTTAGCACAATAACCATGAATATGATGCAAAAGCATCAAAAGCATACTTGGTGCTAAAATTTAATAAACATATTTAAACTCTTCACACTGGTAATGAAATAATTTTTCATTACAAACAAGAAAAGATCTAAAACTTGCCATCTTATGCATAGTTGGTACTTTTGATTCACAATTTATGTAATCTTTTTTTTGCAATAGTTTGATTATTAATTCATAACTTGTAATACTATTATCTTTTGTAATAAATATATCCAAATACTTAATACATTTGTCCTATTCTTTTTTAATAGTCCATTTCAAGCCTTTCAAATTATTTAACTCCTCTACAAGCAAATTTATACTATTGGTATTTCTACAAACAAAAACATCATCCACATGTCTTTTGTAAATATAAATATCTTTAAATGTACATGTATTTAAAATACTACTCTCATATGTAGATAAAAGAAAATTGCAAACTTGTGCAACAACGTGCACCAATTATGCATAAGATGGCTGTTTTAGAAATTTTTTTGTTTTGTAATGAAATTTATGACATTATTAGTGTGATAAATTAAAAAGTATTGAGATATTACCAAGGAATTTCTTAAAGTCGATTTTAAGATGGCATAGATTTACAATGCTTTATGTCAATTTAAAAAGAGTTATAATGATTTGAAGGAGTTGAAGATTGATAATAAAAATGTATATCTATTCATATATTTCAAATGCTCAAATGAATGTTTTTAAGGATATATATAAGGTTGTGTTTAATGTTTTATTTTCTGTTACAAATAATGCTAATAAGTTAGTGAATAATTCTAAAGTGTCATAACTATCAAGCAAAAAAGGAATGCTGTGAAACATTTTTTGTGGATGTATATTATCATATATGGGTGAATCGAGGTGCAGTATTGAAAAAAAGATTAAAGGAGCATGAATTGTTATGCAATGACAAGTAAAAATAATAATGATTTAATGACTGCTTCAGTTTTTTTGGATCATGGTAGGACATGTAAATATAAATTTAAGTTTGATCTTGAAAGTATTAAGATTCTTCATGAAAAGAGAAATGATTATAAAGGAAAAATTAAGGAAGCAATTTTAATAAATAGAAATAAAATGAATATAATTAATAGAAAAGCTGCTAACATTAATATTCTATATTCATGGCATTTGAGCTGATGACATTTGCTTCCATTAGGGTTTTTGAATTTAACGGTAGTTGAGGAAGGTTAAGGAATTAACCAAAAATACTTCTGCAGATTGACAGACTGTGTATAATAGTTAATTACCATTATATTTATTATTTTTGTTATTACAATAGTTTTTAATTAACTTACATTTTATTTGTATTATATATATAAAGCTTTTTTTAAAATTGAGACATATGCAACAAATAATAAAAAGATATTCCCTATGGGATTTTTGTAAAGTCAACCTAAACACCTTTTCATCTGGTATTGTCATTTTGAACATTTATACAAAAAAAAAAAAAAGAAAGAAAGAAAAAAGGGTCTATTATAGTTTGCTTTTTTGCTTTGATATGTGGGGTAGCAATGATAAGTACATATAAAACCATTTGGAGATTAGCTTTTTTGAAATCTATAAGAAATTACTGTATTATTTGTTCAGAATATATATTTTCTGTAATTTGTATAGAATTAGGTTGTTAATCCAGTAAAATTAAAATGCTTCTGTGTGGAAATTAATTATAATCATAGTCTTTTTCCCACTGTAATATTCTAAATAAAAGAAACAACTTGTTCTAAATATTGTGATAGGTCAAGTATCTGAAGCAATAATGTAAGTTTATTTTGATGGTATTGTTTATAAATAAAAAAATTAATTAATTATTAAAGCCATAGAAATGAAACTGTTTTGAAAAATATTTAAATTGTTACGTTTGCATGTAAAATACAATATTATAATAATGCCTGGTATTTTTTATTATTATTATTCAGAATTAACTTATTATTATTATAATAAGTTTTTATTGTTATTTATACAATTGGTAAAACAAACTTTTAAGATTGAATATGAGTAAAATAAGTGTACAGGCATTGTTTTCAATTGAAAAACTATGTCTAACGAATTCACTTTCATGAAATCAAGTTATATATTTTATTTCAGTCATATAAAGAAAACTTTTAAAATTCATAGGTGGTTTTACATAATGACAAAACATTAATAAATATTTAGCTTAAAAAAATTAGAATTTCAAATTAAATTATAATGTTTATTTTTTATACATTATTATTATTATCATCATTATTATGTATTTTAGTTTTATATATTATTTTTAAAATATATATATATACATATATAATTACTTTAAAAAACTTCTTCATTATGAGTAGGATGACCAGATTTTTCTAATCCCAATGGTAGTCTGTGGCAATACAACTTTGATAAATTATAAACACCAGGAATATTTGACTATAATATAGTTCATAGTTCATTTCAGCAATTAATATAATTTTTATTCAAACTATTATTTCAAATTATGAAATAGAAAAATATAAATTTAAATTGTAAAATACAAATCTTTATAAAGCCATTGATTTTTTACTTTTTAAATGTGATTATTGTAAGCAGTATGTTAAATATGAAATTTTAATATTCTGCAGGTACGAAAAATTTCATTTAAATAATGAATTGTGAATTAAGAATTATTATTTTCAGTATATATATATATATATAATTGCATTTGATGGAAGCTATGCAAAAAAAGAATACAAATAACCCATCAATTGGAGAATATTTACAATATTTGGGATTCTTTCTGGGACATATATTGAAATAAGAAACTGCACTAAAATCTTTGCCTGCTCTGCAAAATCCAGGATATCTGGTCACCCTATCTGTGAGGAACTGTTAGGTGCCTTTATCTTTAGAGTATTTTTAATTGAAGCTGATTTACATTTACCTATGTATAATTAAATGTGGTAAGCCATTCTCCCTCAGGTTATAAATAAATAGCACTCTGTTTATTTACCAAAAATAGAATGATCCACACTTATTCCTTAAGCTTTTGATGTTTGTAAGCTTATCCTTATTAACATTAATGGAAATTCAGAATGAAATTAAAATTTGAGCCAGTTGAAAATATGGCATTAGTAATAACATTAATTAGAGAATGATTTAGAAAGAATCTAAGTTTTAATAAACCTGAGAAAGTGATTTGCTTTTTTTAATTAAAAATACATTAAGATATACTAATTTTATATTTTAAAAAAAAATACCCCAAATTCATAACTCAGCCAGACTAGACAAAAAACAACAACTTTAAAGCACAACCAATCAGTGAAACCATTGGTTATGCTTTAGAGTTGTTGTTTTTTGGTCTAGTCTGGTAGAGTTGTGAGTTTGGGGTAATTTTGCTTATTTATTGATTAGTTTAACTTTATGCTTTTAATATTTAATTTTATATTTATATAGTAATTTACCGTTTGTTTTTAACATTTATGTATATATTTTTTTCTTTTTTAGGTAAGATCTTTTTTTTTAATCAAAGTAAATCAAATGTAAGTTGTTTTTTATTATTTCAACATAGAATTAGTTTGCATAATACCTATGTTTGTATATTTGGTTTGCAGGTCAAAAAATAAAAGGCTAAACAATGCAGACATTATGGTTCTATTGTAGCAAATGATGCATTTTAAAAATTACTTGTGATAGTTGTTGCTTTTTGTTTCTAAATATATTTATTGTAATCCTAATATAGTGAATAGTTAATATACTGATTAGTAAAACATACTGATAGAAATACATTTGGCCTCCATTTAGAATTACAATAAATAAGTTTTAATTAAATATCAGTATTTTTTCTCTCTCTAAAAAATTGCATGTATATTATTGTCCTTTGTAATTTGCTACAGTTGGAAATCCTTTAACCCAGTAGCATTGGTTTTCTAGTCTTTTTGGATTTACAATTTTACTAATTATGTAATTTGCAATATTCGTTTGCTTTTAAACACTAATTTGCTGTTGAAAACTTAAATAAATATTAGATTACTATCAGTTTTAATATCTAAAATATTAGATATATACTTTTACAAAAACTTTCTGTATACTAAATTTATGTTTAATATTACAAAAAAGTCTTTAAATAATATTTATTTGTTTGTATGTCTGTAAAACATACTTATATATTGTAATAAAAAAAATTACAGCATACTTTTTTCTGTTTCTTGTCTTTTTGTAAATATTACACAAATGGCAATATTGTAATATCAATTTTAATATCTGATTAAATATTTTATATTGTAGAACAATAGAAAATAACAATTTAACTATATATATATATATCCATTCTTGCTATTAAAAGGTGTGAAGGTTGCCTTGACAGCAGTTAGAAATATTGGTTGCTATATTTACTGTGAATGTTTAGGTGGTTACTGGTTGGAAACTAATTATATATATATATATATATATAATACAAAACTAATTATATATATATATATATATATAATACAACTTATCTTATTTAGAATATTTTTGATTATTTTCTTCTTCATTCATTTAAGTAATATTCTGAAAAATTTTGTATTTCATATTTGACAGTAATATGTGCTTTTAAATACATGATAATTATTTCACATGATGAATAGTTAATATTTCTTATATTGAAAAATTTCAAGAAGTTATGCTTTTGAATTAATTATGTATATTGCATTGTCTTTAAATGTTTTTATTATATATATAAAAGACATGTTCTGCAGGTTCATCCATGTAAGGTTATAAAAAGTCCAACATTTTGACTTGATCACATAAGCCATCAACCGGGAAATGAAAACTATATAACATATTGTAATGGTCAGATTTGTACATTCACGTAATAAAACCCAGAGTCCAGGTAAAATAGACGAAACTTAATTGAAATGGGATATGAAGATCCCAGTTCCAATCAAGCTTCAACCTATTTACCAATGATTCATGATTTAATATCTTATGAATGACATTTTTGAGTTACACACAGACATTATTTTTATTTGTGACCCTTCTCTGAATAGGAAGAGGAATGAGACTCAAAATCCAACCACACATGCAATACAAAACTGGATTAATAAGCTAAACTTAAGGAAATATTAATATCTTTAATATCATATCGAACATATTTAATCAATAATTCAATTGAGGTTAGAATAAGGTAAAGTGATAATGAAAATGAGATAAATTTAAATAAGATAAAATAAATTACACTTAACTAGAAATCAAAATACAATTAATTGCATGTATACAGGCATTATACAACAAAATGAGATTAGTTATAAGCAATTCAGCATATGATTTTGTTTAAGTGTGACAATTAGCTTCAGACCTGGTGAGTAATTTGTGCCTATGATAATTTAATATGCCAAGCAATATTTATTCCTATGTCATGGTTTGCTAACTAATAAAGTACCAATGCTAAACAGAATCATATATTAACTACTACAACATTAATATTGTGGCTGTTTATGTTAAGCTAAATAAGATTTGAGCACAATAATAAAGCTTGAGAATAATGCAAATCAGAATCCATCAAAGCAGAAATTGTCTTGGTTTTGGATAAATTCTGAATATATATTACTAGAGGGAAACATTAGCATTACATATGATTTGCTATAGATATATTATTAAACTTTATTAAAAAGGTGGTGATGTGGATGAGGAATTATTTCTACATATAAGATGGGTGATCCATTTGGAACTGAGTAGCTTGCTAATAAATTAATTAATAAGATTGCAAACATGATGAGTTCAAGACTAGATTAGGATAGGCTTACTTAAAGGTTCTGGATCTTTTCATATATAGTGCCATATCTAAACAATATGACTACCTGGGTGTCATTTGATTCACAAGACAAGAATATATCAATATAGATATTGTAAATACACATTCACAATGCACAAAGGCAAAATAACAAATGTGTTAAAATTATTAAGTGTGCCTCAAAATAGTTACCTAATATTTGCACTGCTAATAAGCCAATCATAAATTAAGCATCTAAAACTGCTACAATAAAAATGAACTAAATTAGTAAGTTAATAATCCCATTTAACAAACAATCAATCTGCATCATTAATCAGCTCTTAATAGAGGATGTTTATTTTAAGGGGCTAGAATTAATTGTGAACTACAAAATATGCCTTAATAATATATCTCTATGGGCAGAAACCCACTATCAGATTAAGTTACTTTTAAAACCATAATTTACAATTATAATATTTGAAAACCAGAATAACTAAGTTTGGAAAATCAAATTTAAATTAAGTCTGGCTATTATAATGATTGCACGGTGATCAAATATTGATTTTAATTAATCTAATTTTGAAACAGTGAGTCAGGTTAAGATAACTAAATGTTATTCTAGATTTATTAGATTGAAGATAGAAATAATGCTATCTTTGGTACAAAACTTTTAAAATTACTACACTCACTGTTTTGAGATACATTTGGCATATTATCACATATCTCAGAAGCAAAATATTAATACTTAAATTTTTTTTAAAAATAGCATAGGCAACATCACAAACATGAAAGCAAAGGATAGATTTGGATTAGCAGCTGATTATTTATCTTATACTTTAACATAAGTAATATTAGAGGTTTTACAGATGTAATATTCCAGAGAATAAGGCAAATATTATGTGGTGTCTCTACATTTATTTTATACAAAAGATTTTAGAAATTAAACGTAGCTTTGAACGTTCATTGAAATTTAGGTGATAGGTATAGTTTTAGATTTAAGAGTTAAAAGTTCATTTGAGAGTTCTTTGCACTGCTCTTAGGAATTTTACCTTCAACTCTTTAGTATAACCTTGTCTGTTGGCATTATTGTTGGTGAGAAATACAGTAGCAGCAATTGTTTTCAGAATAGGCAGCATCTCTCCTGTTGAAACATCAGTGCAGCAGGTCTGTGACAGGGACATCCTCCATCTTTATAATAGCTAGGTGCCCTCATCATGGAAGATAGACATAGAGATTACCCACCTCTGGACTTGGAGAACAGCAACTCCTGCCTGTCCTACTCAGCCATATTAAAAAATCAAACCATCATGGATTCAGTCAGCATGTGCTTCAAAGATTTTACAGAGTGTATCTTACATGAAAAAATTAGCCTATTTATATTCACCTTCCATTAAGTTATATTTTTAATAGCAAATTTTCTTCCAGTGAAACAAGCGGTTAATATCTTTAAATTTTATATTTTTAATTACCAAAAATGACTTCTGTCTTTTGTCTTATTCTTTGAATAGGCTGTTTTCCAAGATTTGATCATTTATTTTCCCACAAGATTTTAGCAATTGATACAGTTGGTTAAATTTTATTTACAAGATAAAATATATTTTGACAAACATTTATTGTCTTAATAATTTTTAGATTCCATCATCACACTATCCTAAAACAGATTTGCATTGCATGATTTTATTTTCCAAATTATTTTAAATTAAATTTAGAAAATATAGTAAACAAATAACAAGATGCTATATATATATATATATGGTGGTGATGCGTATAATACCCATATGGACATGCGATTTAAGCAAACTGAAATATAAATTGAATTAAATTGTATTTTAAATTACACATTACTTTTAAATAAATATATTACTGTAATCTATATATAGCAATTAGATTACAGACATTGATTCTCGCATATATATATATGATCATACCTACAAATCCATATAGACGTCTTTTAAGGTACTATTTAAGGTTTAAACCTGGCACAGAGTTGGCTGTAGAATGTAACTAGGTGAAATGGATACGATGGTAAATATTCCATTTCAATATATGTTTGTATTGTATATTTTATATGTTGAAAAATTTTAGATTTTCCACTTAATATTTATTTAATTGCACATATACATTTTTTTCCTGTTAGAAAAGAAGTACATTTTTTTGGCCAACATTTGTACAAAGTAAGGCTGAAAGTGAGTTGTCTGGTGGCAGTTTTGTTTGCTTGGGCAGGGGAGATAAATGATCCAAAAATAATATTAAGGTTGTTAGACATAATATTAGAAACTGTGGCAATAATTAAGCTTCATTAAGGTCATTAGAAAATATAATATTTATTAGGCTTTCACATTGATCTTCATTAATAATTTTCCAATTGCAGCTTTCATGTTTGTGTTTCTATACTGCTATTGCTATCAGGATTGTATCTCTGCTTTCATTGCTCTGTTACTGATTCAATAAGTGTGGAACTAATTAAGTTGTCATCTTACAACCTCATTATTTGCTTATTTCAAACAAGTCTTTCATTACAATGTTTTCCAAAAAAAAAACAAAAAAAAAACAATATAAGCAATATGTTCTTTATTTCAAAACAAAAAGCATGGTATTACTTTTCCTCCTCCTTCTATTACTGTTACTTCTGCAGCCTGGCTATATTATTAAACAAACAAGATAATTGGATTAATATCATGAAGTTTTAGTTAAAGTAGCATCCTCCATATAGTAGTGCAACCTGTGAAAGCAATCCATGGATGCTAGAAGACTTCTAGAATCCATTTATTACATGGCTTACACTGGGTGGCACTACTGAACAGAGAGAGTTGCTACTATTTTAATCATTTGTGTAAGCGTAAGGAATGGTGATCATATCATGTTTTAGTAGTTTAAGTTTTTATTTATTAAATCTGTTTAACAGTCTTTGTTAAATTGATAATCAAATGTTTATTGCTCACAAATTCTTGTAAAATTTGAACATCAGAACTGATAGCTTGGATGTGAGCCATGGACATTTGAGTTTCTTTCCACTCTGCCATTGGACCAAACCACACAGAATATTTTAAATAATTATGAATTGCATGAAGCAACTACATAATGTAGTAACAGTTTTTATGATAATTTGCTTCATTTATTATTATTATATTCGTTGGTACATTATTATTCTATAAAAAATTTATTTTTTTATTATTTGTCTTGATATTTATATATAAAGGAAAAAATTGGAATGAAAAATTTAATAAGGAAAATGGCATGGGAAGGGGGGATATTACATATATAAACTTTTAATTTTATGTATATACTTTTACAGTTTAGCTTTCATCACTTTGATAGTTCTCATGATTATCCTATTTTATATTTTAGGAAGATTGTTCATCTTCAGTTCTGGCCAATGGTGGTAGGGCTGCTTCCACTATAATGGAATCTTTATAAATATGATATCTTTTATAAATAGCTATTCAGCTTGATTGTTAGGAGTTTTGCTGCTAACATGATTCTCAATTGCAGCTTGTCCATATATGTATATTTATAAACCAGATGAAATCATTTTGTATGGCAAATCATAGTCATAGAATCCATTAAAATAGTAATTGACATGGCATTCAAATATCAGAAGTGATAGAATTAAACTATAATCAGTATAATTATAGTATTTCCTTTGTATCCATGATCTTTATATCCATTGTTTTATGAATTTTTATGTTTTATATGGTTAGTTTTTTGTTCACAGCAGCATGTACAATATATACCTGCATCTACAAATGTCTGCATTGGTTTTCAACAAGTGCTTACTTACATATATATATATGTTAAAAATCATACTGCGCATGTCGCATTTAGGTTTTCGGTATTTTTGACTTTGCTTGAATGAAAGCATATGGATGAGACTACTGCATATATTACTATTGTTTTTGTAATGACATTCATTTTTTTAACATTCCTTAGGATACTTTTTTTTTTTTTTAATGATATTGTGTTCGGTTTTTGTCACTTTTCAGTTAATTTATTAACAGGTTCATTTTTTTTTTAAATTTAAGGTTATCTATCTATCTTTTAAATTACTATATATACTAGATAAGTTAATCTATCTATCTATCTATCTATCTATCTATCTATCTATCTATCTATCTATCTATCTATCTATCTATCTATCTATCTATCTATCTATCTATCTATCTATCCATCTATCCATCCATCCATCCATCCATCCATCCATCCATCCATCCATCCATCCATCCATCCATCCATCTATCTATCTATCTATCTATCTATCTATCTATCTATCTATCTATCTATCTATCTATCTATCCATCCATCCATCCACCTATCTATCTTTAACTTTTATAGTGGAGTCTTTCTGATTATTTTGTTTTAGTTTTTTTAAGATTGATGTATGTTTCATTCTTTCTCATTGAAAGATTATATTTTAGGAATGATGATGTAAAATATGCTTTAGTGTTTACTTACTCTGTTTCTAGTAGGAGCATTAACATATATAAATACTTTTTAAATATTCTTTCTTTATATATATATATATATATTAGACAAATTATTCTAATTATCTAGAAGTTAGTGCTGCATCTTTCAATGTATATTCAAAATTAAATTTATTTATGTCTTTTACAAATACTAGTGATTGATGGCTTTCAAAAGTGTAAATGCATTTTTTCATATTTATTTAAATAAAAAAAGTAGTAAAAATAAGTTTTAGACAAAGGACTTAAGAAAAGATCTTTTAATTCTTGGTAATATACTTAGTAATAAGATAAAAGAAAGACATTTAGAGGGCAAAAAATATTAAAAAAGGTAAAATATATTCTTTTGGCTTTTCTTTTAAATAATACACAACATTAGAAAGCTCTAGAGTGCCATTCTAAAGTCGTCAGCAAGCCCCACTGTTAAGTTTGTATTCATGGACTTGTTATTATTTTCATAGAAATTACAATTTCTCAGCTGCTGCTTCCAGTAGGAGTCTCAAGATTTGTCTCTGGTGTCCGATAATGTATGTAAAGTTTGTTTATCAGAATTTGAGAATTTCTGGAAAACAAAATTGTGCTTGCCACCCTTGAGATTCATGTCCCTGTCTACCTGGCGCTAATCTTATTTTGAAGCAGATAATTTTATATATATATAAATTAAAGAAATAAATTATAATGATTACCTTTTTATTATTACTAAAAATTTTGAATTAAAAAAAACAAAACAATCATTTCTTTTTAACTTGGGGAGAAAATAAATCTTTATCTGAAATCAAGATTTGAATTTTCTTACTTCAGTTTGAGTGAAGTATTTGTCACAACATGTGCGTAATTAAACTTTTTCTCTTTCAGTTTTAACACTAACCATAGAAATAAATATATAATTAAGGTAGAATAATAACCATAAAATATTTACTTGCTAAGGTATTACTGTTATAAATAATAAGATTGGTGATAAAATTAGCATCAATATGATTTTAGGAATATTTCAACTAAGTTTTATTTTAAAGTCAAACACAATAAAAATATATATACATATATAATTACCACTGCTTGAAAGAATATTGGAAAGTGACTTGACCCCAGCTGTCATTTTCTTATGCAGTGGACAGATCAGATTAAGGAAGTTGTTAGTCATGGATTCCGTGAGATATTGTATATGATCTAAAATACTGCAATATCTTACAAACAGCAAGTAACTCTTTTAATTCTCTAACAGATTGACACGTTCTATTGTAAGACCTGTGAATATTTTTATTAATGTTCAACATTTGATTTTAATATTAAACTTATATATTAGATTTCAATGAATTGAACTTGATTTGTTAGAAATATAAGCTTACAAATAAAAAAAATGTTTAAAAAAATCATATTTGAACTAATATTGAAAAAATAGTAATAAACAAAGTATATAATGTGAACAAAGTATTTTTTCATCATTTGACAGTGGGCAGGAAAACAGCCAAAAATTCAGCAAAATCTTTATTGATTGAAACATTTTTAAAATAGGAATGATATAAATTAAATATTGATATCATAGTCTTAACATTTTCAAGGATCTATACCTCATAATCATAGCCATCACAAAAAAAAAAGTATAATACAATATATGCAAAGATATTTAAATAAGCCAGTGTTACGTAGCCCATTTTTTTGAGATCTCGAAGCAAGTATCTTTTCTATTGATAGCATTGATATTTCCATTAATGTAGAATGCTTTTTTTATTTTTCTCTTATGATCATTTGATTCTGAGCATAAGATTATGGGATTGGCAGGTGTGAAGTTGTGTCCGGATTGCTTGGCATGCTCCAAAAATACAGAGGATGTATTGTTGGTCTTCTGAGCTCTGTTGTAAGTGTACAGGTGTTGAGCAAGTCTATTGTTGATTGTAGCTTTAGTTTCACCATAATATACAGCATGGCATCTGGCCTGAGGGCATGCAATGGAGTATATCACATGTGGGGTGAATGATTGATCAATGTGATCTTAAGAGTTGTTAATCAATCTATTAGAATTGGGCGGAGTTCTAAATGCTATTTTAAATTTATCGGTTAATGCTTTAGTTAGTTTGCTAGATATTTTTGGGAATGTAGGGGATTGTTATTCTAGATAGATCGGTGTGGGGTACATTATTGTTTATTTTATTATGGAATTTTGTAATTTTATTTTTAATAGCTTTAAATTTAAAACCTGCTGCTAACAGATCTTTAATGTAGTTGTTTATATTTTCTTTCCTGACTGCATCGTATTTACAGAGATGCAAGTTTCTAAATAAAAATGCATTTAAACCAGCAAATTTATGCGATGCAGGTGAGTTGGAGTTAGGATGAATGCAGCTTCAAATTTCAAATGGCTTGACTATCATTTTATAATCTATCAAATGGCGGTTTCGTGATAATGACAGGTCGAGGTATTTGAGTTCTTTGTTGGTGTTTCATATGTAATGGTAAGTGAGAAGCATTCTACATTAATGGAAACATCCATGCTATCAATAGAAAATATACTTGCTTTGAGATCTCGAAGAAATGGGCTACGTAACAGTGGCTTATTTAAATATCTTTGCATATATTTTATTATACATTTTTTTTGTATTGGCTATGATTATGAGGCATGGATCCTCAAAAACATTAAGCCTATTGATATTAATATTTAATTTATATCTTCTCCACTAAAACTTACTTATAAATAAGTATTTTGTTTACATAGTTTTCAGAAGTAAAACTATATTAAAATCAGGAATGAATAAATGTGAAGAACTGCTAAATGTATAAAAACTTCTGCTTTAAAAATTTTAATTCCATTTATAATTTTAGAATATTTTAAAATATTCTATCACAGAGTCTGTAAACATTTTACTGATCAATTTCAAAAGGTATTGTCACCCTACTGGTCATGGTTATTTTTATTAGCATTACATTAGAATTTGATGACTTGTTTTTTAAAATAAAACTTTTATACATATAAAATAAAGTGAAATCATGTATACTTTGGCTTTTTATTAAGTATTATACAATTATTGTGTAAAAAAATAATCAGGAATCTTTTAAACTGTGCAAAATATAAAAGTTTTTGATATTTCAAAAATCTTCTTTAAGTAATCTTGCAAATTTACATGAAACTGGATAATAAAGAACTAAATTAATCAAGCATGTGGAGGCTAGACTAAATTATTTAATCTTTATTGCCTATTGCAAACACTGACTTCTTCAAAATTTTATATTTAATACATCAGTAGTATGTTTTTTTCCTAGCATGAAATGAGTGTATATACAGGAAAAATAGCATTAATGGGTGTGCAAGAGAGAAATTTAAGATGAAAGAAACTGACATAGTTTCCAAACAAATAGACATACCTAATATTATTTGAGTTAAGGATTACACATTAAGATGGTGATGTTATATTTGTATGTAAGAGCTAGACAAAAGTATTATATTTTTGATGCAATAAATCACCAAAATTTAAATACCAATACAATTGTTTTGTTTTATACATGTATGAATTTAGAAATAGATGTGTGGTAAGAAAGTCTGAGATAAGACATATTAAACCTATGTTTAAAATGAGAAAATTATTGATGTTTGATTGGAGTCAAAACTGATCTCCAAAACTTGGAACTATTTAATGCTTCAAGAATGAAAATTGCATTCATGTAGATAAGAAAATGAAACTCTTGAATTTACACAATCTACAGTCACCTCTTACAGAGAAGAATTACTGTTCATTACAAATACTTATAATCTCCCCTTCCCCTTTATCTGTTTCCAAAAGTAGAATAAAAAAAATATCACAGAAATTAACATTCCCATGAATGTTCTACCTTTTAACAAAAATTACCCATCATGAACTTTATTGAAATATTTATCTCCAAACTGCTATTTCAATATTACTAGTTTTTTAATTGAAACTCTGATCTAAAAGTATATTATTATGAGAAGAGGAGTTGATGACTGGTAGCATATCACATGATTGAAAGAATTGTAATTTCATATTTTTTCAATTATTGGAAGATTGAACAAAAGAGGGGAATGTATCTATAAGTTTACTTTCTACCAACTTGACCATGGATCATTTGAATATGTTAGTTTTCTAGATATGAACATTATTAATAATCAAAAAGTATTATGATCACATCTAACAACTTCAATTTTTTACAGTCAGATTTGGAGTTTGTGTCAAGCGTAGGTGGCCTAGTGATTAGCATAGTTGCTTTCCAAGCAGCCATCTCAGGTTCGCTTCCCAGTCAACGCTTTCATATAAAAAATTTGGAATTTGAAAAAAAAAATGTTTTTCTTTTATTTCCATAGCCTTTGTAACACCTGTTTCAAATGTTATTAAGCCCTTATAGGCCATTCTTGCATGAGTATTTTAAAGAATTTTTCATCGTGATTTGTTAAAAAATTAGTGGCTTTTCCCCAAGAGAAATAGCATATTCTTTCTTTAGAATTATTCATTTGTTTTGATTCTTGATGCAAATTATTATTCTACTACAATGTTTTCATTATTTTGTTCAATTTCAGTTTGTGCTTTGCTTGTCTTCAAAAATATAAACCAATATATATATTATATTCTAGAGAGACTGAAAAATGAAACATTTAATAAACATAGAAATTGAAATTCTAAAAAAAAAAGTTTTAAGGTTTTATCAGACTGTAAGTATGTTAAATTAGTTTGAACCTAATTCCCTCAAGATTACAAATGCTCTGTTTATCAAAGTCTTATGTACTTTTCCGTTCTGTAATACCCTCTTCTCATTATAGCTTTGACATTTTATCTTTTGCTTTCTCACATTTGAGATATTTTTTTTTTCACTAGCTTTATTCTTTTTATTTATTTAATATTAAAGAATGCAATCTCTTCAGGTTTTGTTTTATATGATTTACTATTGATTAATTATGTAGTTGAAAACATTTTTAGTGAACTAATCACCCTGTTTTTCAGATACTGGCTTATATA
Source organism: Epiperipatus broadwayi (assembly GCA_028023455.1). Classification (NCBI taxonomy): domain Eukaryota; kingdom Metazoa; phylum Onychophora; class Udeonychophora; order Euonychophora; family Peripatidae; genus Epiperipatus; species Epiperipatus broadwayi. Next base: position 114,286 of record JAQFVV010000563.1, on the reverse strand, counting down.
TATATATATACACACACACACAAGGAAAAATTAAAAAAAATAAAAGCAGTTTAATCGTTGATTAAAGTTTGTGACCATTTAAAATGGCTGGATCTAATCCTTGATAAATTAATATTCAAAATTTAAAGTATAAATTGTTTCAGTATCATTATATTCAATTCTCTGACATCAGCAAATCATATTTATATAAATGCCTAACAAAATAAACGAATTGCTATAGGTTACATACAATATTCATGTAATGATAACACCTATGAAGACTATTCATCATCTTAAGATCGGGATTCAGTGTAGACTTTTTTAAATAGGAAGACTTTAACAGAAGATTAATAGTTGTAAAAATGTTTAAGATGTTGCATATATGACTTCAAAAATCACATATGTATCTCCAACAGAATCACAAAGCATTAAAATTATTATATATATATATTTCAATTTACTTTAAATGTACTGTAAAAAATATTAAAATATTAGCGTCAGTAAAATTAATAATTAAAATGATGGAAATTAAACACACGGTGAGGTAGGGGAATAAAATAATTTATATTGTATGTAGTGAAAAGGTGATTGATTCTTTAGTCAAGCTTCTTATAGCACTGTCTCTGAATCAATTCGTGTATAATATGGTGATATAGTTTAGCTTCTCCCAAAAATTTTAAGGCGTTAGTATCACAAGTTATAATACGAAATATGACAGTATGTTTTGCACCTTAACCCATGATGGAACAGTATGCTAACATTAAATTTTATTTTAAATTGGGCAAAACTTCTAGACACTCATGTGAAATGAGTCAAATTGCATATAGCAATAAATTGAGTCACAGAAATAGTCAAGTGGTTTGCAAGATTTTATCATTGCACGATGAGCATAGAAAATGATCGCTAAAGATATCCACGACACTATTGTAACTTGTGATTCAGACATCTATTCTGTTAATATTTTTCCTGTGAATAGCTAAAAAGAGTTCTATATAATACAAGAATTGATCACGAGATGGTTGTGAAGGCAATTTAGAGAGTGAGAGCCAGTTACCTTTTCATTTGATCATATTAGCAAATTCACTTTAATTCAGAAAAATGGAATCAATTGCCTAAGAACAGTACATAAATGTAAAGTAATGAAAACTTTTTGTATAATTTATTATTATTTAATTTTTTATTTTTATTTTATATGTTTTATTTCTCTCCCATCGCATTTGGGCAGGAGCAAAAGATGATGTTTGAGACGAGTGTGATTGTGTAAAATGCATTTAAGATTGGATGCACCATTATAGAAAGTAAACTAAAATGAATATTGATTTGTTTTATCTCTCTAAGAACAAAAATCATGATTATCTTAATGTGTTTTTATGTGCACAGACTATAGCGCAATATATAATGTATAAAGACTTAAAATAAACGAGGGTGTTTTAGTGGCTAGCAATTAACTATCTCTATCCTAAATTAAAGATTAAGGTTAAATCAATTATTTCTCTTAGTGTTCTTAACTAAATCTAATTAAATTATTTATTTAACAAAATATAAAATTAAAATTATAATTAATTTATTCAAGGTGTGATTTATGTATCAAATGGATTTTGTTGTTGACTATCGAGCCTTATTGAATTTTGTGTTGGAGACGAAGATAAGTGATGCAAATAAATTTAATAAATGTATGACCTCTTTTATTTTTATAATGTATAAAAGTTGATGATTTCAGTAATGACAAACATCTACATGAAAAATATAACTCCTACTTTATTATTAATAACAATTATATTAAACAAAACAAAAAAAAATATTAATGAACAATAAACGTACTTATAATATCAAAAGTTCTCGCAAATAATTACAAATATTATTATTTTGTTCTTTTTAAATAATCTAACTTTGGGTTATGATTATGTGTATGGTCAATAATATAATACAGATACAAAACTATTATTGAGAGTGTTATGCATACTTCATTCAATGCCTACTATTAATTATAGATGGATAAGAATGTTTTATGATGTCCTTAATCTTTTTTCTCTGTAAATTAATCCATTAGCAAACTCATTGTAAAATCGGTCTAATCCCTTAACCCTTTTAGGAACAAGCAATTTATCTAGTAGTCATATCAATGCTGTATGAACACATAACTTCAGAAAATCTGACAACTGCATCCCTTAGTAGCATGGACTTGCTACTTTGTCAAGTTTATATTATACATTAACAAAGTTTCAATATTTAGTTAAGACCAAATCTCAACTAACAAATAATATTTTGAATTATTGATACCACAAGTGCTTTGCTACATGTTATAGCAACCATCAAATTTTTTTATAATATTTACTAGGTACAATTAAGGTAATATTTTCTTGTGGTTCAATTATCTAGTCAAGACATTTTATGACTAATAAGATGAGACTGAGAACAAGGACAAATAAAACATAAAATAAGTTAAATATAACAAGTTTATAGAGTTGATAAATTAATTTAACTTAATGCAACCAGTCTGCAATATAAAATATAACATCAGATATTACATGCATATGCAAATCTAACTAAAATATAAGGTAGCTACCGTATCTTCTTATACACCAGCATTCTTTTGAGAACTTTATTCATAATAATTACAACAATGATAATTATTAAAGAAAATTATTGCATAATTTAAGAATAAAATTCAGTAGACAATCACTTTTAACAAGTAATCTGCAAATCCTATGCACAGTCAAAACATTTTATTTAGGTCTATCGTATTTTTAAAGTAGCCACAGATTATTGAATTTTAATGGCAATAATTCTAATAAGATATGCTTAACAATAAATCCACAGGGTGGAATACTCCATTAGGAAGTTAAAATTCAAAGCATATATTAACAGGATGATTTTTTCCAAAGATTTGCAGTAAATTAAAATTATCACTCATATTTCAGCTTATGTTGTAGTATAGCATTTAATCTTTTATAGAAAAATTATATTTAACACATTATAACACCTCTGTCATATTTTATGGTTATAGTATCAATAATTATAAATCCATTATCCTTGGGTTGATGTTAGAACTGTAGTTTTGCACAAAATAAGCAAACTAATTCTTTGGGAAGCAGTAAATGAATATTATGATGGTTGATGTTTGTCATATGCATTAAATGCAATTGTTTGACAATCCATTAATTAAGCAAATTGAATTCCCAGCTATAGTTCAGATTCTCTTATTAACTGTTGAGACCTAGCAGAGAATAAATAATCCATTAACTCTAATTACTTTAACTAATCTTCATCAGAATTTTAAGAAGCTTTCTTATGTGAGCAATAAAATGTTGGATGTCAATCCATAGTTTGTACAACATTTTTAACATTCAGTAAATCAATAGGTAGAGGCAGACAAGATTAATTCAAGTAAGTTATTTCATCTTCAAATAAAGAGATGGACTTCTGAAAATATACTTTATGCAGCAACATCCCATAAGCACTTTGATAAATTCCATTGATGACTTAAAACAATTAAATTTAATTTTCTTTTAAATAATATTCAATGATAATCCTTATTGATGCTGTAATTTATCCACTTAGACTGATGTCAGCTAGGCAAAAGAGAAGGTAAACAAGATTGCTGTTTTAAACATTTAATTGGATATAATTCTTGATGCACTGTAATTCAGTAAAGATTTATTAAATTTTGACAGAGGAGATATCATGTGGTATGTGATATCATCCAATATTATCCAGAGTTTTTTTGCGTTTCAAGACTTTATGTATAAAATCTGTCCCATTGTTATGATAATAATCAATATCAGGCAAACTTGAAAATCTGGAGATTTCCAAAAGTACAAATTTTAAGAAATTACATTAAATGGAGATTAAAATATTTTGACTGTATATCTTAATTTAGATTATTACTGTACAACTAAAATGTGCAATTGTTTATTTTGCATATAAATAAGTTATAAAATCAGAATATTATATAATAATAATCTTTGATTATATTTTAGAGTTCTCAAAAATTTATTAAGAAATTTATCTAATAATATAGCTGAATTTTAATAATCAACAAAACAAGTTCTCTTTTGTCATTTTACACTAATACCTTTCTAAATTGATTAAGTTTTAAATACAAAGCTTCCTTGCATGTACATTTAGATGTTTAAAAACAATATTAATTTTTTTTTTCCTAACTGAATGTAATATTGACTGTATAATTCTCGTAATATAATTATTAAATTAATACTTCAAATATTATGTTTGATTGTAGTTGGTCTAATATCACATATTTTCCACTAATATTAAATTTATGTGTGTATGATTTCTGTTTGCACATATATAAAAAAAAGTCGACTGTGCTTTTTGGAAAAAAAAATGCGATGCCTATATTTTTGCTAGGCATTGGTTAATAAAATCTATTCAGAAGACATTTTGGGTAACTTTCTTTTACTCTATTATAATAGGTAGTACTATAAGAGACTTTATAAATTCACTTTTAATCATATCCCCTGCCATTTTACCAATAATAGTGATTGATTTACTTAATTTAACACTAAAGGAAAGCCAATACATTTTTTTTTTTTTTTTTATAAATTATGACTATTTTTATTAATTTCCCTAGTAAAATATAAAATTACAATCTATATATATATATAATCATTAAAATCAGCCAGCACATAGAAAAACCCATATCACAACAATCTCAACCTGTTGTCAAGGCAATCTCCTTTTAACAATAATATATATATATATATTTCAGTTACTATTTTTTAAAAATTAAAATGAGTATTGGAATGTAATAATATTTTAATTATTTTCAAATAATAACTTAATTAAATGAGCCATTAGGATTCGTTAACAATGATTTTTGAATTTAAATAGTAAAATACACACACATATATATATAGTAAAGCTAGAGTGGGTAATATTTTTTCTGCCATGGGCCAATTGGATATTTAGAATATCATTTATGGACAATGTAAAATTATCAACTTAAAAATTAACCTGTTACATTTGATCAAAAGTTTCAATTTTCCTTTTTTAAATGAGGGTCATAATTTTTTTAAGAATTTTCAATTTGCCTTGTAACTATGCTTTGTGACATTTATGTTCTTGAATTTTTTTTTTTATATTCTGGACAGATTAATTCTGCAGCAACTAGGATGCAGCTTTTTATAAATTCCTCTTCAGAAATGAATTTTTTGATTTTTTTTTTATATTAAATAATGTAACTTGCTTTCACAGAATGATCTGACTTGTTTATACTTTTTATGAACATCTCAGCCACTTGATAAATCATCTTTTCAAGTTTTTATTTTAATATTTATTTCTTCCTCAACAGTTTTGTTGCAATCAGAATATTTTAATAAATAGTGAATTTTAATATTGTATTCTTTAAGTTAAATATTTTCCAAAGATATTGGGCATATTGATGTACTTTTTTTCCTATAAAAAAGTTTTTTTCTTATCTAATTCAGTGTAGCCATTGTAATAGTAATAAAAAAAATACATACAAAATAATCATAATTAAATGAAGTAAAATTTAGGTTGTATTTTTGCTAGTATGTGTTTGTCTGTCTGTGAAAATCACTATAAAAATAAACAAAATGCACCAGTATTCTAGATTAAATCTATAGTCAGACAGACTATATTGTATATGTAATTTGTTGAAATGTTGCATGTTTGATAGAATAAATTAGAACTATTCAAAAGGTGGAGAGAGAGAAACTTGTATTTAAAAAAGTAAATGTTTTATTTTACTTAACTCTAATCAATATTTGCACTATACATGTTTAAATAGAAATTTGCTACAAAGACATTATATATACATTTTTTAAAATGTCAAGGGCCATATAAAGAGCTTACAAGGATCTGAATTGGTCTGAAAGCCAGAGGTTCTCCACCCCCTATATTAAATTAATGACATAATATTTTAAAATAGTAAATTGCAGAACAAAGGCCTTTTCAATAGCTGTTCAAAAAGATACAGTGAAAATGATAGATTATTTGTTACCTTCTAATAAAGAATATCTAATTAACCATTTATTTACTAGCAATTGAATAGAGAGTTAGGTTGAGCACCTTCTGCTTATCTGAAACAAAAATCCAAAGTTTTTTTGCAGCCTTACAAAAGTTTGAAGTTTTACCAAGTCTGGATTTGAACCCTGGGCAGATAGTTATACTACTATCCCTGAAAAACTTATCTATGTGTATGCATGTATCATATTTATATATTTATGCATAGTCTTATGTTGAAATATTTTGTCTGAATAATTAAAGTATTTTTTTAATTATTGTTAAACTCTTTTAACTTAGAAATTATGCTAGTCCATAAGAAATCTTGTAAGCAATTTTTAATACACTTATAACAAATGGCTTTTTCTTTTCAAACTTTGTACATAAATTAGATATCAGTAAAATTGCATTATGATATTTCAGGAATGTGCAGTTGATTGTCTATCTTAACAGTATTTGGGACCAAATTTCAAACTGTGTTGATATTTCACTGATGTGCAGTAGATGGTGATATATTGTTTAAAAATGTGCTTTTATTGAATTTTAACTAATACACTAAAGTTGTTTAGCATTAATTCAAATATAAAGGGGAAAAAAAGGAAATATAAAATCTTAATTTCTCTTGATTGGTTAAGTAAAACATGATTTTTTAAAAAATGATGCCTTCATAAACAAAAAAGGAAAAACATTGTAAATAATTTTTAACACATGCAAATTTTAATTGAAATACTACAAATATGGTCATATTGTTTACTAAATATTTGAATACTGTAAAGTAAAAAATATAAGACACAATGCTAAACACAAGATCAGAGAAGCATTACACATAATAAGCAATCCTAAGTACATTAATCGAAAAGAAGCCTGCTTTGCCCTGTCCTAAAAATGGCAGTTATAACTAATTTGCATTATTTTGCATAAATTTTCTTTCTAACAATGCAGTTTTTAACAAGATAGTAGCTATGAATATGAGAGCAGCTAAAATAGTATTTTATATTTGCTTTCGATTATATATACTAGCTTCATTATCTGTGTGCAGCACACACACACACATATATATATATATATATATTATAAAACAATTTTATTAAATTGATGAGTAATAATCCCTTGAAAACCAAAAAATAAATTATTTTTTCATCCATAATTTTGGTTTGTATTTAATTTTAATTAAAAATAAGGGATATCCATAAATTAATTAATTCAATCACTTTTATTTTAAATTTAATATAACTAAAATTGTGGCTGAAAGAAAAAAAAATTTTTTTTGGTTTTTAGTGCATCACTATTCATCAATTTACATAGAAATGACTTAATACATTGCACAGGCTTAAACCTGCATTTATATATGTAATATAGGCAGGATTCGAACTCAGACTTTTACATGACCCACTACTCTCAGTGCCATCTCATATTGCTGACCCACCTGATCACACACATGTTGAAATGACTTGTAAAATATTTTTTATATATCTTACTAAGTTATTTAGTTTGTTTGTTAAAGCATGTGTAAGAATGATGTCTATTTTTTTTTTTTTTTTATAGATTTTGTATAACAAAAATCATGAGAATAAAATGCTGACAGATCATAAGATTCCTTCATTAAATTTATAGCCATATAATTATGCTAATATATATATAAATTTGATAAAAAAATTATAAACAGTGAATATGGAAAGTTAGAAGGTTATTTGCAGTTACTCCAGCTATCTATTAATCAAAGACATTTATTTTTAGTGCAAAATGACTTGAACTTGAAATTTCCTTGAGCTTTTTCTTCATAAATACCAATAAATTCTATTCTTTAATAATTAATTGTCACTGTTTCTGACTGAAGCTATTAAAAAGATAATAATAAACCATGGACTTGATACCCATAGAAATATAACATTTTTTTAAAACTAAAAGTGAAGATAACGTGACATTATTTTTCACCACTGCTTTTTTAATCAATTCAGATTAGAACTTTTACATTTGAGAACACATGAACTTACTCACTAATACTGGATGACTAACTGAATTGGCATTGATCAGCAATATGAAATAAAGACAGACTGTAAGCCTGTTTATGACAATGTATATTGTTAAGACAACAATTGTAATTTATCAACTTAATTAATATCACTTATTGAACTCATTTTTGCAAATGGAAATTTATAAATATTTAAAATGAGAAATAATTACATACATATGTGTGTTGAAATATAGAAAGATTTAAATGCTCTGTAGATCAACAATATTGTGTCTTTAAATAGTTAAAAATTATTTGAATGTTAGAATAATACAGTTAGTTATGAAAATAGTCTATATTTTTATTTTCTATGAAAAAATGTTGACACAGATAAAACAAAAGTAATATAATTTTTTAAAAAAATACTTAAAAATATATATAGTTTTAAATAATACTAATTATTTTAAAAATTAGAGGAAATAAATAATTTTTTTTTACTGGTAAATTTTATTCTAATTTTATTTTATTTAGAATTCTGAATATAATTTAGAATTATTCATGTTAATATTATTAATTAAGAATGCATTTTATGTTTTATTCATATATGGAATAGCATGAGTATTGAATTTAATTTATTTTTCAATGATGACTTTGTTTATTTTTATTTTTTAAATCTAACATTATTGTTTAATAAATAAGATAAATGGGGATTAGTAGATTCTTTAGACTGTGACTGTGGTACATATTTACAGGGAGTGTCTAACTTACTAGGCCCCTGTTTGCCTCTTTGCTTTGCATAGCTTGGAGGAATTGGTTCTTGATTGGATAAGAACTGTTGGTGTTGGATTTTAATGTGCTGACACATATAGTAAATAAATAAATAAATAAATAAAAACTGTTGATAACTTAAATTTTTTTTATTAATAGTTATGTAGAGAGAATGACAATCTATCATCTACAATTGTTGCATATACTCACAAATAGATTGAGAATTTTAGAATCCAAAATACACATCCAAAATTTGATTTAACTTATCTCTAAGCCAGAGCTCAACCCATTGACCACTGATGTGTCTATTATCTAGTCAATTACAAAAAGCAAAATTCAAACGTTGGTTTATATGTAAAATATATTTAGATAATGTATATTATTGAAAATGTTTTTGTAATTTTTATTATTATAAATTATTTAAATTTCAGGAATTGAAGAAAGTATTAAAAATTATGCTATCTGAAGAGAAGTTCAAAAAATCAAAAATTGCAAAATGAAAGTGCAAACAATACTTTACACAAAAGGAAACTGCTGAAGTAGGCACTTACTTTTGTTTGAGTAAGAATACATTGGGTCTCTCTAACTATAACAAAATAATAAAGTCTGTAATAAGGCATCCAGTAATTTTTGATATATTTTGTTTTCTGTCATATGTTATATGTTTTTTTAGATCTGATTTTATTTTAATTTTTGCATTTGGGAATATATTATTTTGTTTAAAATTTTAGGGATATATAGTACTGGAGTTTAAAGATTTTTTTGTTGTTTTTATGGATCATATAATATTCACAGAAATCTAAAGAATATGTTATATTTACAGATGATAGATTTACAGAGAATGAAGAAAATGTTCAGAACAGTAAATAACAAACTAGTATCTTTTTTTTCCTCTTCTAGAACTACATTCTGTAAGATTCAATAATAATAGACACTAGATAATAAAATTTTCCAAAATATAATCTGTCTCTGGCTTTAGCTTTTGATATTAAAAACTAGGATTCATGGTGGAAAATAATAGACCCACACATCTAGCATCTGCTGTTACTGCTCTATAATATTTAACTCATGTATTATTATTGCCATTGATATAATCTTCCTAGCCAAATGATAGAATATGTCTACAGGTAGCATAATATGGAACTTTCTAAAATATTTAGAATCTGATTTGGTTTTCTATCTATATAACTATTCAAGCAAACTACACTGAGTTAAACAAATATTTTTAAATAAACTTTTATATTAACTTGAATAGTATACATGAATAAAGTATAGTTACTAGATGCATAAGTATATTAGTTCTAGTTTTGAATCATGATTTTTTCTGATGAAAGTCTGAAGAAAGAAATTTTATGGTGTTTTTCTATTTGATTTCCATCAATTTGTAAAGCTTACAGTAGGTGACTCTAAAATGGAGTGAAGATAAATAACTATTCTTGGAAGCATATAATCATATGAAAATATTTGCCTACAGCCTGAGACATAATGAATACCAGTTTCTATAAGTTGTGGCTATGATAAAGTTGAAAATAAAAATTCCATGAATGAAAATATAAGTATTGTCATTTGTTCCAATATACATATGAAAAAGAGTTATTTCATGTCGAAAAAAACGATAATGTATTTTAAAATAAAGTTTTCCTCAGAAAGAAAAAATTGTCAATTTTATTTTTGTTAATTTAAAATGTATTTTATTTTAAAGCTTTAATACATTTTTTGGCAATTGTGATTGAATTAAAATCTATAAAATTTCCTCACTGTTTTTTTTTTTAAACAAATAAAAATGATTATTTTAAAATTATTGCTCATAAAGTGCATCAATTTTTTTTTTAAATTGTTATCGTGAAAGATATATTTTAAAGTTCTGACTATTATGAAACGATTTACCACACATATCTGATTCATTTATGTTTTGTTTATTAGGTTTATTCTAATATCATATCCTTTTTAAACTGTGAAAGTTCAACTTTAGGATATAATGTTATGCTTAATATTAAAAAGTATAACATAATCTTTATGGCGTATGGTTTTCCAGTGTCAGTTTTTTATTTATTTGTATTTATATTTTCACTCATCAATATCTGGAAAATATTTGTGATCTGTTATGTATTGTTATTCAAAACTCACAAATTATCAATACTGTCTAAGATTTTTTGCATACTTAATGGCGACAGATTTAGCCTAAACTTGAAATATTTTTCTTTTATTTTCCTGAAGACATTATTTTATTTTTATTTGTTGACTTCATTATTAATTTATTATATAAATATAATGCTGCAACCAATTTTTGACATCTTCATTATTTCCAGTAAGCTTATTGCAAGTCTATTTTACTTTAGAAGATTTATTTGTAAATATATGGTTGTAGCTTAATATTTTTTTTCATATGTCATAGCATCGGCCGGGAGGCGAACCCACAACCGTCTGCAACCAACTACTTGCTTGCAAGGCGGCTGCGATGACCTCTCAACTAACAACGCTTGACGCAGCTTTATATTTTTATATAGATTAATAAGTCCGATAAGATTGATTCCACTTTTATTTATTATATCAATGATAAGGTAATGTTATTTTAGAGTGAAATGAATTAGCAATGCACACACACACAAACATGTTTTTATGTATTCAAAATAATTATAAAGATTATTATTATAATTCTTTTTTTAAAATTAACTATAAATTTATTAAGAAATCTAAAAAAATTCAAGGCTGTTTTATATTATCCTTCTGCTGAAATTGATTTCATACCAAGGTCTTGCAATCACACTAATTATTTGTTAATGTAATATAAAATAAACCTTTTATTTTTTTTTTCTGTCTTTAAAACGTGTTCATATTTCTACATATTTCAGTCTTTTTCTGCATTATTTTTCAAATATATTACAATTTTGTGTTTTAATTGTACTTCTAAATTTTATCTTTAAACACAATAGTAATCTTAATCTTTTTGCTTTCTCTTTTCAGCTATTTTTAGAACGTATGAAGCAGTTTTCTGAACTACCTTTAAATCTCCAAGGAATAAATTTCTATCATTTTTCTCATTATGAGCTTTTTTTTTTTTTTTTTAAAAGAAAAAAAATTCTAATATTCTTGTTTTTTTTTTTAAAGTCCAATTTTCAGTTTGTAAAAAAAAAAAAAAAAAAAAACTGATTTACGTTTTTTTATAATCTTCAAAAAATATTATTTAAATTTAAATCAAATTCTAAAAATACAAGCAAACATTTTTTCTCCGAAAGATTTGAAATTGGTAGCTGGAAACTACAGTGGGAAGGGGTTATTGAAAAAAAAAAACATTTTAATATGCTAATAAATAATTAAAAAAAAAAAAAAATGAAAAAAAATATCCGTATATCTTTGATTTGTAAGTGGAAACAAATTTATGTTTTAAATAGATTTAATAAATCTGAATAATGTACATAAAAAAATGAAAAAATACTATAATTAAACACGCACACATAGAGGATGTATATACACATACATACAATACTCTGTTGTTAATAAAAATGCACCTATGTATATGGATTATAAAGATAGTTAAAGGAAATCGAGCATTAGCCGGCTACAATGCTACTTTAGACACTCTGACATTCATTGTGAAAGAAAAAGACATTGCATTTGTCATGGGTTCACATCTTTCTACTTATATTCATGGAATTAAAATTTGGATTTACATATACTATAGGAAACTTATAATATCATTACACAAATTAGTGATGATTAAAAATACCCAAGATGATATAACTAATTTTTAATAATCTTTTTTTATATTTTTACTTACTCCTCTTAATAATTGATTAATTGGAAATGACTTTATTTTCTTCCTACAGCTGATAACCACTAAATGCTCTTACATTCTAAGCATATGAAAAATATATACACAGTTTAAACATTTTACATTTAAAAATTTGCAAATTATATTTTTATTATATCATTAATAGAAATATACAAGTTATTGTCAATACAATATTAGTAATTACAAAATTTTGTGTTGTGAACACTAAAAAATACATTATATATATATGAAGTAGTAAATTATTTTCAGTAACATTTTTTTTATATTAGTAGTAAAACGTGTACTGAAAATATCAATATTAATACATTATTGATTCTAGTTTTTTTGCAATCTGTATAGAAGATTTCTTTAAGAATGTTTGTTTTTTCAATATTACATCCACTTGCATCAATTTTTCCATCAGCTAATTATTTCTTTAAATATCCTTCTGTGAGGTAATACTGTTTCAACATTTACATCTCTTTTTATTTATTTCATAAATCTTTTTTCCACATTATGATTTCTGACTTCACAATAAATTAAAACCAAATTCCATAAGGAAAAATATGAATCCAACAGTAGACTAACATGTATTTAATATAAAAGATCTAGATCCTAATATTCATTCCATCCATTTATAAGCTTTATACTGTTTTTTATATGCATTAAAAATTATTTACCAAATATAATTTCTAAATCAGAAACAATTTCTTTAGATTGCAATGGTAAATCAGTAGGTAAGGATTATTTAGCCTAACATGATAAGTAGTAACTAGGGTCGGTCATTCACCAAAAAGTATCACAAAAATCTTAGCTAAACTTTGTCAAAAATAATTAATAAAATCTAAAGAGTAAATTAAATTTTACATTAATAATTGTGAACATTAACATTTATAAAATGCTACCAGGTATATAACTACTGTATTACTTCAAATATAAAATGCCCCCAAATTTAAGACACAATAGGATTTTAAACTTGGAAAATTGAGAAAAAAAATTTTAAATGGTTTTATTGAAAAGTAAGGAAACATTTTTATTTACTTAAATAGGAGCTAGCTCATCTAATTTATTGCAAATCTCCTTTAGATATATTTTCACTTTGTACATCTTCTTTTTCAGGACTTGAATTTTCATCTTCACTATTTCATTAAGGTACATTATCTTCAGGCTGCTTATATCATTAACAAGGCAATATTCAAAATTATATGTATATTGTTTGCATTACAAAGTCTTTTTTTAGCGTGAATATCTCAATGCATTTTTTTTAAAGAAAACAAAAGATTTTAAAATATGATATTGACATTTAATGTGACCAGTAAATCTGTTTTCTTTTGATTATAAACCTTTTCTAAAATGCAAATTAATAAATTTTCAGATTGTTAAAGTAAATGAAAGTTAAATTTTTCTTTATAATTGGCAAAAAAAATCTATAGTAGTTAAAATAAAATGTATTTCCCCTCATCCAACTACAAATTGCAGCCATACATCATTGACTTTTTTCTCAACTTAGTTTTCATGCAAAAATACATTTTTCTATTAAAAACTGAATTATTATTCTAAAATAATTAATATTTTTATAAATATTTTCAGAAAAATATTATAAATGTGTAAAAAAGATTCTAAAACATACATTTTCACTTAAAAAATCAAAACAAAGATATAGGAATTGTCAAAATTGTTGACAAACACTCTCTTGTGTAGAGAACAAGAAACAATCAGAGTGAATACAACTTTTTATCTCATTGTTGTATTGATTTATTAGTTGTAAAAAAATTTTAATGGTTATTCAGTACAATTAAAGCTGTTTATAAAATTAATCCAAAGAATATTGACATTTAATGTTAAATCTTTTTTCTTTTGATTCAAAAAGATATAACACACTATTCTCCATAGGATATCAATGATTGTGATTGTAATACTATGCACATGTATAGCATAAAGGAAAAATCTGCAGAAATATGTGACAAATATTAGGTTCAAATTTCAGACATACTCCTCTTTTAAGTATTCAGAATTTGGAAAAAAAATAGCATCTTATATCTAATTAATATGGTATTTATCAAAGATTTATATGGTTCGTGTAAGGTTAAACTAGAATCATTATATCTTAATTCTTAGTTCTCAGAGATAATTTTATTTAACTATGATATTAGTAACAAGACTGTTATACCTTTTGTTTAAATAAAGTTTTTTTATGATATGACTGAATACAAATTGGCAGTTTTGTGATCGTGTCCAGCTTATATCTTATAGCATATAACTATAGTTATTTAAGAAGTGAGTATGAGCTCTCACAAAGTGTTTTAATAAATAATATTCACATAACTATTTCTATAGAATTTATAAAGAAGCATGGGATTTGCAATTAAAATTATGTGATCATGTTCTTAATCTAAATAATGTTGATGATATGAATAATAATAGAAACACAACTCATTATTTATAAAGAGCAAAATAAATAATTTTATTAATAAATATTAATATGAACAATGATTAAATCAAATAATAATGAATATAAATAAAATAAAATTAATGACTAATCACATTCTATGAAACATATTTAAATATAAGCACAGTTACTAGATAACATCAGATAAAATCAAATGATGTTAGATTATATGTGTTGCTAGACATAAGCAAATTTATAAAATAAGGTTTTCCAATACACCAGATATGAAATTTTTTTATATATATAATAAAAACAAAATTAGGAGATTCATCTTAGTTTTATACAATCTTAAATATCTCCTCTATAAGAGCACTCAACTACATTGGTATCTAGATGGCCACAAGGTTTTATATAAAGTGAAAGTCATAAACAATAAATTCCATGTACAACCTTTAGCCATGGATTTAACCATTATTTATAAATACTTCCTTACATTATGATTTTAAGAGCAAACTTTAAAACATTTATAATTATGAATTACATCTGTATAACAAGATACTATTATACTATAATATTATCCATTTAGGAAGATAAGATTAATAAAACAAGAACATCTTGAAGTCAATATGAATATTCAATAACATTATTAATAATAATGATAATAGCAACCTATTTTTAACAATAAGTATGTGTAAACATTCTAATATTAATAAAAATATTTTAAGCATACTATCAAAGCTTCAGAATGATGAGAACATTGAGAAAACACTATATATGCAATAAACTTTTAAATATTTGTAATAGACATGGCAATACATAAATTAATAAAATAATATATTATCCATTAAGAAGTTTATAAATAATATAAATTCAAGTTCTATGTACACACATAATTATAGGGTCCAGTAATTTTTTATCACACACTTATTTCTTCTTTCAGCTTTGTTTTATTTATTTATTAATAACATATCCATTGCAATATGCAAACGTAGTTTTGAAGTTATTAACAAGTCATATAATATTTCTTTGATGAGAGTACCAAACTCTTCATATAGTAGCGCTACCAAGTGCAAGCCTTTATAATCAATGGATGCACTACTGTATAGAGAATTTGATACTCTTATTAACTGCAATTGTAAGCATATGGAATGGTGATCATGTGATGTTTTGAATATTCCCATGACTAATATAAATCCAATTTTGGTACAGTATTTCTTTTAGAATAGGAATAACAAATTTGTTTTCAACAATTTTGAGTGAATCTTAGTGGAAATTATGTAACATTTCTTGAGGCAATTAGATTTCATGTTGTTTTATCCATTAGTAAGTGAGAGATGATATTCTATTTATCAATTAACCAAAAGAAACTACTTTTGTAAGATATTGAACAAAATTGTCGAACTAAATCCAAACTTCATATGCAGATAAAGTATAAAGAAAAATAAAATCCATTATATTTGGCATAGCATTTCAATAGTTGTTAAAAATATTTGAAGCTTGAACATTTTGGCTCTATATTTTAATTTTTAGATCAGATCAAAAATATCCAATTTAATTGTTATTGGCATAATGAGGTAAGCATTTAAACACTATGATGTCATTTAATAGTATTTAATGATGATTGTTATAGAAGCTTGCTTCTGCTCCAAAGGCAAATGCTTAATGGTTTCTTTAACCAAATATGGTAGGCGATAAGATAGCCACAATGTTAAATTTTTAAATCTACTGTCTATAAGTTTTCAGGTCAAACTTTAACAGAATAGAACCTCAAATTTCTTTGAGCACTTCCTTTTCTACAGTTATAGCATGTTATTGATAAATGATGTTAATTTTAATTCTTATTCTCCTTTTTTGTGCAATCTGGATGCAGTTGGCATAGTAATAATTTTTCCAAACAGTACATTTTTTTTTTGTTTTAAGCAGGCAGCAAAATCATCCATCTTAATTTACGTTTTATAAATTTGGAACAGTTTAAATGAAATTATTATAAAGCTTAAAATACATTTATTTTATTTTGACACTAAATGAAATATTTATATTACCCATATCAAAATAAATATTTTTTAACCTTAAATTTAATGTTCTCATTTTGCTATAAATGTACCATTATATTCCCATGGTTTTGTGATATTGCTTTTTAAACATATCAAATAGTATTTACTATTTTGCTCTTTGCTATTTATTCTAAACATAAACACTCAAACATATTCATACACATTTAAATAATTAATTGTAGGTTGTGTTTTATTTGCAAATGATTTTAAAATCAAATAGAAATCATGAGAATTATTGTTCTGTTATGATCAATTTAGTTAACTTATTAATGAACATTTAAAGGTAAAAGTTTTTTCAGTATATTGTAGGGCTAGAAAAAGAAATTTATTGATGAATATTCTCTGTAAACTTTGGATTTGTCCACAATTTCTAAATTTTGAAACAAATTTTTAACTTGTTTGAAAATATGTTCGCCATATTGGATTTCCTTAGTAACATTGCACAATTATTAATATGGCATAATTTAAATTATCATTATTATTAAAAATAAATATTTATGTTTGTCACATTTAGTATTCAGCCCTTAGGATTATTGTTACAATACATAATGGAGTTTTTCTCAGTTTTATAATGATATAAAGATATGTTTTATTAGTATATGAAACAATATTTGTTTTTATTGCAATTACTTCATATTATTATATTTACCCCAATCGTCAAAATGTTTATTATCATTTTGGAGTTCAGTATGTTCCTCATAAATATAAATTCTTTTAAATAATAAACAATCATCAGTACATTTAAGTATCATACTCTTTTTAATGTTTTAATCAATTTCATGCCTAAAGCAATAAAAAGTAATGGAGCCAATACTTCACTTTGAGAAACTCTTACATTATTGAATAAACTAAACTTACAATTTCAAAAAAAAAAAAAAAAACTAAACTTAGTTTTGTTTATACATATAAAATAAACTTTTCATTAAATAATTTTCAAACCACACAACTAAATATGGAATAAATCCTAACATTTTAAGCTTAAAAATAGGCTTCTGATCAGATACTCTATTAAATGCCTGTGATGTATTAAAGTTGACAACATCAAGTTATTATTTCTTATACAGAGCATGTGCAATGCTATCAGGTATCATTATTAAATTACTATCAAAATTTTACCTGGTAAGATGTCTTGTTCAGATATCATCATTAAATTAGTATCAAAAATTTACCTTGTAAGGAGCCCTGCTGAAAACTGGACAATATCTTCACATCAGAAATGATATTATTACAAATATCTCTTTCATAAATTTTAATAAAAGTGATTAAATAAAAATAAATCTATACCTGTCAGACTCATATTTATTTCTCAGACACAATCTTAGACATTTTTAAAATATCTGGAATAATACATTTATTAATTGATAAATTAATGATATACTTCAATGGAACTGACAACACAACCCCTAATAATAAAATTAGGAATATCACCACAGCCCATAGAAGAGTTTGATTTATGTTTGTAAATAGCTTTAATCATTTCAGTAATATCAGTTTTATATTAATATCTGTACCCCAACAACTTTCATTAACAATTTTCTATCAGATAAAGCATTAACAGATATATTTGAATATATATTTTAAAAAAATGTCAAGCCAGATCTTTCAAAGAAAATTGATAATTATTATAACCGCAAATTTTATTTCAGTAATTCTCACATTTTTAATATAATTCCAAAACATTTAATGATTCTGATCAAACATTGTTTAAATTATTATTGTAATCTCTTTCTCTTCATAAGAGATTTAGTACAATCATGCAATATACTGAATTTCTTAAATAAATTATTATTATTAAACAATTAATATAGTCTATATTTAAGATTTCTTTTTAAACATTTATATAATTCTTTGGAGAATCATTTTGTAAAATTATTATCATTACTGCGAGAACAGCTAATTGGAATATATTCATCCAAACAATTTTATAAATCGCCAATAAATTTATTAGCAACTATTATATTTTACAAAATCTTCACAAGGCTTTATATAAATCATAAAAATCCACATATTTATAATCTTTAAAATTATATTCTTAAGTACCATCTGTTATAAAATCTAGTGGTAAATGATCAGTCCCTTTACACTTTCAACTATCCTTAGTACTCAAACTTAATCTAATACTTTTGTAAAACTGATATTATTATTATGCTGTATTAATTGAATTAAATAGGGAAAGTTTTTAATTATATGAAATTTAGCATTTTTATCAACATTATTGATGGTACATAAATGATGAAGTCAGATACATTAAAATCAGCTATTTATGTAATGTCATATTTATAATTTACTAAACACATTAACCATCATCAAATGTTCATGTAATTTATAATACAGCAAAATATTTCATAAACGTATAGTGTCTACTAATATTTCTTTTTAAATGTTTAAACTTAATTTCAATCCAATATGATTCTGTAATATTTTCATTAATTATATCACAACATATTTTATATATTTTTAATACCATTGCTCATTAAATATTTGTTGATATTGATAAAAGTATGCGATAAAATTAAAATTTAGCTTCTGTTTTAATATCTGGCAGATATTAATTTTTGCATTTTCAAGTCATTTTATACGTTTTGTGTGTGTGTGTTTATTTTAATGAGCTCACAGATTAACAATAAACTCAAATTGGATTGGTGAATGCTAGATGTGCATTTTTATTTTAATATAAAATCTGTTAAATATGATGATAATTATTATTTTCGTTGTACTATATTTGAAGACACCCTGTGTGCTTTTTGTAATAATCTAATATTTAGTAAGCAATGAAGGATTATGTTCTAAATGCAATAAGTTACATGTGTCATGTATAAGGATGATTTCACATTTTAGTGTAAAAATGAAAATAAGATGGACTGTTTACTATGCAATAAATGTTTATACATGCTTTGAAAACAAAATGGCAGATCTTGAAAAAAAGGCATAGTTGACTTACAAAAATTGAAAACAACAGTTGAATAAAAGCTATTGGAAATTGAATATTTAAGTAACAATATTGAAGGTAATTCAAATCTTAAAATTGCAGTAATTAGTGGTGTTTTAAATGATTATTTAGAAAGTATAATTAATTATTATGATAAAAATAAGACAACAGTAAATAGAATGAATGCTAATTGTTTGTCTTGTCAAGAAATAGGCTTTTCTTTACATAGAATATTAAATATCGTGATAGCTTTATCAAATGAAATTAATTTATTAAAAATGATAATATTTTAATAAAAAAATATTTTACTTAAGAAGAATATATTTGGCAAAAGTTTAGAAATTAGTAGGACATAATGCTGAAATTATTATTGACAAGTAAGGTTAAAAATAAAAGCAGACATGATGGAGACTTTGATTTGCCATCTTTATTAAAGAAGGACAGTACTAGTGTGGAAACATAGATAAATATGAAAGCTATTAGACAAAATAACAATGATAAAGTGATTAAACAACAAATAAAATAATTATAGATAATAAATAGAAAATAATGGAGATTTGACATGATTATCTGCTCCTTATTATTTATACTAGGTTTAATGAATCTATAAAAGCTTGCTCAGAAGATAAAAATTTAATAGCAATAATGCTGAAAAAGAATATGCTTTAAAAATTGTGACATAAAGAAACAAAAAACTAAAAATGAATTTTAATAAGTTTTGCGTATATATAAAAATCAAACTACTCATATTTTGAAAACTGTTGAACCTATGAAGATATTAAAGAAATCTTTTTGACAAGAATGAATAATGATATTATTGCATAGGATGTTACTGAATATTTACAAATGTTTTAGATATAAACTCTGGGTGCTACTTGTCCTAAATCTAATTTCTTTTTTATATCTGTCCATATCTGAATGTGATATGTGTAAAGTTATCACAGGCAAGATTTGGCCTGATTTTAATGTAATATTAACTTTTTAAGAAGTCTTAAAAATGTTAATGGTCATGAATAATGATGTTGCTTCTAAGCAAAGTGTTACTGAGTCAATCATCAATAAGAATTTTGGGAAGGGAAATGTGACCATTATGATGAATGAAAATAACATAGAAGTGCAAGATATAAATTTCCAAGAAGAGATTCCAAATAAGTCAATGTGTGATAAATATCAATTAATAAATTGCTATTAACAAAATATATGGGAACTTAATATTAAGACAATTGATTTTAAGACTGAATTGTTATGTCATGATTTATGTCATTGTTTTAATAGAAATCTAGCTGAATGATACAATTAATGATGCAAATACATTGAATATACATATAATAATTAATAAACAATCTATAATAACCACAAAATTCCTTTTGAGTTTTAATTAAAAAACCAAATAGAGAGCGACCACACCCCCAAAAAAAAAAAAAAAAAAGATAGAGATATATATAATGTGTTATTTTATATAAAATTTATATGCAGAAATATTAGTTAATGAGAATAACTTTTTTTTACCCTATATGATTTGACAGAGCAGTAGATTCATGAACTAAGGTTTCTGTAATAATTTTCAGTTGAATAAGTAAAACAAAACTCAGGTAATTTGAATGGATGAGATTTGCTTAACTTACTTCTAGATGCATGTTATCACAATATCTTTTGTACTACTAATTTTACAATTATTTTTAATTAACTGTTTTAATTATAAATTTATTTAAATGCACATTGATATTTATTAAGGCTGTAGCCTATATTTTTATAAAATATATTTTTGTTAGGTTTAATTTGTGAATTAATGATATTTTGGTAACAAATTTTACACTGAAGTCATATTTGTGTGACTATCTACAATTTTACATATCAAGATTATACCATCTCTTGCTATTAAATTATTTTACTGTTGTTTTTTTTTATTCTTTTTTTTAATCTTCATTTTGAAAATATTTTCTGTATCTGATTAAAATATCAGATGAAAATTTTTTTTAAAAAATCCTATAATGTTGGATTTGAAATAAAAACATAATTGAATTTATTGAGTAGAATAATCTCATTACTTATTAGTACATCTTATCAGGGGGAAAATATGCTTTATATCACAGAACTATGTTTTTATAAATGATTTGGTATAATTTTTTTTTGTGATATAATCTAGTTATAATTTATAGTTTCTATATTATATTGATTATTAATAGAAAAAAAACCATTAAAAAATAATAAAATACTACTCTAATGAATTTGGTGCAACAAAAAACTATAAATCATCATTATTTTTAAACATTATCATTCTACTGCAGGATGAATGTTTTTCTAAATTTTAATCCAATTTTCCTCATCTCTAGTCTCTTTTTCACACCACATCAGCAAACTTCATTATTTCATCCATCTCACATGTGGATTCTTTCTAGGTCTTTTATAGTCTCTTATGATCCAGTTTAAAATTGCACCTGTCTATCTATTATCATCTTTTCCAGTGATATGTACAGCTCATCTCAGCTTCAGTTTCTTATTATTTTCAATGATGTCAGACCCGTTTGTTCTTTTCATCCATGTATTTCATTTTTGATGTCATCTTATGACTCTTAGCACACATCTCTCCATACTTCTTTGAGGAGTCTGAAGCCACTGCATTGCTTTTTTATATGCATTCAAATCCCAGAATCATAAATAAGAACTGGTAAAATACATTTATTAACACACATTCGTTTTCACACACAAAAACAAATTTCCTTTTAGTATCAAAATATTTTTGTCAAAAGCACATTTCTTCAAAGTTTAATTTTATATTTAATTTCATCCACTATGTTTCCATCATTATTAATAAAGTGACTATGGTATTTATTTGTAGTTCATGATTATAAATCAACCTTTATTATCTTTCTTTTAGAATATCTATAAATGCTAAAAAGATAAAGTAATTTTAGCTTTTTAATCCTACTTTCTAATTACTCTTGCATTTCCTGAAGCTCTGAAGCATTATTTGCAAAAATATCAACATCATCTGAAAAATCTAGATGACTTAAATAATCTTAATTTTCTTTTATTTCTTTAGCTTGTCATTTTAATCCAGAAAATAATTCTTGTAAAACTGCTGTAAAATTTTTTGGAGATATGGAGTCACCCTATTGTACATCCCTCTCCATGTTAATCTTCTTGGTATCATTATGCGATCTAATAATTGCTGTTGCATTTTGATAAATATTTGACAGAATATAACAATATCTTTGGATCTACATCTGTGAATTATAGAATCAAATGAATTTACAAATCCAAAGCATAATAGTAACTCATATTTATTTCTATAACTTCTCTCAATAGTTGGATGTGAAGCACTGTACTAAAACGGTTTTTAAATCCAGATTGTTTTTTTGGTTAGTTAAAATTCAAAATTTCTCCCTAGATGAGTTTTAATAATCTTGGTAAAAATTCTGTACAGCACTAATAAAAGAGTGATAGATCTAATTTCTAATATTTTCTTTATCATCTTTTTTTAAATATAAATATTAGTGATGCTATTTTCCAATCATCTGGTACATTTAGACATTAAGTACTTAACATTGCCAACAGTTTTTCTATTTCTTCATCTGCTTTTTTTAAGATATAGATTATAATTCCATTATTACCTGGAGCTTTTGTCTTCTTCATACATTTAATTGTATGTCTTGCTTCTTCATTTAAAATTCTGGACAATTCAGATGTTGTAATTGTAGGGGATAGTTTTTATTTTTTTGTTCTTTATTGCTATATAATTTTTTATAGAACACTTCCATACATTTCATGATGTAATCTTTCATTTTAGTAATACTTCCATTTTTTTCTTCTAGTAGAAGTGTTACCTACCAATATCAAGATGATGCTTTACATTATTAACACTTTTATTCTCTTCTGTAGCTTTCCTTGCTAATTTCAAATTATATATTTTTATGTCATTATTAACTCTTTTTCATACAAAACTCTAGATATATGCAATTCTTTTTATTGGATTATTTTTATATTTCTTCTTTTTATCATAGGTTGTCTTGTCTCAGTAGAAAATTTACTAGTAAATTGTTGCTTTTTTATTTTTGTTATAGATTTTAATAACATATGAATTATTTTTCTATTGATTTTATTGAAATCTGAACCATTTTCTAGCACCCAATTTTTAAAATCTGTTAATATTTTGAAACGATTTTATCAGAATGTTTCTGAGGATTAGGGGTGTCAACTACAAATACTGTTTTTTAATAGTTTTTGTCTCTAGTTTTGCATTAACACCTATTTTTCATATCACTATTCATTATCATTTATTAAACTATAAATATTTGTATTAAAGCTGATTCAGGTAAAAATGCATGAAATAACATGTTCTGTAAGTAATTAATTAGTTTAAAATTTTGGAAAAAAAAAAGGTGTTAAAAGATATATATATATATTCAGGTTCAAATGGGTGAATGGTAATTGCATTGATTTTATATTATTATTTATATATTTATTTAGTCATCTTTTAAAATATTGACACTAACTTTCAATACGTCTATAATTTGTTTTTTCTTATGACTTTATTCATTTATTTGAAATATGGTAGTGTTATAAAGAAGTTATGTATATATAAATAATCATGTAGGCTAGTAATTGCTTGGGAGTTCATAAAAAGTTCAAGCACTAGAAATAGCAGATCCGGGCAACAATCCCTAGACGTTGACCTTCATATTCTGCTACCTATCATTACACTAAACTAAGCCTATTATGTTTTTTCTTTATCAACAGTGCTTATTCCATTTCAAACTTTTTATTTATCTTTAATACACATTATATATTTTATGTATTTAGAAATTGCTAATTATAGACTATATTTATGACCATATAAAAGATTCGGATATATGTATTACAAAATTGGTTAAGTGATATAATACAAAACCTACATTTTATTTTATTATTATTCCAATAATTAAACTGAAACACACAAGCTTATTATATACCTGTGTCTATATATGTAATATATAGGGTATATGAACACAGACTTTCACACGACCCACCACTCTCCACACTATCTCATAACACTGATACACTTGAACACATAAATGTTGGTGATTATTTATCTTTTCAACATATATTTGTTCAAGTGTATTAGCGTTATGAGATAATGTGGAGAGTGGTGGGTAATTAAAGAAATAATAAACATGATGCTCATCTTAAATTCTAAAAATTTAGGCTATCGTCTTGATTTTCAAAGATCCTAATATTCGCTTTTGAAAAGTATTTAATTTGGGTGGTAGTAATATAAAATACAGCATTTTCGAAAATTAATAAAATTCTTTAATATTTTGACATTAATTAAAACATAGGTTCAAAATTTTTACGTATTTAAAAATAAATGCTAAAAATTGTTAAACTGATATAATGTTGCATAATAATTATACATTTGTTTTGATTATAAATTAATATATCTATATTGAATATATATATTGGGGGGGGGGTCTTCAATTTTTAAATGAAGCTAATAACAAATGAGGCTTTATTTAAAAGGCAAATCTCCGCCCATTGAATGAAAGTATGACTGAAGTTAAAAAACAATAGCCATATATAATCACATAAATGTAAAAACCTTTTTTGTTAACCTGGAAATATAAGGTAGCTCGACTTTTGTATGAGTGTCTAGCAGTAACACGACACAGTTCTTTATTAAGATATGGAAACTAGTAAAATATAAAATGATTTACTCTTTTGGATAAGGTTTCTTTTTTGTTACTTAACGATGATGATTCATTATAAAAATGTGTGTGTAATTCAATTAGTTAGCAAAATTATTTAAACTTTAAGAAATTAAAAAAAAAGAAAATCACAATTATTTTTTTTAAAAAAGTGACAATTGATAAAAGTTATTGATGTTAGATTATATAAAATGCAAATACATCTGATAAAAATCATTCACATTTAGAGATAATTTTTTCCCCAGTGAGGTTTTATCTTTTTATTTCATTAAATAAAGATCGATAATCCATTTTAATATACGTCAATAACCAACAGTTGTCACGCTTTTGATAAATAGTTAAATTTTTAAAAAATCTGCGCAAACAATTTAAAATATATACAGTATATTAAATATTTAAATACTTCACACAACTCATAAACACACACATATATTTTATAGAATATATAATATTAAATTAACATTAGTGGTTGTGGTTGGAAGCTTTATTGTAGTTTTTAGGGAGTTGAGTGTTTATCAGTTTTTTTCTTATTCACGTTTTATAGTTATTTTTAATAATAGTATTGTTATTTGAATTGTTAGAAACTTGTTCCTTAGGTTAGTAATGACTTAATAATTAACCAGCTTAATGATTTTCACATCACTAAAGTTACTTTCAAAGGAAAGGATTATCTACAATTGTTGTCGAAAGTAATAACTAGTCAAGGGATGTACTGAAGAGAAGCAATTCAGTTTAACTTGAGTAATATTCTGAATATGTTGTAAATAATGCTTCTATTGGGATGATCAAAGCATTTATAAAATAATTAATGGTTATTTTTTTCTTCTGATTATTCAATGATTTATTTTTTTTTTTCTTATGTCATAGCATCGGCCGGGAGGCGAACCCACAACCGTCTGCAACCAAGTACTTGCTTGCAAGGCGGCTGCGATGACCTCTCAGCTAATTGTAGATTGTTATTTGTGAGTTTTCAAGTAAACAAAGATGGCAGCCGGTATTTTTGAGAAATCTACAGTTTTGGGGGCTCCCCAACAAAATGCTTGCGAGGAAACTTCGTCTTTAATAATTACATTTTAATTTTTATTATATTTATTTTTAAAAAAGAAATCATTGAGGAAAAATTAGTTACAGTATTTATAGTTTTTATTATTATTAATTTATTAATAGAATATATAAATACAATATTTACAATTTATTCATGACGGTGGCGTACAATTATATCATGACTATTAACGCACACTTTTCGCGAGGGCAGGATTCCGTACCTTTAAAAATAGTCCACTGCATTATGTTCAGTGATAGGAGGGTCCCAAATTTTTATCATTATGACAATTTATCAAAAAAACTGCTGGCAAAAAGAAACACTGAATTGAATGAACCAAAGTAAAACAATGTCTAGGCGCTTTCCACGTTATAATGTAAACTAAGAAGAAACATTAAAATAAAGCTTATTAAAGAAATTTATTGGAATTTATTCCCTTTTTTAAATTTAAGAATCGATTTATTAATTTTATTTTAATTTAATAACTAACACATCTCCCATAGATTATAGACCCTCAAAATTTTACATTTATCAAAAATACAGATTGTCATTTTGGTTTCCTTGGAAACTCACAAGTACTATCCTTATACTTACATATTATTACAGAAATGTTTATTATCATCATTTTCAAACAGTAAAGAGTAAAAATCTCTCCAAAAATTTTTCGTATTTTTTTTTTCTTACAGTTTACTTCTTTATTTCATCTCATTTCGAGAATATTTTTTTATCTAGTTATCTAATTGCCAACAAATTATTTTAGTTAAAACAGACAAAACTCACTATACTATGCCACAGACAGCAAGCTAGAATAATCAATGGATGCCAGAAGGCTTGTGCATAAAATCCCCATCTAGTGCCTACTCATCCAATATTCCCCAGACTAGTTTCTTGCTTGTGGCCTTCGTCAGTGAGGAGCCTTGGATCTGAGAGCACTGCATCTAGATCTTAGGATCTAATGCAACCCTCCAGCAACCACCTTTTATCTCCATTTAACTACAAAACTATGAGTCTTAAACTGAAAACACCTTAATGTTTCCAATTCAAGCCCATCAGCTTATTTTATGTACAAGTCTTCTGGCATCCATTGAATACTCTAGCTTGCTGTGTGTGGCATACATATAGTGAGTTTTGTGTGTTTTAATGACAGTTATACACAAGCATAAGAGATGGATGTCATGTGATGTTTATTGGCTTAAATTATTTTAGTCTAGCTATTGTTATTTTCACTTAAGATTTTAATCTTTACATTTATGCCAGTAATACCGAATTCATTTTTTTTCTGTTTTTCCTGGTTATTTGTAACATAATTCTTTTATAATCATCCTTATTATTTGTAATTTATGGTTTATTTCATAATCATGAGCATTGATTGAAATTTTTTTTTAACATAAAATGGCATGTTTCTTTTAACTAACAACAACAAAAAAAATTAGTTATATCTCAATAGATGGTCCTACAAGTGCAATTTGAATTTAATGCAATTATAACATTTTTGGGGGGATTTCCCCCACTGGGTAAACTGCCTTTTTTTATGCTCTCCAATGAGAAAAAAATTCATTGTTCTCACTATGTATTATCTTTATTCTCTTTTCTACATTTGTAAAGTTCAAATATGATTTTTAAGAAATATTTTTCATATATAATCTTATAATTCTAATAAATCAAGGCCAATTTATTACATTCTAATACAGAATAAAGATTTAAAATTAAAATCAAGTGTTGAATAAAATTGCCACTGTGGAAATAAATGTAAATGTTTTCACCTGTTAAAGGGTTAACCCTTCATAATTTTCTCACAAGTATATATGTGCTTTTAGCAATTTGTCCCCTGGTGAATTTTTCTGTAAGTATTACATGTCAAAGTGAGTATTTTTTTGTATATTTTATTATATAAAAATTTCGTTCAAAAAATTACTCTGATGGTGGGAAATTCAATAAAAGGCCATTTGTCTATAGATATAAGGCCCACCCTGGCATGTTCATCCATTGTGTGAGAGCAAGGCTGTAAAACATTCAGCATTTTATGACATTGTTTAAAGAAAATAGTTCCAAATACCAAAAACATGTTTATTTATTTATTTGCAAATTTATTATGGTTTTCAATATTTTTTTTTTGCAATTTACACTATATTGATTAGATATTGAGAAATATAAATTGTTAATAACTTTTTTTGACTAAAAATATTTTATTTTCAAAAGTGTAATGTTATATTAGCAGCTAATGTGAATATAGCCTGAGGGAATTCACAAGTTTAGCTTCTACATAAGCAATCTACTTATAGAGTATGAAAATATCACAATTTTGCAATAAATATTCAAACATTTTAAACTTTTAAAGCATAATTTGTTAGATATAAGCCAAATAGATAAATATTCATTTACATTTTTAAAAATAATAAGAAATAAAGATTTTGTTGATTTTGAAAAATTGAAAATAATCTTTCTGAAATGATGCCGTGTAATCTTCTTGTTTTGATTACGATCTCATTTTTTTTAATATTTATAGAAACAAAATATGAACATTTAAAATTTATTTCAGAAGTGAACAAAAATATCTACCAAATAAAGTCAAATTTATTAATTTGATAAGTAATAATCATTTAATCATATATTTTGCATTGATGTGTAAGACAAAGAAAAACATCAGAAAATGCTGAAATTTTAAAGTGTTAAATTAATAAACTTGTGTACTGTCTTTAATTTAAAAAACAAATTTAAAGATGCCAGTATGAAATAACAAGGTCAAAATATTTTAGTCCTGCTTCCAAACTTTGATAGATGTAGTCCTTTGCTATCTGTTTTGAGACCATTTGCAAGATTACTTCATAATATATTTTGGAATAAGAAAAAAAAAAATTTTTGTGACATTTTTTAAGATGTAGGATTATTTTTATACAATAATTGTGTAATAATTATTAAAAATCAAAAGCATACATTATACTGTTATTTCATTTGTATATATATTATTTCAAAAATAGAAAGTAATAACTTCCATTGCAATAATAACAAGGAAAATTATGGCTTTTCAATCATCCCACCTTATGAAAATGAAGGCTAGTACATCATTTCTGACATTGTGTTAGGATAATTTGAGATATTCTAAAAATTAGGAAATAATTTTAATATTTTAAAACAATTTGAAATATTTATTAGTGTTGAACATTTGCATTATATTTTAAATAGAAATTGCAATTAAAAAGATTTAGATTATTTTCTGGTCGTTCGGCTCTGAGGATTGCTCAATAATGAAAGAATCTTTTGGTGTCATTATGAATTCATTTTTTCAATATTTGTAAAGTTTATACATGATTTTTTAAAATTGTTTTTGTTTATAAATATATATTGTATTTAAATCAAGTCCAATTTGTTGAATTCTTATATAGAATAATGATTTAATACAAAAATCAGAATTTGAAATCTTCCAAACAGGAAGGACCTTTAAATCTGTCACAGGGCATGAGAGTTAATGAAGTCTTTGTTGAGTACACTTTATTTTTAAAATATGATTAACTGTGAAGTTATAATAAATCTACCAAATTTTATTCTGAACTTTAAAATTGCATTTATAATATTTTTAAATATTCCAAATATTATGGAGAATCATATTTAAAAAGTCATTAACAATTTTAAGATCATAGTTTTATGTTTACTATTATGATTGAATTTGTTAACTACATATTTAAAAACAAAATATGTTCAAAAACAATCAAATTATAATACTATATACTTTTTATTAAATAATTATTATACAAATATTATATAAAAATTATTATAAATATTTAAAGGAAGTATTAAAAAAATTCAATTTTTTTTTACTGATCATTAAGAACAAAATAATTAAGTATATAATTACCCTCAGACAGCTGCCGTCTAACAATCAGTACCTTAATACATATAGATCAGACTCTTAGAAACTTACTGGCTGTAAACCACTGTTCTCTTCAGAATTTTTTGAACTAATAAATCATTATAGTGTCTGTTGAAAAGAATCCAAACTGACAAAATAATGCTGCAGGTAGCTGCAACAAAATGATGGAAAATTGAAGGTTCATCATCATTCTTCCATAAAATCTTAAAATGAAATACTTCACAATTATTAATAGCAGTGTTAAATTCCATTAAGGCTATTAAAATACACTTCGTACCATTTTATCTTTTTTATTTTTTTTATTTGCTCTATTTATATCGATTTAACCCAAGAAAATGTAATTGATAACTTCTTTAATTTTTTTTTCTATTGTAGATGTCAAATTAGTGATTGCTAGTTATTAGATTCCATTGCTAAAATAACAATGACATTTGTAAATAAAAAAATACTGATTATTATCATATATCCTGAGACCTGATTTGGTAATATAGTTTTACAATATTGTTTAAAAAACTGCTGAAAATAGTTTTGGAAAAATTAAAGTCTTAGTATGCATTTATTTATTTATTTTAAAGAATTTTTTAGTAATTTTGGTCTGTACATGATACAAATTAGATAATGTGTTAACAATTAATGGTATATTAAGTGTGGGCTATGATTTGTATACAATAGTTTTGTTACTATTGAAACTAAAAGCCAAATACATAAATTTTCTCAATTTTATGTATATGTTATTTATTCATTCATTGATTAGATGCTCTTTTTTAAGTAAAAAATATATATAATAAGACAAGAAATGAAAAGTTAAAAATAAATTTTATGATGATTTCATATATATTGATTTTTTAACTTGAACTAATTAATTCTGAAGCAAACTTGTTTCTGAAACTCTTCAACATTCTGTGTAATGGTTCAACTATGAATTTCTCTTCTTTTCTATATTCTCTCAATGAAAGCAATAATATTGAATTTTTTAAAGATATGTTTGACATCATCTTTATTATTGTTTTATATATATTATAACAGTCAATGGAACCTCCCAAACCTGCTCTGCCATACTAGGGTGCAACTAGACTATTCAAACCTAGAAAATTTATAAAGGCAGCAGATACATACAGAAGAGGTTACTCTTTTTTTGAATTGAAAGCCCCAGTCACTAGCTCAGAAAGTGACTGGGGCTTTCAGTTTGAAAAAAGATTAACCTCTCCCATGACTGGGGCTTTTGGTTTGAAAAATAACCTCTCTCATATGTATTTGCTGCTTTTATAAATTTTTCAGGTTTGAATAGCCTAGTGGCGCCCTGGTTTGGCAGATTAGGTTTGGGGGGCTTTCAGTTTGAAAAAAGAGTAATCCCTCCCATATGCATCTGCTGCCCTTATAAATTTTCTAGGTTCAAATAGCCTAGTGGCACCCTGGTTTTGCAGATTAGGTTTGGGTTTTTCAGTTTGAAACAAGAGTAACCTCTGCCATATGTATCTGCTGCCTTTATAAATTTTCTAGGTGCGCATAGCCTAGTGGATGCTCTGGTATGGCAGATTAGGTTTGGGAGGTTCCATTGACCATTATATATGTAATAGGAATAAAACCAAGTGAAAAATCACATGACCTATATAGCATGTAATTACCAATATGTAATAAAGAGCAAACATTTCTAAACAAGTTTATTTTATTTATTTATTTTTTATGATAAATGCTGTAAGAGAAAGCATTCAAATCTTTATCTATGATTGTCCTCATCCCCAGACCAGTTTCAAGCTATGGCTCTCTTCATTGAGGAGTTAGGACATCAGATTCAAAAATACCAACCTAACCGAGCATTTATCTAATAATTAACTATTAAGAAGAAGATCTGAAACTTTCAGAACTAATATCTTCAAATTCAGCTCTCTAACTGAAATAGCTATATAGGTCTGAACTAAATTCACATACTCCATATATTAATAGCCTTAGCAATTTAATATAGCAAAAGTTCAATAACCAAAATTATAATAGTAATAAAACCAAGTGATAAATCATATGACATATATAGCTTGTAATTACCAATATATAATAAAGAGCAAACATTTCTAAATAAGATTGTTTTATTATTATTTTTATTTATTTATTTTTATGATAAATGCTATAAGGAAAGCATTCACATCCTTATCTATGATTGTCCCCTTCCACAGACTGGTTTTGGAGTATCTGAATTTAGTTCAGGCCCCTATAGCTATTTCAATTGGAGAGCAAAATTTGAAGATATTAGATGTCTGAAAGTTTCCAATCTTCTTCTTAATAGTTAAGTATTAGATAAATGCTCAGTTGGAGTTGGTATTTTTGAATCTGATGTCCTAGCTCCTCACTGAAGAGAGCCATAACTCAAAAACTGGTCTGGTAATGGGGACAATCATGGATAAAGATTTGAATGCTTTCTCTCATAGCATTTATTATAAAAGAAAATAAATAAATAAAAATAATAATAAAATAAGCTTGTTTAGAAATATTGGCTCTTTATTTTATATATATACAATTATTGATTTTATTTAAAGATATTTTATATTCTATTATATGATTTATTTAAATTTTTACAATGTATATAGGGTCTTTCTCTCACATGAAAACTATGTTTACTTTAACATGAAATAATTTTTATAAATTCTTTTTCTATTCATTTGCTTCACTTATCCAATTCACCGAAGATATGTATTTGTAGCTGTGAACTGAATATCATTAAATCTAACAAATTGAAGAATATACTAATTGATACTTCTATATTACCATTATATTAACAGAATTTTATGGGGTATTCTTAAATGAAATTATTCCAAGGTCTTTATGTGCAATATTAAAAGGTTCACAAATTACTTTTATATAATAAATTTAGAAAAATAATTCTATATACAATTAATTTAGGTGAATTAGAATAAAATATTTTATTGTTAAATTTGTTATATTAAGAAGCAATGTATTGAAATCTCAGAGTGTTATACTTGGCCATATACATCTATTTCTTTAGAGAAAGAACTCCTAAAATATTAAAATTGACTTATATTCTTAAGGATATAAAGTTATTGCAGTTATTTTTTTAATCTATGATTGATAAATGTTATCATTAATTATTAAATCCAACATATTAAATGGTTACATTCAAAGTATCAAGGATATTATGCATATTATCTTTTGATTTGGCAAAGATACCTTGATTATCAGTATTGTGAATTTAGGGGCTAAAATGAAATTCTTGCTTCATCTTTAAATTGGTACAAAGTAAAAGTTTAATCACATATCACATTTTGATATTAGTTTTTTTAAAATCATCTATAAAGTTTTTCAAGGATATTTAGTTTTATAAACAAAATCTGGATTTTGTAAACAATCTTTTTTAACACTAGCTTTAATATCAAATATGATTCAGAGATTCTTAGTTTTCAAGACCACCATTCTAATACTGTACTAATTTCAAATATAGCAACCACACATTATATCAATAATTATGAACTTGATATTTATTCTTACATTATTAAAATAAATGTTATCAAACAATTCTGCAATTGATTTGAGTAATTTTGCTAATCAATTATTAATTGACATGAATTCTTACTTATTTATATTTGATTCATTTTTTGTTTTATCATTGCAATCATTTTCAGTTATTTTTTATACTATTGTTATTAGCATCTTAAATGCATTTTTATAATTAGTTATTTAACAAGGAAACAACAGTATGTATTAAAATTCTTGCATACCCCATCATCACAATACATTTATTATTTATTTCAAAAAAGCATAGTTCAGTAATTTTTAAATATGGTATTAACATTATTGTAAATGATAATGACATCCAATTTTTTTTTATAATATAAAAACTCCATAATATTTTTATTGATTTTGATTTGAAAAAAAAAATCTTAAGAGAGCAGTGTGTAATGGATTGCTTAGTTCTACCAGTATTGTTTGACAAAGAAGAAAATATTTTCTGGGTATTTACTTTTTTCTGGTCTTATTTTTACACAAAGATATGATATAAACAATATATAATTTTTTGCTTCTTTAAAAAATATTTTTGATTATTTTTACACACTAATTGGTTGATTATTATTTAACCTTCATGTATTTTGACAGATTTCATTGTTCTCACTTACTTTCAGCTTTTGCATTTCACTTTAATATTAAACCATTATTATATATCAGTATATAATAAATTTGACTTCATTTGATAGATATTTTTGATTTTTGGAAATATTTTAAAAAATATATTTTAACTCAAACAAAACATTTTATCAAATATCAGGTGGAGCAGATTCAGTTTGAAAAATGAACAAAATCTTTGTTTGATGTTTGTTTTAAAAATATGAACAAATTATTTTTAATATCTAATAAATCCATCAGTTTATAGTCTAAAAGTTTATTTTTTTTCTATAATTTGTAAGATATTGCTAAATATTTAATATACTGTTTAGTGATGACATTTCTAGACAGTTGTATTTCCCATAATTGCAATCTCTGTGGTAACATTTTTCAGAAGAATATATTCTTTTATATTTAAAAATAAAACATTTTTGTAAAAATTATATATATATAATAATATATATTTTTGATTTCTAATAATTATTTCACAATTAATTTCAAAAATAATCATAAACCTTTCAAAAAATTAAGTTTTCAGGCCATCATAATCTTTTCTCAAAGCAATCTTGCAAAGTTTGAGAATATATAATACACACCCATCTTCATGGAGTTTAAGAAACATTGAAGACCCACTTATTCGATTATCTTGACATCTTTTGAATTTTTTTTTAAATTAAAATATTAGAAAAAAATATAAACGTGAATTTTAAAACTGTAAAATAAAAAAAAGTTTTGCAAAATTTCTCAGTGGAGGGCGAAAAATGCAAATTCAATTTTTTGGCTTGCATCTGATAAAAATATCATAATGAAAAACAAAGATTAGTTTCAAAAGAAATACACATGTACACTTACAATTTACTTCTCTATCTTTTAGTTTTAGAAATAGAAGTTAATAAACTTGTCCATAATATAAACAAAGAAGTCTATAAAGTGTATTAATGTTGTCATCTGTCAGAATTGTCACAGTGTTAAATTTTTTCAAATATTGTAATTGTTATAAGGAAATTATCAGATGTTAAAGCAGAACTTGATATATCTATAATAAATCTATCTTAGTTCATTCACATTAAAAGAAAAACAGTTTAAAATAAAGAACATTTTCTGAAAGAGTATTTACACTAACATGGTTAATGATATGTATTGCATATTATTTGATTTGGAAGTCAGTTTTTAAATATTTAACAATACCACATGTGATTTTTTAGAATATTATTCATTTATAAAATTAAATTTAAAAGAAATCAAGTCAAACTTATTGAGTTTTAGTACAAAATAAAGATTTTATACAGTAATTAAGATTGAACATTTTCAAAACCCCTCACCAGGTAAAAAAACAAAAATTCTAATTTTTAACCAGATAAGTTTTTTATGTAATTATCAACAAATCATCCTTATGGCAAATAGCTACTGGTCGCAGACTTTATTTACTCTTCACAGGCACCCATTCTTCTTTTTTAAGCATACCTTTTAATCTATCAAAAACACAATTAAGTTATCACTTAAATCTTCTCATCACAGACAAATTTAACACAAAAATAAAATGATTCAATACAATATTGCTTTATCCTATAATGAAGGTTAACATCATCAATGCCATTCTAGGAGGCATACTTACACATTACAATCCATGGATGCATCTTCAAAAGAAAAAAATATTAAGAATATGAGAATAGCAAAAGCACATATATGGGAATCAACATCACATCTATCAATCAAAAATGCATGTTTCTCAATTTGCAAGGGTGGGCTTAACGTAATAGGTCCACAATGTTTCACATCCTACATTAGAACTAAGATGTACATAACAACCACAACTAACCCTTTCCTGAAGACAACTACTCCACCTGTACTTCTGCTTGCCATTACTCCATAAGCAAATTGTCACTTTTTCACTGATCATGCCATTGTGCATGCTGATTTACTGGACAAGTATAACATTAATACTTTAATTGGTCTATCATACAAAGATCTAAAAAAATCATATACCCTGATAGGCAACTTTAGTCAACACTATCAATTGCCAGAACACTGACTAAATTTCAAAATTTGTGCATACCTCAATCATGGCTAAAATTTCTACATAATCTGTTACTTGATATAATACCAACAAAGGTATTTCTCATAAACCACTTTAAATTAAACGTAGATCCTACTTGCACATTATGCAATGTACTTCAAGAAAATGCAACTCATATCTTTAAGACATGTCCATATTTTTCGCATTTACATTGCTTTGTATTCCACAAAGACACAATTAATCTAAAAAAACACTCATAAACAATATAAAAAAAATTAAATTTCAATGCATTATATACCATTCACACTCTCAGGGCAATGTGGCTTGCTTACTGTGCTGTAATCTTTGACAACAAAAAATACAATGTACTAGAAAAAATAAAGATTGATATAACATATATCTATATGCTCAAAAATACATAGCTAGAAATGTAACAAAAAAAATATAGCAAAGCAAGGTATTTTTGAACTGCTCATTAAGGCAATAACAAAAATCATCTTGTTCAAATACACTATATTCTAGAAATAACCAAAGAAAAGTAAAAAAAATTAAGAAAAATATGTAAAAAGCTCTTAATGTAAATATAATAATTTTTGTAAATAATTTGTTACTAATAAAGTCCACTTATATATAAAAAAATAATAAAATAAGTCGTTCATAAATTTTAAGGCATTTTGAGATCTTTTTGGTTTTACGTGTTCTAAATCTATTTATAAATAAAATTTTGTTGATTCCCCGTAGTAAATAAAATGGTAAACTCAAATTTAAAATCAAAAATTATAAATTAATGATACCTGTGAAATTAGAAATATAAAAAGAAAAGTCAGCAAAGAATTTTGTATCTCTTGCATTGGATCAATGGTAGATAAAGAAAATAAAACTAACAGTTTGTATGAGAGTGGTGTAATGAAAATTACACTACAGAAATATTATTCATTATGGAATAATCTCTAGCTATTTTCTTTTTTCTTTACCATGCGAGGCTAAGCAACAAGTAGCATGTCAGCCATAAGATCCTAAATATGCAGTCTAATCTAGTAAAGAACTAAGTCCTTGGCAATAGATTGCTACACCTCTAAGATGACAGTAAAGAAAAGAAATGTCGATATCTAAAAACCCAGGATTTTTTACTTTAAATTTTCTTACTGGCAAGATATTCGCCTCATAATATTACGAACGCCTTAGACCAGGGGTCTCCAACCTTTTTGCACTTAAGAGCACATTCTATAATACCGGCTAGGTGGCGGGCAGCATTTATTTTTTCAATGTAAATTTAGAGTTGGATATTGTTAATAATATGCATAATGTACAAAAAAATATTTATTTCAAAAATAAAATTTTAACATATAATTAATGTTTATATTTTTATGCTGTAAAAGTATAGTATGACTTATAATTTGATTACAATATAACACAATAATTTATAAGAAATTTTAAAAATTAAATTTATTTGTATCAGATAAATAATTTTTTATCGTGTTCGGATAGCGGCGGGCACATGTAAAATGATCTTCGGGCGCCATGGTGCCCATGGGCATAGGGTTGGGGACCCCTGCCTTAGACATAAAACTGAAAAATATTAATTTTTGTGATGTTATATATCTACATTTAGGAATCACAACTGATGATTGCTGGTTTAGCATGAAATACGTATATTGGTGATTGTTTATCTTTTCAACATATATTTGTTCAAGTGTGGAGAGTGGTGGGTCGTGTGAAAGTCTGTGCTCATATACTCTATATATTAATTATAGATTTAAAAACTGAAAACATATTAACTGTTCCGATATGTTTCCTTTTCATATCTGCATTTGGAATCACAATTATAGACTTAAAATTTGATATATATTAATTGTTGCGAAATATTTCATTTTAATATCAGCATTTGAGAATCACTAATACATAGATATACTTAAGTATGTTTTTGTTGTGTTAAGAAATTGTTAACTTATTAAAAACAAAGTTTTTATATAATTGGTTAACATTTTTTTAGCATTGTTGATTAAAAAAAGAGTATTTATCATAAGCAATTTTTATTTTGTAATTTGCAAATAGGTAATCTTTATGTATTTTATAATAACAGTGAAATCTAAAAACTATAATTTTTTTTTGATTGCTTAAAAATTTTTTTAATTCCTATTTATTTGTAGCTTTGTATAAGATAAATATTTTTAATGTTGCAATTGAATCTTTATTTCAGATCTATAAAAATTTACTTGAATGGTATATGCCATTGAAATAAGGATCATATTTTTATTTTCATAGTATTTAGTTGTGAAACTAAAACTTTTTTTTTAATGTTTCAAATTACAGATGATTCATGATCACACTAATCAATCTTTCCCATATCTTTCTACGTTCAACCAGTTTTTGATTTGCTCTTAAAGGTTTTTTTTTTCTCTTAAAATTAAAGATTAGTCAAGCAATTTTTTTTATTTTAAATTAACATTTGACATCTTGGATTTTTTAAGATACTTATTTGATAATGAGTCAACATATTATTTTGTTCATTATTTAAAATTAATGAAGATTTTAAAAACAATAATACTTTATATTCACTGGCTTTTGTTGGAAATAGTAGATAAAGCACAGCGCTTCTAGACAAAACTTCTCCCATTTCTCCTCATAGTTGAGTGTCAAATGTTTGAACAGTTTTTCAACCTTGAATTATCTTCTAGCAAAGATTAGCTGGGTAATTTTTTATTAATTCGTATTGGATTAACTATGATTTGTCTACAGTGAAAAAAATAACTCAAGTTTGATAAGAAAGATGAAAAATGTACAATTTTATTTGTTCCAAATTTAAATCCAGATTTAGGTGTGGCAGATGAGTAATGGTACCTTTATATGATGAAGCACTTCATTCATTGCATTGTGGAAATAGTTTATTGTAATAATGCGCCTTTTTACCAGAAATAATATTAACTTCAATCAGCATTAGATGATTCTGATATTAAGAAGTCTTTGGGATACATAAAAAGTAAAATAATATTAGTTTAAAGGCAATCCCAAATACAAAAATATATATAATATTTGAAATACAGGCATACTTTATATATATATATATAGAGAGAGAGAGTTAAGACAAAGTCTGATGAGCACACTGTTTTCATTGTAATAAGAATTTATTGTAAATTTTAATGAATATATTCATTTGAGAATTTTAAATGAAAAAGTGAGACATGCAATTAAATGTATGAAGAAAGGAAAGGCTCCAGGTAATGATGAAATTATAATTGATATATTAAAAGAAGCAGGTGAAGAAATAGAAAAAAATTTAGCAAAGTTATATACCAAATGTCTAAATGATAAAGACGTACCGGATGATTGGAAGAATGCAATAATAATATTAATATTTAAAAAAGGTGATAAAGAAGATATTAGAAATTACATACCTATCAGCCTTTTATCAGTTTTATATAAAATTTTTACCAAGATAATTACTACTCGTCTACAGAGAACATTGGATTTCCACCAACCAAGAGAACAAGCTGGATTTAAAAGTGGTTTTAGTACAGTAGATCATATTCAGGTATTGAGAGAAGTTATAGAAAGGACAAATGAATATGAGTTGCCATTATGTTTAGGATTTGTAGATTATGAAAAGGCATTTGATTCTATAAACATTTCTTCAGTGATTAAAGCATTAGATCATCAAGGTATAGATCCAGGATATTCTCATATTTTAAAGAATATTTATAAAAATGCAACAGCAACAATTAGATTACATAATGACACTGGGAAAGTCAACATTGAGAAAGGTGTAAGACAAGGCAACTCCATATCTCCAAAACTTTTTACAGCAGTGCTGCATGAAGTATTTTGTGGATTAAAATGGGAAACTAAAGGAGTGAAAGTAAATGGTGATTATTTAAGTCATTTAGATTTCACAGATGATGTAGTTGTTTTTGCAAATAATGCTTCAGATCTGCAGGAAATGTTGCAGGAATTATCAGATGAAAGTAGGAAAGTAGGACTAAAGATAAATGTTAAAAAGACTAAAGTAATGTTTAATCGATTTGCTCAAAATATGAAAATAAAGATTGATTATGATGAATTAGAAGAAGTTAACAGTTACAAATACCTTGGTCAGATTATTAATACAGATGGAAACATAATGGAGGAAATTAATCATAGAATTAAACTTGGTTGGAGTGCTTTTGGTAGAAATAACTTGATACTAAAAGGAAATATGCCTATGTGTTTGAAAAGGAAGGTTTTTAACAAATGTGTTTTACCAGTTCTTACTTATGGATCTGAGACTTGGACACTTAATAGAAGAGCAATTCAGAGACTTCAGACCACTCAAAGGAGTATGGAAAGATGTATGTTGGGAGTAACAAGAAGAGATTGTAAACGCAATGTATGGGTAAGAGAACAAACATGTGTTACTGACCTCATTGAAAAAATTAAAAGATTGAAGTGGAGTTGGGCTGGACATATTGTTAGAAGAGATGATAATAGATGGACAATTGAAATTTTAAACTGGATTCCAAGAGATTGTAAAAGACCCAGAAAGAGACCACATGTGAGATGGATGGATGAAATAAGAAAGTGTGCAGGGGTGATGTGGAGAAGAGAAGCTAAAGATCGGAGAAGATGGATTAAACTTGGAGAGACCTTCATCCTGCAGTGGATTGATAATGGTTGATAATGATGATGATGATATAATTAGAAATTAAAATAAGCATTAGTTTAAGTTAAAGTTATAATACAATATGCAATGCTTTCAAAAATTTAATAATTAACATTTTTCATGCTGCATATTTACTCTCTTGCTTATATCTTTTTAACTCTGGATATGGTAATAGTTTTTATTTTGAAAAACAAAAAAGGAGTTTCAGCAATTTCATTTCTCTTAAGTACAGAGTTACTAGTTTTACTATAGTATTGAGATTGTAAGTTTCCTAAACAGTTTGCTATAAATAAAGAGCTATGATCTTATTCTCATTTCTGTGTCAAAATTTAGTTAGTCATATTTGTCTTATAAAGATTTATGAATGTGTTTAACTTTTTTAAATAAATAAAAAGTTACAACAAAATAGATATTTCTAGTTTTTTCATCTTGTACCCTGTATAGATGACATTTCTTTATCTTTTCTGAGAATCTTGCATGCAAGTTATAGTTCATATATATATATTTTTCCTTTTTTTTCCATATGTCATAGCATTGGCCGGGAAGCAAACCCACAACTGTCTGCAACCAACTACTTGCTTGCAAGGCAGCTGAGATGACCTCTCGGCTAATAACGCTTGGCAGTTCATATATATATTTAGCCTTATTTTTGTGATTATTATTTGTAAATATAATTGTAGTGTTAATCACTAGATGGAACTTTTAATTGTGTTGGGTAAACATTTTTATTTGTCAGTATTAAGTAAATATGATTAAAATTTGATATAATCAAACTTCATTGTAAATTATATAATAGTCCTTTTTTTTCTAATTGTTTTGTTTGTAGTTAAATCTCTAGCTGTAAAATCTCACTAAAAGTGCTTTTTTTGTTTTTTATTTTATATTTCATATACACATTGCAAATATAGTATAATAAGAACATATTTAAAAAAAAAACAAATATAATAATAAACCACATGTAAATATGCTCACCGAAATAATAAAACAAATAGCACATAAGAAACAACTTGCTTTAATGTAATTCTAATCAGAAGAAATTTAAAATATTTTTTGATTGAGAAACATCTTTTTCAGCAATTATTGTTTTAATAGATGATAGAAAAAATCGTCTAAATTGCAAACAGAAAGATTTATACATTTACCTCAAAAATGCATAATAAATCAGAAACCTTATTAATATTTTGTTATTTTAAATTTAAACAACATAAAAGTTCAGTTAAAAAATTAAAGCTTAAATTGAAAAAAAAAAGTGTTAATTAATGAATGTTATGCATATTATTAAAAAAAAGTACTAACCTGTGAGTACTATACTGTATAAAACATATTCATTAAAAAAAAAAAATGTATAATTTTTATATTGAAGTTGGTTTATGATTGGTTTAATTATTGCATCAAAAGAAAAAAATCACTATGCTGTATATTATAAATTTTTAAAACAAGTAGCTTGATGCATATTTTAAAATTTATTTTTGATCCAGTTTATGTTCTTATATCAACGTTTTTTTTAATATATAACCCATAAAACAGACCACTTTTTTACATCATTTTTTTTTTTAAAAAGGAAACTGCAAATTTATTTGATGTAAATGCAGTGAAATTAAATAAAAATTTGATAAATAAATATAATCCATAGTTAATTACTGAAGGTTTAATAATATAAATGATTAAAACTTTTTTTTATTTTTTGCCATTTTAAAAATGTAAATGATATTTTAAATTTATATTTACTCACCTTTGATTCATATAAAGTTGATTATTATCTACATAATGCACAAAATCATTTTTTATTGTTTTTTTTTTTTTTTTTCAAAATAATCCTTAATAATGGTAAAACATAAATTTG
Organism: Epiperipatus broadwayi; assembly: GCA_028023455.1. Lineage (NCBI taxonomy): Eukaryota > Metazoa > Onychophora > Udeonychophora > Euonychophora > Peripatidae > Epiperipatus > Epiperipatus broadwayi. Next base: position 71,262 of record JAQFVV010000563.1, on the reverse strand, counting down.
TCCATAATGTTTTATTAGAGAAGTGTATTTTGAAAAGGCCCTAATATATGGTTAAAACTGGTTCAATAATGAAGCAAATATTTTTTCAAAATAATATGCAGTTCTGTGGCTAAAAATAGTCACAGAACTGCATATTAACACTTTTTTTCTGCTAGAAAAATAGCATTCATACGAATTTGATCAGTAAAACTAATTGAGGGAAGATATTTTATCTAATATATACATTTTCAAATTTATTATTAATACACTTTGTTGTTGTACTTTATCAAAACATATTTTTGATTACTTGATACCTGATACTAGATTAAAATCAGATAATATACATTAACCATATTTTAATTCTATAAGAAAAACAATTTGGATACTATATAATAAATAAACTCTATATTGCATTTGGCATTTTTAGTATCAAAGCCATCACTCTATATTCAGGAGATATAGCTTTGTGATGCCAATATCGTATTATATCATCAATCTTTCAAAATAGCCATGAGATTGAAAAAAAATGGTAGTTTAAAATAGTGATTTTTAAAAAAAAATAAAATGTATAATTTTTTTAGTCAATTACTTATTGTAAATCAAAATATTGGATACAGATTGATAATGATTGCTATGGGAAGTCTTCATATAAAAGTTCATCACTAACTGGGGTAAAATTATATTTCAAATTGATCTGTAAAACAATATTGAATTTAGAAATAGTAGGATTTTGAATAAGATCTGTTTTTGAGAGAAATGATAAAAAAGTGAAATTAATATTTATTTCCTTAATTTTTAGAAATTATATCATTTTGTTAAATATTTTGAAATATAAGTTTTGGTTTGCAAGGAAAATAGTCTTGTAGATGGTATTCATAAATTCAAATTATCAACATGCATAAGAAATAGATTTAGAAAGAAATGTAGAGTAGGAATGTTATCTCTTGTTTTGTTTTATGTTTTCCTTTCTTTTTTTAGAAGAAAGATTAAATGAATTTTGAAATTAGAAAATGTGAAATTAGTATTGAAAAAAAGTCAGGGATAGTTAATCAGATTCACTGCAATTTGTCAGTATTTAGAGGTGATTGCTTTGTATGAACTGCGCCTGTTCTGTTTATTTATAGGTATGTGCCTATATTCCAATAGAATATATTTAAATATATTTACTATATATAAACATGAAAAAAATCAGTAAAAAATTGGTGTTATATATATTTTTAAAATCTCCAATGTGCTGCATTTGCTTGAGACATGAATAAATGATTAGCACTAATCTTTAATGTGTTCATCTAAAGTGAATAGTATCATATGGGTGAGTGCAGGAAGTGGACACTTGTAAATCAAATTATAATAATACATTATCTAATGAAACTGAAATTCAGCTATAAAATGTTTACTATAGTAATATTAATTAATGAATAAATATAAGCTATAGCCATCTTATATTTTATTGTTTTTGTTTTCAGTAGCATGCTTGTTTCGTTTTACAACAAAAACATATAAATCTAAGATTGTTTACATGTGACATTATTTACATATGACTTTCTCTCATGTTTCATAATTTGTGTTTTACATATAAAATTACTGTTGTTATTCTGAACCCTTCCATTTTTCTGAGTAATCATCTTGTTGTTGCCAACAAAGTGTGATAAAATATTCAAAAAGGTACAATTGTGCTACATATATGCATCAGAAATTTGAATAAGTAACAATTTAGTCTGAAATATATTTGTCTACATATTGAATCTCACTTGCATATAACATACAAATCAAAAAGTTTGCGATTATATGCCAATCGTTCAATTTTAAAACAAAAGACATGAGGAAATGTGTGATGCTCCTTCTTAATGTTAGAACAGTATATGAATATATATTTATTTGTTAATCTATATGATATCCAAAATCAGAACAGTTTCAAGTATAGTCTAAAATCTTATTTTCAAAGAAAAAAAAAGGAGAAAAATGTTGTGAAAATATGCTATTAGATCATAAATCCATTATATATATATATATATATATATATTATAATAGTTGGGGTGTATTGAGTCTTACTGTATCTGTCGTATATAGATGCCATCAGGCCATTCGAACCTGGACATCAGATACTTACTGTTAGGATCCAGTTTTATTTTATTATATGACCATTAGTTAGCCCATGTCACTAGCTCTAGGAGAATCTGAGATTTATAACCTAAATTCTTAATGTATATATTTAAGAATGAGAAGATAAAAAAATAAATAAACTACTGCCAGTAATATTACACAAAATAAAAACATTTATTATCACACACATATAAAGTCGAACTGAAGAAATAAATATTATTACTTTAATTTAATTTTTACAGTTATTATATTTAAATTTTAGTTTACACAGATGGAGATTTTTATTCATACATTTTAATCTTTTGATAGACGTAAATATACTACATAGCTTGTGCACATAAAACCTACGAATCCATGCAGCCATTTATGTCCAGTTTAAATTTTAAGCTTTAATATTTTAAAAACCAAATGAGCATGCACATGTATGCATATATGCAGCACAATCATCCACCACAAATAATTCTAGTTCAATTATTATTAATTGAAATGTATAAAAAAGGTTATAGTCTTCTTGAGTTCCTTAAGACACTCATCATGAGGTGTCACATTCACAAATAATGAACTTATAGGGGAGGCTTAGGTAAATACATCAAGACACTCAACATAAGGTGTCATATTTACAATAGATGCCGAGTGTGGAGGTACATGCATACACATATACATAACACATGACATCACTTAATTCAACTAAGCATTATAACTTTAATATTTTACAAACTAAATGAGATGTACATGTATACATATATGCAGCACAATCATCCACCACAAATTATTCAATTTCAATTATTATTAATTGGAATGTGTCAAGTGTTGGTGGTCGAGAGGTCAGCACAGCAGCCTTACAAGCAGTTGTGCCAGGTTATCAGGTTCGCTTCCTGGCCAATGCTATGACACAAGAAAAAAAAGGGTTATACTATTTTTGAGTTCCTTAAGACACTCATTGTGAGGTGTCACATCCATAAATAATGAACTTATAGAGGAGGGTTAGGCAAATACATTAAGACACTCAACATAAGGTGTCATATTTACTGATAGATGCCAAGTGTGGAGGTCTGTGCATACTTATACACATAAACATATCATTTAATTTAACCAACAATTACACTTATTAATTATAAGAAATAAATTAATATAAGTGATTGTTTTACGATTGCATTAAAAATATTAATAATTAATTTAACCTTCCATGTTGGTCAGATAAGAGTTCATGATTTAAACTTGGTTAGGCCTTAATTGTTTAACATATGATTTAAAATTAGTTCATTTAGTAAAAGTTTTTTTATAATTAGAGTTCATAATTTATAGTTTATACATTACATTTAAAGAGCTCCCATTTCCTTGGGCCAATTCTCGCGAAGTCTTTTATTATTCATACTTTCTGTTCCTGCTGTAACTATCAATCTGGAGGCAGCCTTTGCTGGTTTGATCCTGGAACTATTTTATTGCAGTACCCATATGATTCAGGATCTGCAATAATACCATTCATCTTTCAATAGTCTCTTCATTTGAAAATAGGAGGAGGGTGAAAAGTGTGTCTTTTTCCCCTCCTCAAAAATCAAGCTGGACCTGTTCTTAATTTGAATTTTTTTTCTTTTTATACTAATCCTTTGGATTCACTGACCATTGTTTCCTGTTCGCGTGTTTTTCATTAGGGTCCGAGTGTTAGTTGTCTTTCCACAGGCGTGTAATGCAAAAAAAAATTTTTTATATCTTTTGTCTGACCTTTAATTATAAATTTGCTTCAAGGGCTCGTTTACTTTGGATTAATTAAAACCAGCAATCATCTCCCATCCAAGTTTTAACACAATAGACAGTAATTTAATTATTGTACATTCTTTATCTTTAAATCTTTAAGTTTTTGCTTAAAATTGAGTTTTAAAATACTTTTCTTTTTAATAAAGTTTTTTTTTTAATAATTTTCCATCTGTGCAATTTATATATATGTTTTTGCAAGCTTTTAGTTTTCAATTTTTAATTCTAACTTTTATTTAATAACTTTTATTTGTGAACATTTATGTTTTAACTTTAAAAAAACAAAAAAAAAACAAAAACAAATAATGTAACGGCATGTATGGCCATTACAATATATATATATATAAGAATTATTGAAAAGTTATATCAAGGTATTCTTTGTTTATTCTTAACTCTATATAAAATTTAAATCCAAAAAGTTCACAATTTTACCCATAAATGTTTATCCTTAAAATGCTAATTGAAAAAAACATTTTTCTAAAGTGATCATGTTTTTGTTAGGCTAGTTTTTGAAAAAGTATTCAATGAAATTTCGAGTTTTGTAGGAATTTTGTGACAATTAATAAAAAAAATTCTAATAACTGTCAGTAGACAATAGGTTTAAATGTTGTTGGTTTTTAAAAATTAATGTACTAATAAATGAAACACATTTTTTTGTTTACTGACACAAAATTTTTTCATAATTAAGTAAAGATACTTATTAATGAATTTTTTTTTTTTTAAATGAAGAAATATTTATTAATAAGTTACAATTCAACTTTGAACCCAGAGTTTTATAATAATGTTAATTATATTTACATTATATACTTCAATTTTTTGTTGAATTATCCAAAGTTTTTAAAGGTATCCTTTTTTTTTTTTTTAAAAAAATCATTTGCAACTTGCAAAAAAATATATTATCAAGCAAAATCTTCTATTGCAAATTTGTTGCATACTCTATAAAAAAAGTAGTGTGGATTATTTTATTATATGTCTCATTAATTTATGTGCACTCTCTTTTTAAATACAATTTCATTTTCTTTATATAAGACTCATCATAACCATTTTCATGTATATAAAGGTGATGATTGAAATGGTTTTTCAAAAGCTTTGACCATGAACTATTGCTAAGAAAATCAATATTCTTTGATAAGATGAACCATATCAGTTGTTGCAGAACGTGAAAAATTTATAATAAATGCTTTTGTTTGATACTATACCATTAATATGTATGTTGTAACTAATTTAATATATATATATATAAAAAATGTATATTGGATTTTGAAATAAATAAATAATTGTTGATTTTACAGAAATGTTTGAAAGTTTATTTAAAGAGTTATTACTTGTCTATTAGTTGTGATTTACTAAAATGTACAGTATATGTATTTAATCACTGAGATACATTCTTATTATATACCCGTATCAACATATTTAATATATAGGGTAAATGAGCACAGTCTTTCACTTGACTCACAACTCTCCATTCTATCTCATATCACTGATACACTTGAACACATATGTGTTGAAAATATAAACAATCACCAATATTCTTATTTTGTGCAATACCAGCACTCCTAAGTTGGTCCAGATTATCATCTCCACATATATATGAAACAAGTGCTCAGATATATATTAAGATAGCCTATCTTCATATTTTAATGAACATATATACTACAAGTTTTTGCATCGTATTTATTTATATAATTAATAATGATATTCTAATATTTATTTGTTTTTAGATAATTTGATGATTAGATATATGAGGTTTGCAATCAAATTTTCTGTTTGGATAAGGACTATAAATTAAGATATGCACATATATTGATAATTGATATTGCAGATCACTAGAGTGACTAAAAATAGATACACACATATAAAAAAATATGTTGTATTTAAATCAGTGTCAATTTTAATAGCCATGACATCACTCTCAAAAAAATTTAAAGAATTTATAATGTCTTAAATAATCTTTAATATTTATTCTTTTTATTAATAAATATCCATGACATTTATATAGTCATATGTATTTATATAAGGTAGAGTCTCATAATTCAAAATTAGAAAATGATACGAGTTCAAATTTAGATTAATTGAAGTTTTTATTTTTTCTTTTTAAAGACTTTTAAGATTTTGTTTTTTAAGTATCGGTTCCATAGATCAGCCAACTAGCTATCCAATATTTGTTGATCAGTGTCCAATTGCTAGAAATAAAACAAGCATAGAAAAACCCACAAACCATTACATGGAATTGCCTAGTAAATATAGCTTTCTTCTCTACTGTTCCTTAATGAGGAGCTGTTGGCATTTGCTCTCCAATCGGTTCATTTCAAGACAAACTTTATTCGCACTCACAGGAAAATACATTAGGTTGATCCGTATCCACGGTCTCATTAAACAACAAACAAGTGGTTGACCAGAGTTACAAACAGTGATTGAATAAAGGAATTATACATATAAACAAGGAGGTGAGAAGGTTTACATTAAATATATCAGGATTCACATAAATGCTCTCCGATCAGTTATTTATTTAAAAAAAACTGTTTTACTTATTTATACAAATATGTGATTCTCATTTAAAAAAAATTAAATACCTTAATTTGAAACGTTCCTTTTGAGTTTTGTTAAACAGTTACTTTTTGGCAAATTCAGTTTTTTTTTAATTGGATTTTAAAATGTCAGTGTATATTTGAAAAGAGTAAAAAGAAAAGTATTGATTTTTAAGTTTATATATGTGTTAATAATTTCTGTTGTGCTAAATCTATTTTAAATTGAAGTATTCTATAATGACTCAGATATACAAACGTGGTGTCCCTCATGCATTTATAAACGTGCTCATTCACTTGATCATATAAATATAACTGTAAAAAAAAAAAAAAAAAGTTTAGTTTTATTGAAACTCACAATCGAAACGAACACTTATTCTTGCTACTAACATTTTATAGCATAAGTCAGATTTGTATTTAAACCAAGCTTTAGTGTAATGCTTAGGTAAATTGACGGTGATTTACAATATTGAACAGAAGGATTTAAATTTATGGTCTATCACCCAAATTAAAGGGTTTATATCATTAAAATTGCATATCATAAAAGTGTGTGCATGCAATATTGCTATATTTATATAGTAAATGTGAAATGACTATTTTTTTAAATTATTGTCTTTTACATAATTATTTAGGTGTATATTAAAAATAATTAGTTAGAAGAGTAATTACATAAGATTTTTTTTTTATTTTGTGAGGGATACAAATAAAGATGAATAAATTCTTATAGATTTTTGTGATAGAAATTGTAATAAAAGAAATAAATTTTATTACTGCAAAATAAAGACTAAAATTGTATTTAAATTGGAAACTTATAAATTATTCAGAATTACATAGGTTTCATACTAGAAATTTGAAATGTAAATGCAAGAAAATGTAATCAACTTAACTAGGAATGAAATAAAATCACAATTAAGAGATTAAGGTTAACATCAGTGCATTTATCAAAGTAATATCAATGGTATGGTCATGGAACATTGTCTCATTAGAAATAGTAGTATTTGTTTTATTGGAATTAGTTCATTTGTTGAGTTTAATCTGAATACAGTGACATCTATATTTGCTAAGCCAATATTCAGCCAAACAATAGTTACCCAGATGGTATTTACTTATCATTGCAGATTGAATTGTAAGTATCATTAAAATTCTTTTGTATTCTGTCATGCTATACTTCATCTTTGTGAATAAAAGTCATGAATTGTCAAGCATTGTTAGCCAAGAGGTCATCGCAACCGCCTTGCAAGCAAATAGTTGGTTGCAGATGGTTGTGGGTTCGCGCCCCGACCGATGCTATGACATATGAAAAAAAAAAGTCATGAATTAATGTCCCTCTCTTCTGAATTACTATTTTATCTAACTAGCTATGTGATTATATAGTGAAGCAGGAAAAGAAGATTCAGCCATTCCTACGAATGTCCAGTAAAAAGATTGGAATTGCTTATTAAGATGTGAGTGCAAAAATAAGCTGATCTATCTGAAGTGTCTGTTTTAAATTGTTGTGTATTACTACTAATATTTAAATTGAAATGGTATTTTTTTACTTATGTGTTTATGGTTTTTTGATTAGAAAAGATAAAATTTGAACCTGATAGTAAACAAGGTTAAATGTTCAAACCTCATGGCATTGTGTGTTTGTTCTTAAGTATGTAACAACAGTTTAATAATTTTAAGAGAAAGTGATATATAATGTTGATGTTTTATTTTTAAAAGTTTGTTGATTTTAGATTATAAATGTAAACTTCAAAAAAATTCCTTTCTAGTGATAACATTCTTGTTATTAAAATATTTTACAGTTTTACTCTATGCTTTTTTTATTCATTTTAATATTTTTTTAATAAAAAAGAAAGGAAACAAAGTTTTTAATATCAGGTATTTTTCTTTACAGTTAGATGTATGTTTACTTTTATTGTAATCTTCATTTATTTAATAAATATATCTGTTACAGAGATTCTTTCAATCTCCAGCTGCATATTTTTTTTACTGATAGTTTTTTTAATTTAATATGTTTACTTTATTGAATTTTTATTTACTTATATTTTCATCATTTTATTGAAATAACCCTTATGGCATTATTCATTTTATATAAACTATTTATCATCTACACTGTCTTCTGGCTCATAATAATCACTAATTTACATCAAATATGCAATATATATATATATACCAGAAATGTACCCAACCTATGGAAAGGTTATTGTTTTTGTAGTTTTTTTTAATTGATTGCTTTCACAATTTTTTTTTGCTTTGGGAAATTACTTGCTAGCAAATGTACTCAGCAGCCTATGGAAAGGCTGTCATTGTTGTAATAATTTTTTTTTTTAATTGGTTGCTTTAACAATTTTTTTTTACTTTATGGAATTTATTTGCTTTGAATTAAATGCTCGTAATCAAATTAAGCCTTTTAAATATAAGGATTACTTCTTCTGTATAAAAGTCTTTGTAAAAAAATTACAATTTATTAATGGTGGAACAAATAATTATTTTTTTCTTTGAAAAATATATTCTCTAACTAAGAAATGTTTAATTTGAATATCATGTGACAGTTTTATGGACAAACATTTAGGGATTTTATATATAAGATAGTAAAACTTGTTCAATTAAAAATACAATGAAAAAAAATGAACTTGAATTAATTGTTTCTCCTATGTAGTATTTCAAAAGTGGAGTCATCCCTGTTCTGAGTCTTATTTGTAAAAACCTAAAAAAAAAAAATATTTGCACTATGCATGCATGCTTTATATCAGCTTATATATAATTACATACAGATTGTAACAAAAAAAAACATGACAGTATGATTTATAGTTGTTTTTTTCCCTTTCAATTTCATAATTGATTTAAAAAGTCTATATAAAATACACATTTATGTTATTTTTTTAGTTAACCCATTAATAATTACAAAGTACATTATTTGGAGATCTTTAGATAGACACTGATCAACCAACTTTCAACATTTCTTTGCTCTTCTCCAGTTGTCTGTAATGCCATTTTTTTTTGGTTTTACATTTATTTTGATAGCAGAAACCATTGATTTGTTAGTTAAAAAAAAAAAAATCTTTAAGAAGCAAAAATTTGCAAAAGTCTACACTCAAAACAGCCATGATTGACAGACGGCAACTGTGAGGGTAATTGCACATTCTTTTGCAGTCAGCAGAAAAATTGCCATGCTTTCATACTTTATTTATTTGTATAATAATTATTTAAAGACAAAAGTATATGTTATTCCAATTTGATTTGATTTTAACGTCTTATTTTAAAAAGACAGCAAGATTATTAACATCTTTTTAAAACAATTATCTATAATGTTTGTAATATTTTAAAAATTATAAATGCAGTTTTAAATTTTAGAATAGAATTTGATAAATTTAAGATGGCATGACATTTGTACATTCATGTTTTTTTCAAAGAAAGTTGAATCAACAAAGATTTTGTTACTTTTTTTTCTATCTATTGTGCTGACTTTCCATTATGCTGTAGTTTGTTGTTCTCAATATGGACTGCTGCTGCTGCTGCTGCTGCTGCTGCTGCTGCTGCTGCTGCTGCTGCTGCTGCTGCTGCTGCTTGCTGCTGCTGCTGCTGCGCTGCTGCTGTGGCTCGTCGCTGCTGGCTGCTGCTGCTGCTGCTGCTGTGCTGCGCTGCTGTGCGCTGTGTGCTGCGCGCTGCTGCTGCTGCTGGTGCTGCTGCTGCTGCTGCTGCTGCGCTGCTGCTGCTGCTGCTGCTGCTGGCGCGCGCTGCGCTGCTGCGCTGCTGCTGCGCGTGGTGCTGCTGCTGCGCTGCGCGGGCAGCAGCAACGGCAGCGCAGCGCCGCAGCAGCAGCAACGCAGCGCACAGCACAACACAACGAGCAGCAGCGCGCAGCAACAGCAACACAGCACGGCGCCAGCAACGGCGCACAGCGCCACGAGCACAACAGCAACCAGCACAGCAGCGGCAGCGGCGCAGCAGCAGCAGCACAGCAGAACAGCGCGCAGCAGCAACCAGCAGCAGCACGCAGCAGCACACAGTGACGCACAGCAGCACACAACACAGACAGCACAACAGACAGCAGCGCACAGCAGCAAAAGCAACAGCACAGCAGCAGCAGCGGCACGCAGCACAACAACAACAGCAACCAACACAACACAACAACAGCACAGCGCACCACACACACGCAGCAACAGCACACAGCAACGACAGCACAGCAACAGCACACACACAACAACACACAACAACAGCACCACAGCACAAACAACAAACAGCAACACAACAGCAGCAGCAACAACAGCAGCAGCAGCAGCAAACAGCGCAACAACAAACCGGCACACAGCGGCCAACAGCCCACACCAGCAGCAACAGGACAGCACAACGGAGGGAGCAGCGCAGCAACGGCAACACCCAACAGCACAGCAACACACAAACGCACAGCAGCACAACGCAGCAAACAACCACAGACATAACAGCAAGCACAGCGGCAACACAGACGCGAAAAAAAAACAAACTGGCACGGCAGCAAAAGACAAAGCAGCAACAGCAAGGGGCAGCAGCAGCAACAACAGCGACAGCAACACAACAACACACACACACCAAGACAATGGAGAGAGCAACAGAAGAAAGAAACAAACTACTACTACTACACTACTACTACTACTACTACTACTACTACTACTACTACTACTACTACTACTACTACTACTACTACTACTACTACTACTACTACTACTACTACTACTACTACTATTATTATTATTATTATTGTTGTTGTTGTTGTTACTATTAACACTACTACGACTATCACTATTATTATCATCATCATCATCGTCAATATATTATTTGTAAAGCTCAAATATGATTTTTTTAGAATCATTTTTATTTGCAATCTTACATTTTTAACAAATCAAGTCCAATTTATTAAATTATAATTATGATTAAACATTTAATTCTAAAATCAAATGTTGAATGCTAACAAAAATTGCCACAAAGTAGAATAATGGAAATGTTTTCATCAGTTGAAGTGTTAATATTTCTTTAGAAAAATTTTATTTTGAATTCATAAATTGTTTATCTATCTGGAAAAAAAGAATTGTATTTATTAATAAGAAGCTTGCTGAATTGATCATCATTATAGCCAATGAAGTGAATTTGTAAATAAATTAAAATAGTATTTGCTAATAGCTAGACAAATGTTTAACAAGAGATTGTGATTATTCTATATATTATTTTAATTATATCAAGTGTAAAGTTTGCTATCACGAAAAGAAGAGAGAGAAAGAGGCATAGGAAAAGAGGGGGAGGGAGAGAGAGGGAATGAGAGATGGAGGGAGCAAGAGAGAGAGAGAGAGAGAGGGGGGAGACAGAGGGAGAGAGGTATTCATATTTGTTTTAAAAAATATATGTTAAAAAGATATGAAAAGTAAAAAGTGATTGAAAATAATATTTATTCAAATGTTTATTTTTTAAAAATAAGAGAAATTAATTTGATTGTGCAAATTTCTAGAAGTGCATTTGAAGAATATTTTTATATTAATTGCAAAACATGAAAGAAAGAGATATAAGTATATATAAAGAAGGGGGAAAGATAAGAAAGAAATGGAAAGCTTTTGGAAAAGTAAGTAAAGATAATGGATACAATATGACACACACGTTAAAACTCTATAGAAGCTTTAAACATGACACTTAATATTTTTCTCTCTATATATATTAATGTATTTCTGAGGTTTTCTCATTTGTAATTGATATTTTTTACTCAAAGAAATATTCATGTTAACACACACACATATATATATATATAGTATTCTTATCTCAAAATATTTTATGTTTATACGAAATAAAATGTAAAGATTTAATAATTATTATATTTAATTTATGTTGAGAAACAGAACTCATATTTATTTAAGTTGACATTAAACAAATTTATGCAGTGTATGTTTTTCCAGAACTTGTAGAAATTAATAAAAAAAAAAAAGAGGGAACTTTTTTTTTCTTTTAAAGAAATAATATTTTTTTATTATTTTATATAGAAGATTACGAAATCAATCCTTTCATATGTACTCTTTTTTTTAATATTTAAAAGTTTAATATTTCGATTATTTTATTTTTATTTTTCTTGATGCTTCTTTTTTGTCTCCTTAACGAAAAAAAAAATCAAACGCAGAAAAATATTTTTTACTCTTTAAAGATTTCTAAACTATTCTTTGTAGAAATTGTTGAAAAAGTATTTTATTCTTTTTTATCGTTTTTAATTTCTTATAAAGTTTTACATTCACATTGTATTTTAAGTAAAAGGGCATATATATCTATAAACAGTGATTAATATTTTTAGATATTATTTAAGTTGAAATTATATATTTAATTTGGAAAATGAAATATATATATGATGATGAAGCAAAACATAATCAAACATGCGATTTTTTTTCTAAATGTTAATTTATAATTTTTTAATAATAATGTAATTTTATAAAACTTTCAATACTTAAATTTTTTTTTAAAAAAATACTTGCTTTAAGAAATTTTATTGTATAAAAGCTTTCGTTTTGAATTAAGTTTTTATCCTGATTAATTATCTTTTATTGTGATTAAACTATTTAGTCAATAATCTTATTTTTTTTTAAAAAGAAAAGAAATTGTTTGTCTTGCTTTTTTTAAAAAAATCTTTCTTAGCTTCATAAATTATACCATTTTGGAATCTGATTATTCTCTACTTATTGAAGTTTTTTTTTAATTTTTTTTTTTTTTTCACATTTTGTGTCTATGATGTTTCTCAACTTATTTGTAAGTTTATAACTAAGTTGTTAAAAATTCAGATAAGACTTTTGATTAAGTGTGTTCATTTATATAAGAAATATTTTAATTCTGTACATATAAAAAATATAAAATCTAAGCCAGTAATTAATTACTGTTATCATCAAGTTTCTTTTTCTTCTTACTGCTTTTTTTTTCATATGTCATAGCATCGGCCGGGACGCGAACCCACAACCGTCTGCAACCAACCACTTGCTTGTGAGGCGGCTGCGATGACCTCTCGACTAACAACACTTGACTTCTTATTGCTTTTGATTATTATTTTTTTTGATTTAGTATGCTTCTCATTATTTTTTCTGAATAGGAACACAACTTTTGTTTTTTGTGAATGACCTATGTTTTTTCCTCTTATTCACTCTACTATGCACTCAACTATGTTTTTAATATGTGCTTGTTTATATATCTTCAGACTTTAATGGACAGGTTATATTAATATAAACCAAGCACTGATTATATATGTGTGGGAGATGAATCTGGACCAACTGATGAGTGCTGGTTTAACATGAAATATGTATATTGGAGATCATTTATTTTTTTCTCTTGTGTGTGGTTATGGATATTGATTGCATGAGATAGAGTGGCTGAAGGGATCTTGAAAGTCTATGTTCAAATCCAGGTATGAAAAATATACTTGTTTTTAAAATATTATATATATATATGTTTTAATTATGGTGAGTTTGATTTTGAAAGTTGAATATTTTTAGCATCAGTCACATCCATTCATGTATTCATCAAAAAAAGTAATAGTCTAATATCAGTAATTAGTGGCAACTCTCAATAAGATATTTTAATTCTATCCAGAAAGAAAGTTGAATTTGCAATAATTACACAAACCAATTGGTGAGTCACAAATATTTGTGTATCTAGTTTTTCAGCATCCATGATATTTGTTTTCAATATTTAGCATGATTAGTGAAGTTTATTGATAATAAGGTGCTGCAATAGTAAATGTATTTTTAATATACCTACATATACAAACATGTATACATACTATATATGCATTGTGAATTTAAAAAAATAAAATGTAAAAAAAAAAAGGAAAATTATGAAAGATATGTTACTCTATGGAACTATAGAAATTATTTGAAAAAGAGAGGAAAGAAATTAATCAATGATGTCAAAAGGAAATAGCTATGAGTATTTAATGATTAGAGCAAGAGACGGAAAGATGCAGACAAGATGATCTGGTTGTGTGTGGACAACCTATGATTAAGTGCTGATAATGATTATTGGTAAGTCAAAGAATATACTATATATATAATGGAGTTTTTTTTTTTTCTGAAAAATTGGGTTTTAAAAGATAATTAAAATTACGGCTTAGGAGAAATTAATTAAAAACTGGAAGATAATCATTTTTCATTAGAGGCATCTTCGCCAGAAACAAGAATTAAAAGCATTGTTTTAATTAAAATCAATACATTTAATATATTTAACATTGGTTAAAATTGTAATTAATTATATTTAAAAAAAAATTTTTTTTAAATTTTATTTCTAGCAAGAATTTTGTAATATTTTATATTCAAACTGAAAACTTAAACTAGAAACATTTTCACGGAATATGGCTTATCATTGTACCTATGTGGGTACTCTTTAGTTGGCCATGTTCAAGGGTGCAGATCTATATAGAACTAGAAATTATCTGTTGTCATAAATTTCTAAGCCATTTGAATAACAGCCAATCTAATACCTCACAGTGTATTCAATAAATGGGCATCTAGTTTTTGTTAGAATTGCAATTTTGCACAAATAATATATAAGCATTATTTTTTACATTAAAATATATCATAAGAGTTGAGAAAGACAAAGTAGGAGGGGAAATGTAATATCGATAAAACACAATCATCATATTCATAATCAAGAAGAGCAGGGGGTGATAAGATTTGCTTAACTACTTTTAACTGAAACACAGACTTATTATATCTGTGTCTATATATGTAATATATAGGGTATATGAGCACAGACTTCCACATGACCCACCACTCTCCACACTATCTCATAACTCTGATACACTTGAACACATATATGTTGAAAAAATAAATAATCAATCACCAGTATACGTATTTCATGCTAAACCAGCAATCATCAGTTGGTCCAGATTACCATCTCCACACATACATGCTATAGGTGCTCAGATATATATTAAGATAGCCAATCCTCATACTTAATGGACAGGCTTCAATCTACTCCATACTCCAACTCTTCAACTGTCCATCCAATGGAAAATCTGATGATGAAATGCTCAAAGGCCATCGTGAGGCCGAGATTCTTGTCACACCCGTATTGACCTTAGGTCAATCTGACCCCTCATGTACAAGATATAATCCGTTTAATACATATACAAGGGATGGGAAGACATCTCTACTATGCATATTACATATATAGACACAGGTATATAATCAGCCTGTGTTTCAGTTATTGCATAGTAGAGATGTCTGCCCATCCCTTGTATATGTATTAAATGGATTATGTCCTGTACATGAGGTGTCAGATTGACCTTAGGTCAATATGGGTGTGACAATAATCTCGGCCTCACGTGGCCTTTGAGCATTCCATCATCAGATTTTCAATTGGATGGACAGTTGAAGAGTTGAAGTGTGGAGTAGATTGAAGCCTGTCCATTAAAGTATGAGGATTGGTTATCTTAATATATATATTTGAGCACTTATAGCATGTATGTGTGGAGATGGTAATCTGGACTAACTGAAATACGTATATTGGTGATTATTTATCTTTTCATCATATATGTGTTCAAGTGTATCAGTGTTATGAGATAGTGTGGAGAGTGGTGGGTCATGTGGAAGTCTTTGCTCATATTAACTACTTTTAGAAAACTTTTTCTAAAGACATCGTGTGTTATTATGTTTTATCATTGATTTAGATTAAGAATCAATTAATTACTGATTACAAATGAAGTTAAAATGTTTAAAAATTAAAAAAAAAAAGATTATTTTTTGTAATATAAAATATATGTGTGTAAGAGTAAACGTTAATTATTATTTTCAAAATTAGCTATCGCTCTCAGGCAGTTTCTCCATTTTGAATTTGGATCACATTCTCGAAGTTTCTTCCATCCCTAGCTCTATTTTTTTTTTTTTTAGATTCATAACTATTTCGATTCTTAAAAATTCCATTTTTTAAAATCATATTTTTGTAAATAAATAATCTCTTATTTTTATTATTATTATTTTTTTGCTTCCTCAACGTCTTTGTCCTTTTTTCTATATTATGAGCTTATGTGCTATCATCAAGCACTTATTAAAATTTATAAGATGTGTAAATGTACTTTATACAAGATATTGGAAGCAGAAGTGACGTTTGGTACATTATAAATAAAAAGTGGAAGAATAACATTGTGGAGAATGATGGTCTATTGGACAGAATAGCAAGATTGGTTATTCAATCTAATGGATTATAACTCAAAATTATGCCCTAACAAGTTCTCAATGTGGTGAAGAAGTAGAGGATTTTTATATGAATGTACAAAAGACTTTTGATCAGAACAAACAACATTTTAAAATTGTCATGGAAAATGCTGTGGGTAAATTTGATTATGGTGATATAAATGAGAGACAACATAGGCTTATGGAGTTTTCAGAAAAGTAAAATCTATATTATGAATTTTTTCAGAAAAATGCTAAACACAAATGGATATGGAAGCATAATAAATGAAGATAGAACAGAATTGGATTATATTTTGACTAACAGAAAATATGTAGTTCAAGATGGTGATTTTCTTAATACAGTCAACATAGAAATTGATGATTTGTTAGTGAGATGTAAGGTATGTGTTAATGCAAATCTAGAGAGACAAAAATTATGAATAAAAACACTATTCACAATTGATATTCATAACTTTCAGAAATATTTCATTGAATTTTAATTAGAACTTTCAAATCATTTTAAGTATTAACAGATTTTGAAGATGATTCAGATTTAAATAAAATCAATAGAAAGATAATTGACACACTATTAAGAACCGCTACAAGGATGCTGCTATCAGAAACCAGCAATTTACAAGTAAATTAGCTACTGATATAAGTAAAACTATGCAGGAAAAAGGAATATGAAAACATATAAAAATGAACCATTCAGAAAAATTGAATATCTGGAGGTTAATACAATGCTGTAGAAAAAAGTTTGTAATGATATACGAAAATATAATTGTATATTAATAAAAAAAAACTATTGAGAGAGAGAATAATAATCTTAAAGATGTAAAACTGTATTAGAATTGGTAGTATATTTTTTCTGCAATAAGAAAAAAGATGGAACTATAAAAAAAGAGAGATAATCTCATGAAATGTCATTTTATAAATAATTATATAG
This sequence comes from Epiperipatus broadwayi, assembly GCA_028023455.1. Classification (NCBI taxonomy): domain Eukaryota; kingdom Metazoa; phylum Onychophora; class Udeonychophora; order Euonychophora; family Peripatidae; genus Epiperipatus; species Epiperipatus broadwayi. The sequence goes on along the minus strand of JAQFVV010000563.1, from coordinate 53,806 downwards.
CAATAAAGAACAAAAAAATAACGTATCCACTATAATATGTACATCTTCTGACTTTCTCGGTATTTTAAATGAAGAAATGAGACATGCAATTAAATCTTTGAATAAAGGGAAAGGTCTCAGTAATGGCAGGATTATAATTGATATCATAAAAGAAGCAGGTAAAGAACTAAGAAAAATTAGTGGCAAAGTTATATCCTTAATGTGTAAATGGTAAAAAATTAACAAATGATTGGAAGAATGCAGTAATAATATTAATATTTTAAAAAGTAATAAAGAGGATATTAGAAATTACAGACCTATAAATCTTTTATCAGTTGTATACCAAAGTTTCACCAAGATTATTACAACTCATCTACAGACAACATTCGATTTTAACTAACCAAAAGAAAAAACTGGATTTTAAAGTGGTTTTAGTGGAACATATCCAAGTTAGAGAGAAGTTATAGACAGGATCAATGAATATGAATTGCCATATTTGTAGATTATAAAGAGGCATTTGATTCTATAAGCATTAGCTTCAGTGATTAAAGCATTGGATCCTCAAGATATAGATCCAGAATACTGTCATATTCTGAAAAATTTAATGCAATAGCAATGATTATAATGATGGTAGGAAGATTAACATTAAGAAGGGTATATGACAATGTGATTCCATATCTCCAAAATGTTTTACAGCAGTTTTACAAAAAGTATTTTTAAATAAACTATTTTTTTTTACATATCGCAATGTTTATAAACTGTAATATTAATAATCAGTATTAAGCTATTAATAATCAGCATTAAGCTATTGCACATGCACTTTATAGATTTTTAACAATAAATGAATACTCCCACTTCAAACATAATATGTCTTTTGAAAAGATAGAATGAATCATCTATCTTTTTGAACCCAAACGCTTATGTATGGGCAAATCTTAATTATTTATCTTGTGTTTGAAATGGGAGTATTCATTTATTGTTAAAAATCTATAAAGGGCATGCGCAATAGCTTAATGCTGATTATTAAAAAGTATTTTTGTAATTAAAATGGTAAGCTAAAGGTTTAAAAGTAAATGGAGATCATTTACATCACAATCATGTAATTATTTTTTCAAATAATTCTCCAGAGCTTCTGGAAATGTTGCAAGAGTTATCAGATGATAGTAAAAATGTAGGCATAAAGCAATGTTCCCTCTAAGAATAAACTGTGTGAAATAAAAATACAAGTGCTGAGCACACTATACTGACCTATGAGCAACAAATATATATATATATATAATGATATTCTTATTCAATATCTGTATTTCTTCAAAGTTATATCTTGTAATGAAATATTAATGAATACAGTAACATAAATATATATTAAGTACAACTTTCAAAACGTTTATCCATCTAGGCACGCTTTCAACTAGCTTCATAGTCTTTGTCAACTCACACTTTCAAACACACTTTCGAAGTGTAACTTCCCACAATTCTTTGTTTTTTAAGGTTTTAATTTGGAGTATAATAATGTGAAAATATTACAAATTGAAAGAAACAATAATAAAAGGAAAATAAAGGAAGCTATGTTAATATACAAATGTAAGCATGGCTTAATAAACAGACAGGCAGCAAATGTAAAGAACAATGAATTGTGGGAAGGTAAGACTTTGAAAATGTGTTTGAAAGAGTTAGTTGACAAAGACTACCAAGCTAGTCGAAAGCACTCCTAGATGAGTAAAAGTTTTTAAAGTTGCACTTTATATATATTTATGTTACCGTGTTTATTAATATTTAATTACAAGATTACATGCATATATATATATATATATATATATATATAAAGATATCAAAATATAGCATTCATATGCTTGTTTACATATAAAATAGTTTATATATAATAAAATATTGTTGATAATAACTTATAATAATAATTAGTCCTTTATTTTTTCACATCATTCTTTACTATTTATTCAAATTTTATAAACTTTGTCTAGATTTATTTGCTTTTCTGCAAAGATATAAGGCTTAATTTTTATTAAGTTATCCAAATGTTCGTTATCTAGTCTATTATTGGATTTTAATTTTATCACATTCATTAAATTAAAACACATTTACAATCCATGCAGGAAGCTTTACAAGTGTATCTTTATATTCTTAGTATTACTCCAATTTTACATTTAGTAAAACTTTTAAATTTCCATTTTGTTCTAAAATTGTATCTGAGCTTATATGGTTATTATTATTATTATTATTATTATTATTATTATTATTATTATTATTATTATTATTATTATTATTATTATTATTATTATTATTATTATTATTATAATAATAATAAAAAATTCATATTTTACAAATAAATGTTTTAGACTATTTTTTTCATGCTTTAAGTTTAAATTATTTTTAATTACAAAATGATCTAAGACATTCCAGTCATTTATATCTTCTTCTAGAAATCTAGTATCCAAATGAATACAAACCAGTTGAAAAAAATTAACTATTGGTAACATATCTATATAATCATTGGAATCTAAATTGGTTTGAACATCCACTCTCCAGTAGATGTTATTTAGATATTGTACTTTTAGTTTATTAATTTTTGCCATTGCAGATTGATCTTCCTCCATTACGGATAAATTAATCCTTTAGAAAGTTTGTTTAATGCTAATAATTCTACACATGCATTTTGAAGAATCATGTATGGTACTCAATATTGTAGGTTTTGAAGTTTTTTAAACAATATTGATTTATTGAGTCATTGAATTTTTCAACTTGTTCTGGCAGTAACTTATTAAAATATATATTTTCTTATCAAAGCATTTAATATCTAAATACCAATGTTACTTCATCAAGAGATCTGGATGGTATAACACCAATCTCTAAAATATTATTTAATTAAAATTTTTAATTCTTATGGATGATCTATTAAACATTGTATATATTGTCCTTAAAAGGATTTCAATATTCTTAATAAGGGGAACCAGCTTGCATGCATCATCTATTCCCAAGATTTTCCTTAATCCACACAGTACTGTTGAACAAAGTGTGAAATATTGTCTTGTAGATGAGCTGCCACATCATTTACTTTTTCTAACATTACAGAAGTAAATATTATTATTTTTTGTAAATCATGTTAATTCTTTCTATAAAACTTTTTTTATATTATTATTACAATGGAATGATTATCACTTACAATAAGCTTAACAATGCTGACAAAGTATATCTGATAACTGGATTCAGAATTTGATCCATATTTTATATATAATATTAATTTTTTTTCTATTGGAAATATCTATACTTTCATCAACCATCAAACAATGAAATGAAGATTTTTGAGCATCAGTGATTAAATTTATACATTCCACAATACAAAGAAATAATTCTTGCTATGCCATGATTGGAAAATATTAACATATTTTCCAAAATTATCATGTATGGATAGCACCAAAGCATTGATGAATTGATGGTAATTGCTAGGCTATTATTGACTATTAGAAATTTTAATCATGGATTTATCTGTTTTCTTGCATTCTGCATTTTGTAATCTTGAGATTATGCTTTTCTGAGTTTTCAATTAAAATTCTCAAAATCCTCCATTGTTTTTATTTCGGATGGCAATAACTGTATCAATATGAACTTTTTGACTTAAATGTTGCTTTAGATAGTCTATTTTCCATTCAACCTATTTTTTACTGGCAGTAAATTTACCTTTTGAATTTGACTAACAACAAACAAATGATATCTGTATTGCTTGGATAACTAAAAACACACCTTAGTTTAATACATTAAATAGTTAAGGTTTTACTTCATTAGCGTTTGAAATCAATTAATATATATATATATATGCTCTGCGCACAGATAATGAAGCTATTCAAGGTACATAAAATTATCAAAAGTTACCGCCAAGCGCTTTCGGGACAGTGCGCAGAGCACACATATATTTTAATACATTAATTATAATTTTTAATGATGATAGTATTTGTTTAGGAGAACCATTCATATTTAAATTCATTTTTCTTATTTTAGTTTGACTTAACGAAAAGTTACATTGACTTTTTGAATGTTTATATATTTGCAGGCCTAAAATAAAATATATGTTGGATGAGCATTTTTTTTAAAATTACAATAATAAAAGTCTCATTGCACTTAAATTACAGTCCCAGTTGTATCAAATATCTTGCCATGGCAATGGCCAGCGGCTCAGTCACTGCTGTTATATATTGGCCAAAATAGAATAGTACAGTATATCTATTTTTACTTGTTTTGGAAAGGATACAATATTCTCAAACTGGAAGTTTCCATATCTATATCTTTGCCCCATTACATGTACACATCACTTCTATTTATTAACCAATTTTTCTCAAAAGCATTCATCTGAATTCAACTTAAACACAAAAGCATGTGGATGAAAACTTTGAGTATTGGAATGTCTGGAGTATGCAGAAGCTGCCAAGAAGTGTGCACGTTTTTAAAATTATTGCACAATTGTACAGGATGCAACTTAGATGGAACCTTAAAAAGACGGAAGTAATTTTCAATAGATTTTCTTAAAAGAAGAAAATAGAGATTGGTAGTGATGAATTAGAAGTTAAAAATTATAAATAACACCTTGGTTAACATCAATAGTATTCTATTCCATGGATACATCCAGAGAGTAGTAACATCATTAATTTATCCATTTTTCATTCCTTTCTCTTCATTTCCCAGCTCTTCAATTCCACGTAACTCTTCTCATCTCTTATATCATCTATCAATGCCAATCTTTTCCATCCTTTCTTTTCACTTCCACTCACCATTCCCTCCAAAATATCTTTGATTAAAGTATACTTTTTTGATATATATGTAATACCATGGTAAAATCATTAATACAGAAGGAAACATAATGGATATTAATTATATAATTAAATTTAGATGGAATACTTTTGATGGAAATAATATAATATTAAAAGGAAATATGCCTATATATTTGAAAAGGAATATTTTTTATAAATTTATTTTTCTCATTTTTATTTGTGGATTTGACAACTTGGACATTTTACAGAATAATTCAGACTTGAGACCATTCACCAAAACATGCTGAGATTTGTTAGGAGTAACAAGATGAGATCTAATGACATACATGGATGAGCTGAAATCATTGAAAGAATTATGAGATTTAAGTACAGTTGGGCTAGATGTATTGCTAAAAGAGATAATAATAGATGGACCATTGAAATTTGAAACCGGATCGCAAGTGATTGTAAAGATTTAGAAAGAGTCTATATGCAAGATGGATGGATGAAATAAGAAAGTTTGCTGCTGTGGTATGAAGAAAAGCTAGAAATTTGAGAAATTAGATTAAATTTGGAGAGACTATCCTGCAGTGGATTTGTAATGGTTGAAAATGATGGTGATTGATGATATAAATATTCTTTTGAATGAATATGTATTTCATTGTGTAAAAAAAAAAAACATAGATTGATGAAAAAAAATTATATCTTAATTTTGAAATTTCTTGTTAAAAAGGGGAAAAAACGAAAATGAAATATTACATATTGATTTTTTTTTAATTAACGATATTTAGAAACAATTTTCATTAACTGTCTTTCGAACTCAGACTTTCACATGCCCCACTACTCTCAGAGCCATCGCATATTGCTAACCTATCTGATCACACACATGTTGAAAAGATAAATAATCACCAATATACTTATTTCATGCTAAACCAGCAATCATCAGTTCGTCTAGATTACTATCTCCATATATATATATATAATCAGTGCTCAGCATATATATAATATATATATATATATATATAATCAGTGCTCAGCTTTATATCAAGATAGGTTTTCAATAAAATGGAAGGCTGAAGAGTTGTGAGTTTGAGTAGTTTGAAGCCTGCCCATTAAAGTACGAAGATTGGCTATCTTAATATAAAGCTGAGCACTGATTGTATATTTGTGTGGACATAGTAATCTAGACCAACTGATGATTGCTGGTTTAGGATTAAATATGTATATTGGTGATTATTTATCTTTTTAACATGTGTGTGATCAGGTGGGTCAGCAATATGAGATGGCACTGAGAGTAGTGGGTCATGTGAAAGTCTGAGTTTGAATCCCGCATATATTACATATATAAATGCAGTTTTAAGCATGTACAATGTATTAATTAACTGTCTTTCTAAAAACAGATTAGTCATTTTTGCATAGCTTCATCTGTTAATTAAATCTTCTTGCCCTTTGATTTACTTCTTAAATTCTTAAAATTATGCTTTTCATTATGATAGTTTTATTAAAGATGTTCTTCAATTGTTTTTAAAAAACTTTGCTGAAATCCGTATATGACATCTCTTCATCTACAACCATGTGCTAAAAAGAATTCATGTATCTCTTAATTTCTTCAATAAATTTGTATATATATATATTCAATAAATCTTTTCATCATTTTAAACATTATTCTTGAGTTTATCTTGTAAGCTCATTATTGAAAATTTTTAGTCTTTTTTTTTTTTCTAATTATTTGTATCTCTGTTTTTTATGAAAGAAAATTAAAAGTAGACATTTAGTTCTATAGATGTATGTACAGTAGCTCATTGCTAATGATAATGCTATAATATATCATACTAATTTTTTTTTGTAGGAGGGGGAAGGTACATCAACACTAATCTACTTATCCTGATTATCCTCAAACACTTATTTACATTTTAGTTAATAATATCTAGATACCTGTTTAGTGATCCACATTGAGTAGCTAACTGGGTTAGAAGTGAATTATCCAACCTGAAAAAGATTACAAGCTCATGTAGATATTAGTTTTTAAAAATCAATACATTTTACATAGATCTGAATACCAGAACCTGAGCATGGCAGGTTAGCATGCTAGTTACCTTGTCAACAAGCTCTTATTATAAAGTGTTTTTTCAAATAATATTTCAATCACATTAGAAATTTGCATGGTCATTTGCATAGTCATTCAAGTTCATTTTGATTTTCTTACTGTTGTATTTACATCAATAGTAAACTAATCTGGCCTATAGAAAAAATTGAATCAAAGCTTCTTTAAATGAAAAAATCTCAAAGAAAAAAAACCTCATCACAATGAAAAAAAAGAAATGGATAATAGGAATAATAAAGATACTTTTTAGATTTGACAGTTTTTTGAAACATGATTGGGTATGCCAACTTCCGTAACTAAATTTTTATTATTATGCATAGGACAATGAGTGACACTTTGTGAGATACAATACTGTTTGAGAAACATTTGATTCACTTTATTGCTGCAAATTCATAAGGAGTTTGTCCATATGTTAGCATGCTTTTTAAGTCTGATAGAGTTTTGTAATAAAGTAATGAGTAACAATTTTTCAATTTCAGTTTATTATGATGAAGAATAAAAAGTATAAATTATATTTTTTGCAAGTTCTAAGAACATACAAGCATTTATGAGCCATATCATGCAGATTTTTTTAGTAGGCATTGTAGTGTGCTACAAAATATAAGCACATTTAATGGGAATAATTAAATGAATATTTATTTAACTTAATATTTTTGATTATGTTATACAAGGATCACCTAAAAAAATCTGGAATTGTTCTCTATTGGGCAATCACATTGTAGTACATATTTCTACCACCATATGCCTTTGGTGGCATCCACCCTCTCATTCAACAGACCAATGTCATCAAATGAAGTTATGATGTGAGTTAATAAATTTTTTTGTTAAATGCATCTCATTTGTTTGCCAATTTTTGTTATGACTGAAAAATTGGATCATGAAATTCTGTTTTCTGTTAGAGAAGACAACAGAGGAAATTGTTGAAAAGCATGAAGCAGTTTACAAGCAAACTGTTCCAGGGAAAACATAATTTTATGATTGGCTTAGTGGAAGAATTCAAATTCATCACATTCCAGAAAAGCACAGGGAGTGAGATTGAATGTCAAATCAATTTTGATTTTTTTTTGCCACAAATTGCATTGTTAACTCAGAATCATTTGTAATGGTCAGTTATTTTACCTTCAAGTTTTGAAAGGTTTGTTTAATGTGGTAAAATGAAAATGTCTTGGTTTGTGGTAGAGTGAGAGGAGTGTAAGCTTCACCACAACAGGGCATGATCTCTTTGACTAACCCTGGACTATTCTACACAAAGGTTTGAATGTGAAACAATTTTTAATTAAAAATAACATTTGTCAGCTTATTCATCCATCACATTTATCCAAACTCACTCTACATAACTCTGTATAAGAAAATGTTTTGCAGACTTAAAAGTGGTGAAGAAAAAAATATGAGAGGCATTAAAAAGCATCACTTTGTAAGAGTTTTGGGACATTAAAAAAAGAAAGGAACTGATATTTAGAGCAGTGTATTGCATCAAATGGGCAGTACTTTGAAGGTGTTTCAATTTACCTAAAAATCAATTCACAATTTTTTATTTCAAAATTCCAGGTTGGTGGGGGGGGATTCCCTCATACAAGTATTTCTAATATGTTAAACATAATCGTGAAGTAAGGCTTTATTATTATTATTATTATTATTATTATTATTATTATTATTATTATTATTATTATTATTATTATTATTATTATTATTATTATTATTATTATTATTATTATTATTATGATGATGATGATGATGATGATGATAATGATGATGATGATGAGGATGATGATGATGATAATGATGTTTCAAAGCAAACTTTATTTGTATTTGAGAAAAGTGGTTACATCAGTAAAAAGAACAAGAAAAAGTAAGTACATCATCATCATCATCATCATCATTATTATTATTATTATTACTACGATAATGATGATGATGATGATAATGATGTTTCAAAGCAAACTTTATTTGTACTTAAGAAAAGTGGTTACATCAGTAAAAAAACAACAAGAAAAAATGAGTACATCAAGAAACAAATGTTACAATTATTACTAGAGTACGGTTCTCCAATTAATTCAATTGTCCATTAATGGATTAGAATGGGATGACACTTGAATGAAATAAATCCAGTGTTGGATTGTTTCGAATGATAGAGTTCCACAAAATGATTATATCCTCATTCAATTATGATAGTGTGGGTCTGGATGTCATTTGTTTTTGTCTCATTAAAACATTTGACAATGTAAAGTATAATTCTCTAATAGATAAATTGAGAAAGCTAATAACAGAAACAAATATCATACATATAACAAAGCAACATCCATTCAACAGAGAAGGCTTTGTTATGAATATGAAAGAAGTATGCTTTTTTATTTAATGACAATGAATTACTCATGGAAATGTTTTATCATTTATATTAGTCAATGTTTTTCTGTATGATTTTAAGTAGACAATAATCAAATGGTCATTACTATTTTATGCAGATGATTACAAAGTTTTCAAACAGATACATACCTATGATGGTTTTGATAATATGTAGTCAAATATTAATAATTTTTTATAAAACATGTTTGGGGGTGATATTAGAGTCTATCATGCATAATATATTTTTGGTAATGAAATGTTCTTGCTAAAGATGGTTGTGTAGGTTGGTGGGCGACATTTTTGGCTGATTATCCATTTCATGGGTTTTTTTTTTTTTTAAATAAAGAAATGTTATTTTAATTTGTTGAGTTGTACATAATATTTATACATATTTAATTCTTGCTTGGAAAAAAGTGCATTTTGGAAAATTTTTCTGGATTCATACATAGAAACTTATGAAACTTTGAACTAGCTCTTAGAGGATTTACTGCAGATCACATGACTTGGTGTCTGACTTTATTTAGATGTTATTGTTGAGAAAATGTTTGTTTTCTGTGAAATTTCCGTGATTAATTTTTTTGGCAAACAAAAATTATTTTTATTTATTGAATTGTACTTAATACCTATGTATATTCGATTCTTACTTGGAAAAAAGTGCATTTTGAGGATTTTTCTGGGTTCAAACATGGAGACTTATGAAACTTTGTAGTAGCTCTTCTAGAGTTTACTGCAGGTCACATGACTTGGTAGTCACCATTTTAATATATTTTCTCATTGAGAAAATGTTTGTTTTCTGAAATAATTCCGTGATTAATTATTTTTGTCAAAGAAAAGCCATTTTTTCTTGTTGAATTGTACTTAATAACTATGAATATTTGATTCTTATTTAGAAAAAAATGCATTTTGAGGATTTTTCTGGGTTCAAACATGGAGACCTGTAAAATGTTGAAGTAACTCTTCTAGAGTTCACTGTGGGATTATTATTATTATTATTATTATTATTATTATTATTATTATTATTATTATTATAATAATAATAATAATAATAATAATAATAATAATAATAATAATAATAATAATAATAATAATAATAATAATAATAATAATAATAATAATAATTTCATAATTCTTGTAAGCCTTCAATTTCAAGCATTTAATGTATAATTAATCACATTTTATGTTTGAATTTGCAGTTTTTATATTTTATATTAATTATCCATCTGTTTTGTTTATGTCTTGGTGTTTGACTCCAAACAAAATGTGTAAATTTTTGATATTCCAAATATTCTTAGATCATATATATATAGAATCATTCTATGCTAACCCAGTTATTAATTCAATTCTAGATAAGGAAATATATATTTATTTTATTCTTAGCTGCAGAATAAAACTATAAAGAAAAAAATTGAACTCTCCTCATCTATCATATGATTAATTTGAAAAAGTATTGAGTTTAATTTTTTTAATTTTGTCTGAAGACATATTTTAGAAATAGTTCTTTTAGAAGCTGTTAATTTACTACATGTATTTAAATTTACCTGCAATTAGTGAATTGGTGATTGTGCTCATGTTGATTACCATTTTCACTTTTGTCAAATAGATTTTTTTTAAGGAAGTAGTTTTAGTAATGTTTATGTTGCTATTTTAATTTCTAAAGAATTTATTCTATAGCTTATGGACTACAAAGATGTTATTATACAACTATTCTTTTATTTTTTCAATTATTTTTTGAATTTTTCTTACATTATTTTTCCAGTATAAATATTTATGTTTAGTAACTTTTTTCTTTTTTTTGTAGTTAATGTTTTTTTAAATACACAAGGCAATATTAATTGCTTAATGTTTTTCCAGAATAAAAATCCTACCCTTTTTAATGTTCTTTTTGTTGCTTTTATTTCATGCTTTTGTTCATGGCCCTGACATTCATCTTTCATTTTTATTATTTAATATATAAAAGTAATTTAAAAAATAGACAGCTGTAACTTAGATATTTTGTATTATCTAAATCTTCTAATTTTAATATATTATTAATTTCTAAATTTAAATCAAGTAATATAGATGTACATTTCATTTTATCACGTATATGTCTTAATTTTATTTTTAATATTTTCTTCTTTTTTTATTAATATTTGATTTTTTTTTTCCTTTGGGAGATAACATATATTGTCTTAAAAATTCTATTTGCATAAAATTTTGATGAAATAATTCAAGCATTTTATTGATTTGATTAAACGCAAATAACAGATGTTTTCATTTTGAAGTTGTAATTACTTTGGTTGTTCACATACATACTAATTTAATAGAATGAACCTTTTTAGTTTCTAATAAATTAGAGATATTTTTAGAAAAAAGAAATCACTGCGTAGAAAAAAAAGATATTTTCTGAAAATAAATGATTGATTTTGAATGATTGTGATTTATTTTCTGTATTTTAGAACAAGAAATATTTTATATATATATAAGATCAAAAGAAATTCAAATTGGTATGTAGTTTTTCTTTTTATCTTTTCTTTTTGTTTATTTAATATTTTTATTTACTTCAGCAATAAGAAATATCTATGTAAAGAGTTAACGAAAATGACAAAGTACTTTGATCCTAGGCATGCTACTGTTGAGAAAATTTGTTAATAACAATTTTATCATTATATTTAGGCATATATATTATTCTTTTATACGTTTGCCTTTGAACAGTTTTGTTAATTTTAAATATTATAGTGTGCAAGTCCATGCTTTAGAAATAAACTTACATCATCATCATAGAGTGGTATATAACTTTATATTTTTGCACTTTTATTTTCATACAGTAGTAGAATGGCAGACTCATAGATAAAGGTTCCTGGATCATTTTTTAATTATGCAAAGTTAAAAAAGACATGATCATGTGACCAACTGAATAAAACTATTATGTGCGACCTGCCATGTGAGTATGAAAACCCTATCATCAGTGATGATCAAGTATTATACATATGCATGAAAGTTGTTGACAGAATTAGACAGTATGTTATTATGACTAAGTGTTTATATTTTATCACTGTCTGTGATAATTTACTATTGTTTGCCAGCTTTTTAGCATACATATTATAAAATTTCAAATTTAAAACTATATCATAAAATAAAGTACTGTTTACATTCTTCTATATTTTATAACAGATATATTTCTTACTTACAAGATAGAACTACAAACCCATACTTTTTTTTAAAAATGTCTTAGCATCGGCCAGGATGCAAACCCACAACTGTCTGCAACCAACTACTTGCTTGCAAGGCAGTTGTGATGATCTCTCGGCTAACAACGCTTGACTACAAACCCATACTTGAAATGTTAATCAACATAATTAACATTTTCACAACAAAGTACTGACAATTTTTTTTTTTACATAAAATGAACATTTGATTGTCTAATTTTATATATATCAGATGGTCCCAGGCTTTTGAAAGAATATTATTTTACTATTACAGATTATTAAATATAGTATTTGTAATAGATTTTTTTAATTGGTTGCTTTAATAAATATTTTTTCAAAAATGTTACAAAAATTATATTCTTTCAGGTTGTTATCTTGTATTGATAGTGTTATGAACAAACATATATTTTGACAGTGTTACAGTCATGTTGATTTAGCAAATACTTTTTCAGAAATGTTACATAAACAATGTCCTTTCAGCCATCATCTTGTAAAAGATATCATTACCTGTTATATTGATAGCATTACAAACAAACATATATTTTGACAGTGTTACAGCAGATGTTTTTGTAATAGTTTTTTTAATTGTTGCTTTAACAATGTATTTTGGAAGATTTTGCGAATGTTAGTGTTTAATAGAAATGTGGACTTAATTAATGAAGAGTTTAACAGCTTCACACTCTCAAATCAAAATGCTTTAGATTCGCTTATCTAATTAGAAAGTAGGTTGAAGATAAGTCGTAATCTTGTGTGAAGATTTGCAGAGGTCCCTCTAATGGCAAATTACTCAAGGAACATAGTATTAAGATTATAGCCTTAAATATATATGTATTTAAGATTTAATGTAAGTAAAACAAAAGTATTTTAAATAAATATAAAAAATTTCCTTATTATCTGATCTATTTAATATGTGAATTTCACAGTGTTATTATGGTTTAATAGCAGAACAAATAATTTTTTTTCATTGAAATATATTTCTCATGAATTTGACATGTGACATTGGACAGATATTAATACATTCACCAATCATACAACAGAGAAAATACTAATTTTATATATAAGATAAAGTAAAACAAATTAATTTGAACATAATTTTTAAATTTATTAATGTGTAATTTTATCAAAAAGCAATTTAACTAATGGAAATGTGAATGTAATTTTATACAAAAGGTTCCAACTAATGTAAACCAGGATTAAATTTTAAAATAAAGACATTGTTTTAGTTGAAAACAATACAAACAGGTTAAGACAAATGTCATAGTTTTTTTTTTTTAAAAAAATACAATATTCATATTGTCATTTTTGGAATAAAATTGAATAATTGTTCTTAACCTATGAAGAGATTTTGATTGCTGTTTTTTTTTTTGTGTGTGTGTGTGAAATTTTCTAATAGATAGGTTCTAAATGAAATCATAAAAATTCTAGAGAATTTCTCTTATTTTAACCAAAATTTTGTACTTAGCCTCAATTAGAGAACATTAAACAGCATGTGTGTAGAATCCCATCATTGACTCAAGGTAATATTGTCGATAGTTCATTGTCAAATGACAGATCTCTGGGTCTTTACATTTCAACTGTCAATATGTTGAAGTATGTGACTAAGTGAAATCCACATTTTCTTTCAATAATGGGAGACTATTGTTATCTTTGCTCTGCACACTTAAATATCTATCAATAATCAGAATCTTTCTCCAAGCCAGATATTTATGGTTTGGCTGTTCTAGTTTTGTGGGTCTTTTAGTTAATGATTGGTTAGTTTTGTTTTGCAATGTGGATTTGTTATGTATAACATTCTTTCATGATTGCAGATTTGACAATTGATGAGTGATGTTTTATTTGTTTGTATGGAGTATTGATTTTTACCCACCATTTGTTTACTAATACAGGAAGTGAGGAAATTTCCAATCAAAAATTAAAACAGTCAATGATCTTGTTACAGTCTTTTCCTGCACACTTTTTGAGAGTCAAAATAATGAACTCCATGATACATGCTCCAAAATGTTATGCAGGTTCAGTTAGCTATTTATTTTGCCTATTCAAGTGAAGAAGAATAGTGGAAAAAATCCATTTACCATTTTGGACGGAATGAGCAAATTTTTCTGAATTTTTCAAATTTTTTTAATTGCATCTGACATGAAAGCTTTTCACAATCATTTTCATTTAGCAAATCATGTTGCTGCAAAATACCAATGCATTATTTTTGCTAATAATTACTTGACAATAAAACTCTTTAAGAGGCATAACAATAATTGAAATCCAGTAAGAAATAATAGTGCAAATTCTTCTAAGAAGCACATATAAAGCTCATCAATATTGCACATAAAAATTAGAAAATGTCATTTGATGTCAAGAGAACCATGTCTGGTTATCACTCATATGTATTATAAAGCTTGGAAAATAAAATGTGTTAAACTATGGAGTTCATTAATTTGTTTTATTCAAATAGTAGTTACAATTGTTTGTTTTAAAAAGAAATTTATTGCAAACAGACTGAAATTTATGAAAATTATGATGTCTGCTGATTGATGCATCCAAATAATAATTAAAATTATTTGTTTTGAATAGAAATTGTCAGTTTTAATTTACATTGAAAATTATTCGTTTTGAAAACAACTGTTGTTTTACATTTTTTTAAATTGATTAGAAAATATTCAAGTTTATGGCTCTACCTGGTATTTAATACATGTATCTGTTATACATTTATTTAGTCAGTAGCATAATGAAGCTTTATATATCAAAACATAGATCATGACTATTTATTTGAAGGAACTTGTAATGTAAGGTTATACAATAGTATGGCATCTTTATGTCTTCACTCCTGAGAATAGCCAGAAGATGTTTCAGATATCTAGGAACACCAATCCAGTTAATTATCTAGGATTGACATTAAAATTAATATCTAGCTGTTTAAAGCTGGAAGGTAAAGTTTTCAGCATAAACTAGTGATGGTATTACTAATTATTACAAATACTGTACATTGATGCAATCTTATTTTCTGATAACAGTATCTTAACCTATGACCCACATCTACTTTTACAGTTTTTATTTAAATCTACTTTGAAATATAATTTGACAAATTGTTTTAAAAATAAATATTTGACTATTTTAAATTTTTGTTAATCAATAATAATTAAATCTGACGAAATTGTGTATCTCATAAAGCACTGCGGGGATTCACATTACAAAAATTGGATATTTCATTTCAGTAGTCCTGTTGTATTTGAATCATTTAGTTCTGAATTTTTATAAGATATTGAAATTTAAGAATTGTAGGCAATCTGTATGTAATATATTGTAATGGGATAGGGGGGGGGGTATAGGAAGTAAATAAGTGAATCTGGGGGATGGCAAATCATCATCACTCCCAGTCAATTTAAAATGGATTATTTACAAAAAGTATATTTAAATAAAAATATTTAAAAGGAGCATGAGATTAAAAAAATCTCTGTGAACATTGTGAGATCAACCAGCTACTAAAAAGAGCAATTAAAAGCATAATTATAAATTCAACCATATATCAAACAGCATTATAAAGTAAAAATAAGTATAAATAAATACTCAAGAGAAATAACCATCCATCATCACCATTGATGGGAATAAACAAATTAGTACAAGAAATCAATACTGTAAAATCAACAGTCATCTTTGTGGCTGGATTTGTACAATAAAAAACACAAATCAACAGTCAACCTTGTGACTGGATTGGAAATGAGTCTTCTGTAGACAAGGCTATCTATTAAGCCTTTGCCACTTTGGGCAATTATTTAAACATAACTTGGATGCACCAGCTTAGTGCCCATCCATTAAAATACACAATATCAGAAATCAAATCAATAATGCTGGGACATTTAAAACATGCTGATCATCATCAATGTTCTGGCCACTTGTACTGGCCATCTATAAACTTAAATTTTTTAACAAGACTAAACTAAAATAAAATATAGTGCATGGGCTTTGAAGAGTATCCTCTTTTGCACCAACCAGGATGATGATTGATCATCTCTGGATGCCCCAAAGCACTAAATACACATCCTCATTTTTATATTCATTCCATGCTCGAATCTAGTTCAGAAAACACAAGATCTATTACTGTATGTGACCAAGAGATGATGAAAACAATTTTTACAATTAAATAAGTTTATTAATAACAATAAAAAAAAAATAAAGGTATTTAAAGATAATTAAAAAAAAAGGTATTTAAGGTCTTATAGGATAAGGCTCTGATTTTGAAAAGTATACAAAATTATATACATAACTAAAGTTATTTTATGGTTTTACAATATTTCTCAATTAGATTCTATAAACGCATGTATATATCCGTACACAGATGGGCATTTTATAACATATGATGAAGACATTTCAATTAAACATAAAATAATTATTACATTTGTAATTTACATAATTACTATTCAAAATTTAAATTTTTACATTGATTTACATATATGTGCACACAAATGCACAATTTATAATATGCAATTAATATTTAAAAAAAAAATGAATTGACATTTAATCAAAAAAAATATTAAAGTTTTACATATATGAGTGTGCATGTATATACGCACACTGACTTTTTTCTATTTCAACTCATTACAATAATATTATATTTTTCAATAATTAATTCATTTGGAAAACATAAATTTCACACTTATATGTGTTTATCAATATTAAAAAAAAATCAGTTTAACAAATTCTATTATAGCTTTCTTTTATTCTTTTACAAAAAACATATAGTAAATTTTCCAGAAGTTAGAAAGCTTTTATTAGGTTACCTCTTAACGATTTATCAATGTCTTTAAATTTAAAAAATATAGATTTATAAATGTCCATCAAATAAATTATTGAAAAACAACTCACTTTTGTATGCAAGTTTATCTAGACTTCTCTTTGCATATGTAGACACAGCAGCATACATATAACTACTTTTTTATTCAGCTGCTCTCTTGGGCAAGCTGTTTTTTGGTTATTCTAGGAAATTGTCATCATCAGGTAAAAGTACATAATTCATGTAATATCTTAGTCTGAAGTTGGTTTCTTTCTGTCTAGGATTATTCCTGGCAAGCAGCTGTTTTGATTTAATAAATTTTAGACAAGTAATTATCCTCTCTGTTTAAGGCTATGAATTACAGCACAAAGAAGTGGGTCATTTTCTCCAAGTGAATTCAAACTCCTGAGAAGGAAATATTAGTAGCTTCTAAATGTAATGTTCTGCCTTCAGCTGTATCAATTTATGGTAGCTATTCTGCCAACTCTCTGCTGCAGTCAACAACATACTGCTCTCTTCAAAATCATTATCCAAAACTTTGCAGTTGGCCTAGTTGGTCACTGCTTAAAATATTAAAAACTCTTCTGACCAACTCTTACAAAACTGCAAGCAGAACTGTTCTTTTCAAAATCACTATCCAGACTAACTCTCCTCAAAATCATTACCCAGACTGACTGATATTTTTTATCAGCCCCTTTTATAAAATCATCTGAGGTGATAACAACACTTTGATGGAAAACAGAGTTTTTATTTTTAGCTCTCTAATCCCTTTGAAAACATATACATGTTTTAATTAATTAAAAAATTTTGAAAACAATATTGTGTTTTTACATTTCACAATAATAATAATAATAATAATAATAATAATAATAATAATAATAATAATAATAATAATAATAATAATAATAATAATAATAATAATAATAATAATAATAATAATACAATATTTATATTTGTTCAGACCTTTTAAAAGTTTAATTTATAAAACAATTTTTATTTTAAATCAGAGTTATTTTTTAATCCTTTATTTCTTATTTTATTTTAGGAAATATAAAAAAATATCTACAAAAATTTATTCTGTGTTTATTTCTACTTTTCCTTTATTTTTCATATATATATATATGCACACACCCTTTATTATTATGGGTGTACCATGTAACCCAACCGGTTACAATATATATTTAAAATATATAGATACACATACAGTATAGAGATTTTTACCCAGTATATATAGTTATCTATGATGCAATTTAATTTTAAAATTATATATAGGATATTCCAGATATGTCACAGTTAAATACTTATTCTATAAGATATTTTTTTATCAGCAATAATTTTTGTAAATTCCGTTTTTTTTTTTTTTTTGTTACTATTTCATTGGATCATTTTTTCTATTCATATCTTTTCCCAACAAATTTTATTGATATTTCAGTCATCACTAAATATCTAGAGATGAATCTGAATCTGAGAATACTACACGTAGATTTTGGATCTAATGCATTACTCCAGCAGCCATCTTCTATTATCTTTCAACTAGAAACTAGAGTGGGTATATTGGATGAGTATGCACTAATTAGGAATGTTGATACACTAACCTTCTAGCCTCCATTACTATGGGTTGTATTATATGGCAATATTGTATGAAGAAAGCCGCTATTGGGTTGAGAGATTGCATAAACATAAGAAATGATGATCATGTGATGTTATCATGATTTAATATCTAATATATATTGGGAGTAAGTTTACAAATTTCATTTGCCCTAGCAAAAATTATTTTTTTACGAATTTAGAAATTGATTATCATTTTCATAGAATATATGGCTGCTCAGTTATATGCTTTTTTTAAAAAAAGTAAATTTATTAATTTTCACTGTATTACATAAATGAAAAAAATTGTTGGGTTTTTTAGACATAAAAGAATTTCTTCCATTATTGATTTTATGCTTTTGGGCATTTTTAAATGTATTTTTAATTCACTTATATGTAGTGAAATAATAAGTGCAAATGTTTTCGCTGTGATCACCACAAGATAATTAATTTACTGAGTGCATTAGACTGGCTAAGTGCACGAGACAAGAAAAAACCTGCTCCTTTACTAGGATCAAATACATATCAAATTTATACAATTTAATTTTTTTTTTTTTTTTAAAAAAATGTTTTTTTGGAAGTGTGCGATATTCAATTTGAGAACGTTGAGAACAAGGACATGATAGATCTGCCATATTTATTTTATTGTGATTTAAAATGGAAGAACAAACATAGTGAATAATTTATTTTCAAAACTATGCTTTTTAATAAATATAATTCTTTTAGAATTTTAGCCTATATTAATAATAGTAACATTAGAATTTAACTTTTGATAGATTTAATGTTTCTTTATGTTAATTTCCCTGGGTAGACAATTGATATAAAATTCAAGTTGTTTGTTTAATAATGTGAAGTTATAACTCTCAAAGAGGGATAAAGGAGCTAAAGATAGCAACATTTCTGTGCATCCATTAGATAACTAATCACTTTCTTCTTAGTTATCTTTTAATTCTCACTAGAAAATGCAAAATAATAATAACAAAAAAGAAATACAGAGTAGCCAACTAAATTTTCTGATTATTTTTTGTTTATCTGGAAAAAATAAATTGAGAATTATTATAGAAATATAATTATAGATCAGTTTTTGTTTGAAAACAGTCCATTAAAAAGAAAAAGGAAGTTAAAAATCTTAGCCTGCCCAATTTATTGGAAAGATCTTCTTGTCCAACAGTTGGAATGGAAATTGATAGAATATTTCAACAACTGAGCTTATTCTTGATAAACAAATATAGTTTTGCCGAGATTTCTATGTTGAAAATTGTTAATAAGCATACTTTATTTAATAAGGTTTTCAAGTAATAATAAAATGATTTATAATTCATGTTATATGTTTTAAGTTAAGCATCTTTTTTAAAATAATAAAAAAATATTGAATTGAATTATTTACAATATAAAAGATCTTTTATTCTATGTAGCTTTCGAAATTTTATTTTGAAAATATTTTAAAATCTTATTTTATATTTGCTTTGTATAGAAATTGTGGAAATTTGATTAAATATATAAAGAAAAATAAATATTATTGATAAAAAAAATAGTTGGCGATTAAAAAAAAAGAAAATTTATTGGCTTGTATGAAATATTTATATCTACATAAAAATAAAAGAAATGAAATTAATTTTAACTTTATTAATTTTTTTTATTTTCTCAAGCATTTTGTTGAATAAATTTTACAAAGTTTAATTAAAACTCGTAAATGGGAAATTAAGAGGGCTTTTAAAGACCAAAGAAATTGAGATTAAAAATTACATTTGAATGAAATTGGAATAATCTTATTTAAATACACGAGGAGAAATTAGAGTGCTAAAATAAATTTTACTTATGACAGTTTACCAATGCCTATATATGCAAGTATGTCTATGTAATATAAATATATGTAAATGTTCAATTTGTGAGAACTGAAAATATATAATATAATGAATAAGTATTTTTTAAATAATGAATTATTTTGGGAATATGATAATGAAAAAAAGTATTAATATTTGATTTTCTTTTTTTCGTAAAAGAACTTTAAATAGCATTATATCATTTTAAAAACACCTTGCTTCATTATCTAATTCATTTTCTTTCAAATTTATCCCTCATTTTTATAATAGCTATATTTTATTTATAAAGAAAATAACTTCTTAAATGATTTATCTTCATTGTGATAATTTTGAAGTTGCAGTCATTGAAGTATTTATCTCGCTCGAATTTTTTAAAATCGTTTTTATTGTGGAAGGAGTTAATTTTAGAAAAGGACAATATCAACTTAGAATGCACCATTTTAACACTTGCAGTTTCAGGTCTAAATGATTTTCTTTAGTACTGTACTTTACACTGATATCAGTTTTTAAACATGATAAATGAAAAGCAATTTAATAATTATATATTAATCAAATAATTCAACAACAATAAACAACTTAAAAATAGTTGGCTTATTACACAATTTTTAAAGCATATTATTTATGCAAATTAAAATGTTAGATATTAACATGGTGTTATTTGAACACACTCAGAAATTTTTGCACATGACTATATAATGAACTGCCTTTGAAAAGTAAATCCTTTTATGAGTTATTATTCTAATTCCAGTGACTAATGATATAATTATACTGTATTCTTTTAATTTCAACTTTAAAAACACGGTATTCTACTATCCACATCTGATGTCTACACATTTGCACTTTCAATACTTTTGCAATTAAAAAAAAAAAAAAAAATATGAAACAGAAAAATAGAAATTAATAAAGAAAGAAATTTTAATTTTCTATATTTAATTTTTTAGTTCGCAGTACATGTACAAACCAGTATATACACAATTTATGTTTTTGTAATGTGTAAATGAATTGTTTAAAAGTTTGCTATTATCTGCAAATGTTACAGAAACGGTAACATTACTGCAATAATTTGTTGATTTATTTCTATGTTTTTACAACTTCAGTCACTTCATTATAATTGTGGACATTCTTGTTTTTTAATATACCTTTTTCTTCATCTTTAAAAAGTTATAATCAGATGTAATCATTTGTTTGATACATAACATACTATCATTTTAATTTAGCATGAATTTCATCTTTACTGGATTATAATAAAGATGCAAATTATCTTGAGGTTATTCTATATTTTAATTTTCAGTCAGATGATAACAAGTAGATTGTTGTGTATTTTATCTTTTGAATTCTAGAATAAGCTAATAATGATATTTTATAGTGGGGAAAAAATTTAATAACAATTATCCACTATACCATATTGTTAATGAAATTTTAGACTATCTTTAGATTTTAATTGAGTCACTGCATACAAAATTAGATTAATTAATGTTGGTGACTTGTGTTAACTTGTCTGTGAATGATAATTAATACATTTTGATTTATAACAGAAAATGAAGTGTTCTGATTTTTATATTTGTCTGTTTTTCTTTTCTTTTTTAATGTTGAAATATTTGACTAGTTAAATTATTTGTTTTAAAAATTAATTAAAGCCATAAATGATAGATAAATTTCAAAGTGGAATATTAAAAAAAATGATTTTGAAGATATGATTGAGGAGAAAGCAAATGGAAAACTACTACAACAGAAGTGTTATTTCGAGAATTGGAGATATTACTCCAATTTATTATCCTTCAACTATTAGAATTATTTAAATAATCTGTGATATTATTATAAGATTATGAATAAATCAGAAAACGTGATGAATTTATCAGACATGAAAGGAAAAAATTTTAGTTATTGTAAGGACTCTGTTTGATTAAATATATACAGATTAATGTAGTCATAACAGCAGTCACAATGGATTGCTTATTGTTTTGTAATTAGCATTCTTATAAATGATGAATTGTTTAACTTTCTATTGGAAATATCTAATAATTTTTCGAGCTTTCTGCATTGTTTCAAAATGAATTTTCATGTCCTTCTCTGAATAAATATCTTCTTCTTGGATTTTAAAATGCAGATATAAAAATGGCAGACTCTAATGTTTGCTTTAGTGCATATCACATGAAATCCCTAGTTAATTGACAATACCATTATTTTCATGCTTATTCATTAGGGATATTACTTTCAATGTTACTGATATCCTTTATTAGTAATCATATTTATTGTTATATAATAAGAAAAAATCTTAAGGCGCAAATAGTCTACAGCACCTGAAATTTTAAATAAAGTTGACTGTTGATATATTTTTAGAGTTTTTAAATTAAACTTAAAAATTTTTAAGGTGGCAGATCCTGCAGCCATTCTACTTGGCCATTCAATGTTGTTCTGAAAAAGAATATCTTAATTATTTTTAGTTGGAGGGTATATACTTCAGTAGTATATAAACTGATTCTTTATATATTAGTGCATCCTCTAATAATAAATTCCGTGGTTATCTATACCTTTTTTTTTGCAGACAGATTTTTTTTTTAAATCATATTTTAGAAGTAATTAAAACAACAAACAGATGAACTATTTCATTTTTTTTTCTTTTTCTATATTTTGATTTAAAGTATTGAATACAGTAGAAATAAAAAAAATAATGTTGAGTTAATGTCAAACAATATCTGTTTGGAGGAAAGAACACTGCTTTTGTCTTTTTGACATTATTTAATTGCGGTGACAAATATTGTCATATGAAGTCTACTGGACACAACCTTTCAGAATCATTGTAGCTAATTTAAAATAATTTGATTCTGATTGTCTTCTCTCTATCTTTTTTTTTTTAAACTTTGAAACACTGCAAAAACATTTTTTTTTTTAAAATAAAAATTAGAAGTTCTTAGTGTATTAATTACTTTTTTAAAAGTAACTGTAATATAAATCGTTTTTATATTTTTATAGATGGTCCCTCAGATGTATCAGACCAGCCACTCGTTTTGGATTTGATAATAAAACACCAGTTTGAATAATTTTTTCTAGATGGTGAAATGACTTGTTAAATATCCAAATTCTCTTACTTTGTCTTCCTGTTCATATATTTTCAGCCAATGTCACTTTATGCGCTCTTATATTTTTCCCATCATGCATCATATCAGCTTATCCAGCTAATGTACTATATTATTTTCACAATAAAATATTCATTGAGAATATCATTCAGGAAATATCAAAAATGTATATTTAAGATATTAATATTTCGGTTTTCTTATGAAAAGTAAATACAACATTATTAAGTTTAATGTTTTTTTTTAAATGACACATATTTTATTATTAAAATATGAAATTTATTTAATAATTCAGTTTAATATACTATTATTCTGATTTTTTTTACTTGCTTTTTATTTTATTTACTAAAAAAATCAATATATATATATATATTATTAGAATTTTGTTTAAGTCAGATATTTTTATGTTATTACCTGTTGCATAAGCTTTTTGGAATATTAATTATTATGAAAATTATCATTCAGTTTGAATGCATTTTAAAATGAGGGGTAACGATTACATTATTGTTTCAAAAATAATCAACATTTTTTTTGTTTGAAATTAGCAGAAAAAAGGTACTTGATCTAATCAAGAGGCCCAGTTTGAATTGCCGTACCGGTTTTCATAAGCATGTGTCTGTATTTTGCTTGCATTTATTCAGCCAAGATGAAACTGAGAAGGATGCTGAAGAAAGAAATATGCTCTAAATGTACTGAACCCATTTTTATTGATGATGATGAAATCCCCAAAATTTTTCTTATATGACATTTTTGCATTTAAATGATTATTGAGGGCAAATGTTTTCATAAAATATATGCATATGATAACACAAAAAATAAGAAAAAAAATAAAATTATTAAAAATTAAGCATAACTATTAAGAGAAAGCTGATTAAAAATGAGTGTTGAGCTAATAGAAAATTAAAAACAAAATGTTGAAACATTCAGTATATGTGCAACATCAGTCAATCTATATATATACTTAATATCATTAACTAAAATATAATTATTTATTGTAATATATATATAAAGTTGAAATATAATAATCCAATAATTTGTCATTCTTGAGATCATATGACAAACTATTCATTTATTTTGTTTTAACTTTCGTGTATGTTAAAGTAAATAAATATTTATTTACTCAAGTATTCTGCATATTCAAAATTTTATTTCAGAACTGCTGTTAAAGTTTAAACATAATAAGGAAGTCAGAAAGTGCTGCTTCAGGGCAACAATTTGAAATATTTGAGTTAAACAACTTAAATTATTTTTATCTTCCTAAATGAATAAGTAATAAAGGAAAATTTGTTTATAAATAAATAAGTAAAAGTCTAAATGAATTGTTTAAATTTTGTGTGTGTTACTAAACATTTAATTTTTGATGCCTACCTGATTTTATTATAGGCACACAATTATTATATATATGATTGATAGTAATTAGTTTTAATTTCTATTTAAAGTTCAATTAGTATGATATCTCATAATTATGTTACTAGCATATTAATTCTTTGTTCAAATCCATTAATCTCAAACCGTAAAGCCATATCATACATCCCTTTCCACAAACTGCTAAAATGTGTATCATTAAATACAAATATTGAATTATAAAAATATAATTGTTTTTTCTTCTCTGTATAATTATAATTATAAATAAATGTTAAAACAAAAATGATATTAAGATATTGAAAGCATGCTCATATTTTTAAAGTGCTGAATCCTTTTTCTGATTTAAATGTTTTAACATTTATTTAAAATGAATTATAAGAATAATGATTTTATATGTATTGGATATTAGTTTTGTGTTTGGTTAGGCTTGCAGGTTCGTTTCCAAACCAACATATACAAAACGAACAACTATTCAGCAATTAATATGTACAATTTATTAGTACAAAATATATACACACGCTAGTTAAACAAATGTACAAATATAGTTGATAGACTTCACTGCTGAGATAGTCATGTGGAGTAAGGAACTCGCTTCCAGCTAATGATTAGCCTGCGTCATGAGTTCTGGTAAACTCTTCCAGCTATGTAGTTATCTTGCCTCGAGTCGGCTCTAGTTCAGACATAGTAGTTTCCAGTCCGTAGATGGACTTGCTTCACTGCGTGGCCTTTTCAATAATGACTAGATAAATATCTTTGCTGATGGCAGAAGATTTAATGGAGAGCATGCTCTGTCGTTCAGGTTAATAGAAGTAATTGCTCTCTGCCTTGCCTCCAAAAGGCTGACTATTTAAAGGCAGATCCCCTACCTTACTGGAAACACATGGATTTGGTGTGCGAACCCCAGTGAAGGTTTTAATTTCCTTGGATAGGAACTGGATGCTAGCCAATCAGGCAAGGAATATGGAATAGTCCACTTCTGAAGGCAGGATCAGATATGACATTCCTCCCCCTGGCTGAAATTAGACATGGAGGACATAGTCATTGAAATGCACTGGATGATGTTTGTCCACTTGGTTGGTTTCTCCAGTTGATTAACATTCCTGTCTTCATCTTCTCTCTTGATGAGCTTGTTTCTGGTTGTCTGCTGTTGTTTTGAATTTGCTGTTCATTTTCTCTGCCTGAGGTACTCATCCCAGGCTGACCACTGATTTTTTTAGCTTTCGATGTGCGTTTGAGTCTTAGCTGGTTGTGATGGCGATGATGATGATGACCATCTTCTGTTTGCACAACAACAGTATAGAGACCCTTTATTTGCATCATTACTGTTGGTCTCCATCTTATGGACTCATAGTACATATGACATAGTACTTTTGTTCCTAACAAAATAAAATTCCATCTTCTAGTAGTTTGGCATCAGGTTTCAGCTTTTTGTTAAAGACTTCTGATTCATTAGTCTTCAACTTTGATAATGTTGTGAGCTGGTTCACTTTGAACCCTAAGTGACTGAACCAGTCATGACCTATTAAGTCATTATGGTTACCTAATGCCACTACCAGTGGTAGGTATATAGTTTTGTTAGGCATAGTAATTTTTCCTGGTGTTTGACTCAACAGTTTGATTTTATTTGGTAGTCTGATATTGACTTACTGCAAGGGTGCAGCTTATATATATTCTTTTTATTAATGCTTGTCCAGGTCTTTCTTGAAACTATAGACACTGCTGACCCTATGTCAAGTTCCATATTAACTGGTGTATCATTTATTATGACAGTGTGTATAAACCCAGACTTGTTATCTCTGATATGGTTTATACAGGCAACTTGTTTATGTTTCTTATAAGTGCCTTTACTGTTTTTAGGAATAGACTTGGCTGTTTGTTTTTTTAATTTCAGACATGCTGCCTCTATATGTCCTATATGCTTGCAAAACATGCATGTTGCTTTGTGGTATGGACATTCTGTATGCATGTGCCCATTGCATCTATAACAAAGCCGTGAGCTATTTGATGTGAATTATTTGAGCTGACTTAGTGCCTGGGTGACTCTGTGTTATGCTCAATTTTTTGCATTTCATACTTTATAAGTTTTTTAATAGGTTAGCTTGACTAGCTATTGTTTCTGCTAGTCTTGTTTGAACTACTGTTGTCTTGAAATCTAGTTCTGGAATCATTAACATTTTTAGCCTCAAATTGTGATCATTTATGCCACAAATAAAACAATCATGAAGTGCTTCATTCATGAAGTCTTTGAAATCGCACTTCAAGGCTAATATATGAATTCATGTTGCAAATTCTCTAGCTGTTTCTCCCTGTTCTTGTATGCTGAGATTAAAATGGTATCTCTGCATTATGGTCAAGTGTTTAGGAGAAAAATACTCTGTGAGAATTGTCAACATTCTATCAAAATCCAGCTCAGCTGTGTTTACACCTGTAGATTGAGACTTCAGTATTTCGTACATTTGTGGACCTATTATGGTCATTAATGTGGCTAACTTTAACTCAGGCTTTTTTATATTGTTAGCCTGTAGATAGAAAATCAAATGCTCTTTATAATTTGACCAGCTCTCAGGTTGAGCCGGCTCAAAAGATTCCATAGAACTGATTGCTTTAGCCATTTTTTTTTATTTATGCTGAGTAACCACTCTTATTTGGTTTTATACTTACATTTTTGTAACTAACTGAACGAAGCTTTTAAACCAATAGAGCGAGCTTTTATGCTGTCTTGCGATGCTCTCGTGATTGGTTGATGCTTCAAATTGACATACCTTTATGTTTGTGGTCAATTTTATTCAACAGTTTTACATTGTTATTTTTATAAAAAAAAAAAATACCATTGTAATGAAAACAAATACACATTCACGTATTTATTTCATACGATTAGATCTGTTGAAACTGGCATATTTTATAATATAATTTTTCCAGCCATGAGGGAAAAATTTTCTCTGTTACTGCACCAGAACTGTTTAAACTGGCATAGTTTATTCTAATTTTTTCAGCCATGAGGGAAAAATTTCTGTTACTGCACCAAATCTGTTCTATCTGGCACATTTTATTTTATAATTTTTTCCAGTCGTGAGAGAAAAATTTCTGTGCGGCTGCGCCAAATCTGTTATAACTGCTGACTGCTCCAAATCTGCTGTGTTTGGTTAGATTTGCAGGTTCATTTCCAAACCAACAGATACAAAAAGAACAACTATTCAGCATTTAATATGTACTAAATATATACACATGTTAGTTAAACAAATGTACAAATACAGTTGATAGACTTCACTGCTGAGATAGTCATGCAGAGTAAGGAACTTGCTTCCAGCTAATGATTAGCCTGCGTCCTGAGTTCTGATAAGACTCTTCCAGCTATGTAGTTAGCTTGCCTCAAGTCGGCTCTAGTTCAGATGTAGCAGTTTCCAGTCCATAGGTGGACTTGCCCCACTGCATAGACATTTCAATAATGACGAGATAAATACCTTTGCTGATGGCAGAAGGTTTAATGGAGAACACTTTCTGTCATTCAGGTTAACAGAAGCAATTGCTCTCTGCCTTGCCTCCAAAAGACTGACTATTTAAAGGCAGATCCCCTATCTTACTGGAAACACATGACCCTATCTTACTGGAAACACATGGCCCTACCTTACTGGAAACACGTGGATTCGGTGCGCGAATCCCAGTGAAGGTTTTAATCCCCTTGGATAGCAACTGGGTGCTAACCAATCAGGTAAGGAATCTGGAATAGATCACTTCTGAAGGCAGGGTCAGATATGACAAGTTTAAAATGCATTTTAAATGTAATATTTATTTAAATATCATTTTAGAAGATATGTAAAATTTCTGCAAAGATTTTAGATAAATTTATTGTACCTCTGGAATACTCTCAATTTTAGATATATATAATATTTAACAAAGAAAATAATAAACCTGCAATTAATATTAAATTGAGATAATTAAAATATATAATAGTTGGTCTAGTGCTAGATTTATATAATTATATTTAAAAACCTTAAGATTTTTATTTTGTTTCATAGTATTATCTTGAATGATATAAATAAATTGAAGGTATCTAGCTACTAGAAGCTTAAATGTCAAAGATCCTAATTTGTATCATATGTTTTCAATGGTAAAGGTAAAAACCACAAACTGTTCTGGAGGTATGGATATAATAATGCTATCATTTAAATGTCCATTGATTATTTAAATTTATGAGAGGATAGTACTGAAAGAGAGTTATGATTACAGTTTTTAAAACTTATATTGAAAGTAAGGTGAAAAGGTCATGTGCATTAACTTAAAATTCAATATTCCAAGACTAAACACTGTTCATTTTCCATGCTAGTCCTTTCACTGGTCAGGCCAGCACCACCTGAAGACGATAGGAGAATAATCATCTTAATACATTGTACATAAACTAAGCTGTATGCCATTACTAATAGTTCAATGTAATTGAAAGTTTTAAATAAAGTTAATTTTTTCTAAAGACATTCAATACCTAATATTCTATAATGTTAGTAGTTCAATGTATAAATACAAGGAAAATACCATTATCACAAACCTGTAGGAAAACACAATGTAATATTTGTTGGCATTAAAATAACAGTAGTTTTTAATTTTAATATTTATTAAGAACCATATTTCCTAATGTTAGCCGGTAAGCAGGTAAATATATTCTTTTTCATTTTTGTTTCTGGTGAATGTTTGAAGTGTCTAAATAACACAACTAAAAGAGGAACATAACAATCACATTATTTAAGAGTACTTTACTTATTGCAGTAAATTCTTCTCTATATTGTTCTTACTATAAATTTTTTTTTAATGTGTATGTTTTAATTTATTTCAGATTAAATAAGAATGGCTTCTTGAGTAAACCTTAATTCATGCAAAAAAGTGTGATAATCATGAAATTGCTGCCTCATAATTTTGTATAGATTATAAAATATTCTTAATCTTTAGTTTTTATATTATTATCATTTAATTTTTTATCGTCTTTCATTTTGTTTAAATTTATATTTAATATCAAGAAAATTTAAATGCTGATGATTTGTACAGTTGGGATTAAGTGAAATATTTGAAAGTAGACAGATGGATGGGTTTGTTTTTATTCTGACAAAACACAATATATTCTGTTGATTCTGACAAAGAAAAATTTTGTATTAATTTCTTCAAAGATATTTTTACAAGTAGGTTGTGCTGTGCTTTAAGAAAGAAAATCACAGTATTTGAATTTGTATAACTTTAATATGTAATTGCATATAAAAATATGATGATAGGTTTTACCTATGAAAATATAAATAGCAAACTATGTTATTTAGTACTAGGAAAGAAAAAACACTGTTTAAAGCAAAAATAATAACTTTAATAAGAATTATCACATTTCATGCATATTTCATGCATTTAAATCAAATTCCTTTTTTTTAAATATAAAATCAAGCCTCCTCTTTCTTTATTGCTGATATTATTATTTAACATATTTTTTTTTTTATTCACTTTTGATGGGCATACTTTTTTTAAAAGAAAGAAATTACAAAAAAAAATAAAATGAGAATGCACATATTAAAAAAAGGAATAATAGAATGAGTTAATACTATAGAGTTTATAGAGGGATTTGAACATAGGACTTTTAATCTAAATTCATCCTGTACTCCATCTCAAACAATGGATATGCATGGTCACACACATGTGAAAAAGATAAATGATCTCCAATATATGTATTATCTTTTTCATATGTGTGTTGTCATGTGTATCTCCCTACTCCACTCTATCCCAAACAACCAATACACATGACCACACATATGTGAAAAAGATAAATTATTCCCAATATACCTGTTTCATGCAGAATCAGCACTCATCAGCTGGGTCAGATCATAATCTCCCACACATATATACAATCTTCAACACATGTATACAATCTGGCACAACTGATGAGTGTTGATTCTGCATGAAATATATACATTTTGAAATCATTTATCTTTTTCACATGTGTGTGGTCATGTGTATCAATTGTTTGGGATGGCATAAATGTGGACTGAAAATCCTAAATTCAAATCTCTTTATTTGCTATAGTAAACATTTAATTTATTGAATGAATAGGTTAATTTCTATGATGTTTATAAGAAGTTTGAGCACTAGGAGTGACAGAGCTTAGATGTGATCTATGAATGTTGAACTCCACAAATTTGACATTGTATCCAACACAGGGTTATAAATGTCTGACAGTCATAAACATGTAGATATTATTTAACTGATGTCCAGACAATCAATGATTCTGATTGATAAAATTAGTATGAATCCACATTTACATTAAATGAAAATGGTTCA
Source organism: Epiperipatus broadwayi (assembly GCA_028023455.1). Classification (NCBI taxonomy): domain Eukaryota; kingdom Metazoa; phylum Onychophora; class Udeonychophora; order Euonychophora; family Peripatidae; genus Epiperipatus; species Epiperipatus broadwayi. The sequence continues at coordinate 22,527 of JAQFVV010000563.1, read as the reverse complement.
AAGTAATTGAGTATCATATTGTCTGAACTTATACTAATATAACCTACTTATAATTATATTTTTCAAATGCTTATATATGAGATATTTTGTAGTATGTAAATTTATTCCATTAGCCTTTTATGAATAATTTTATATTTGGATAGACAAATTTTATGGATAATGTACATAAGATGATATCGATAATATCATTGTTGGTATAATATAATTAAGTATATATTTATTAAAAATGAAAAATATTTAAAATGTTAGTCTAATAATGCCATCAGTATCAATAGCAATCACCCATATGGCCATTCTAATTACAAAAGAAAATCAAAGGTAGAAAAAAAATATTAAAGAGTAAAAAAAAAGTAGAAAACAAATAAAAAATTGGTATCAGAATTGCCATTGATTAATTAAAAACAAAAATGTGATTACACAAACACACAGCCCTATTATTACAGTTGATGCAGAGAGATGACCAATGGCTTTAGAGATTCACTGTGAACAGCCTTTACAGAAAGAACTCAAGTGACTGAAAAAAGTTGGAGAAAGAATGAAAAAAAGAATAATGGCAATAAATCAGGGGTGGGAAAATAGCAGCTGAGGGCCACATGCGGTCCTCCAAGACAATCAGAAAAATCCACCTTAAACTGAGATTTCCTTCCCGTGTGTGACTGAAGATTCGTCTCATATCTTCCACTAGGATGGCCACATCAATACACATGTGCAATGTAGATACGATTTTCAGTGCTTTTCCAGTTGATCTGGTTAATTCCAATTTTGTCTTTGCATTAGCAAATATATACATTTCCAACTTTATTGAAACCATGAATCCTCTTAAAAAAATGTAAAACCGGTGATGGATGTCGTGTGTTTAATGAAGAATAGACAAACAAATATTTCTTTGCTAATACTGGGAATAAAGCAGTGTGTTTATTGTGTGATGAAAAAAGGTGCGGCCTTCTGCTAACCTTCGCTTCCACAAATTAGTCTCCTGTGTGGCCCTCCACCAATCTTTGCAGCCCCTGAGCCAGAACAATTGCCCACCATTGCAATAAATATTTATAATTATTATTAGGGAATTGAATGTATAAAAATTTCTTGAAATAAAAACATTGTATTTAGATGGAAAAACCATGACTAAATTAAAAAGAAAATAATAATGATAATAATAATATCTAGTGCTAATAAATCAGAAAATAATAATGATAATAATAATATCTAGTGCTAATAAATCAGTATTTGTATATGCTTAAAAAAAAAAAAAAGAATATTAAATTGGAAAATAAACGTAAAAATTATTGCATTTTTAATCAATTAAAAGAAAAATCAAAAAGATACACGTATATGGTCAGAAATAGATCGTAATAAGGTCAGAGTTAAAAAAAAAAAAAGGTCAGAGTTAATTTTGTTTGTTTGTTTTAGAAACTGTAATTGAATCTGTCTGGTAAGTAAGCAATTAATAATAGTAATAATAAATATATTATATTCTATCATGTCTGGAATATTTCTAAATGTTTATCACAGGGATTTACAAGTAAATGTGCATTAATGTTTTTTGTTTAGATTGTTGATATCAAAAAAATTTTTCCATTCGGTTCTATTTTTGAGGATATGTGTGTAATTCTTTTTTATTTATATTTTTCTTTTTTCGGTTTTATATATTATTTGATATTGACTTGCATGTTTTCCTCCAGCATCATATATGTTATTTTTTATTTTAATATTTTTAAACACACACCCATTATATATATATGTGTGTGTGTGTGTGTGTGAAGGATCTTATTATACAATGGTTGCACAATAGTTGGGTAATAGTTTGTCTTAGTTGGTAAAACAAAAATGGAAGAAAGCTTAAATTTGCACCAACTAGCAACAGAAATCTATTTCTCTGTGAAAAGCTGATGGAGATCTTTGATCTGCATTAGCCTATTTAAAAATACACACATACACACACGCACATAAACATATACATATACATTTAGGAAGTTTTCAAGTTGCACAAATAAATTTTTCTTTAGGTGCATTTTTTTTTACCTTTAAGACGTTGAACAATGTGAAAGTCTTATTTTCATTAATCTATCATAAGAGAGACTTCACAGAGTACAGGATATCTTAAAAGTCACCATCCATTTTGAAAAAATAATTCAAGTTATGAATAAGTGGTTTAAACATGAAACATATTTTTTCAAAGTATAGTGCTGAAAAAGATGTATGGTCTATATAGTGATGATTAATATTTCTGCCGGGTTCAAAGTAATATATTTCTTTTCCAAACACATTTTCCATCATATGTGGTGTTATTTTCTGAACTGAAACTATAATATTATTTGAAAATTTAGGCACATTACTACTTCTTTTTCTAATATACACATTAGACTTAATAAAATCTCAAGCAAAAAAAATTAATTGGGTGGACATATTGCCCATAATTGTAATTTTCCATGACCACTCTTCTGACAAGCGAAGCATCTATCAAGATAATCATACAGAATTATTGTGTAATGGTGATTCTACTGAAGAACTAACTATAAGAAGTTGAGGTTTGAGGAGTTGTTCAAGCATGTCCAGATATATAGTTCATGTAAACATAGCCACTGTGAAAATGAAAGGTTTTTCACTGAACAGAATTTTGTTGACTGAATCAATACTTTTAATTTAATAATTATACATTGTTACTCTACAAATATAATATTGTTATTGCAAACTGTATAAACCTCAGTGAGGTATGTTTTTGTTCAAATTCCTTCATAATATGCTATGGATTGCAGTATGTGAAGTTTTTAATATTTTAGATACCTTACAAGTTAATAATTCATGAATAGCTTTATTAGTTTGACTTCTCTTATGGCATTTCCTCTCAAAAATATATCTTTTTTTTATATTTTGAGCTTTTTATCCTGTATGTTACCACAAACACTCAATTATCATCAGTCAGCATCAGTAATATGGATCTGAAATAAAAATTGCACAGTTACATAAAATTCAGCATAACCAAATTAATATAATTAGAAGAAATTTTAATTCAGACTTTCAAGCTAACAACAGCTATCCACTTCAATTTATACAACTGATATACATGACCACATAATATGAAAAAGATAAATGATCTCCAATATACATATTTTGTGCTGAACCAGCACTCATCAGTTGGTCCAAATCATCATCTCCCATACAGACACATATAAATAATCAGTGCTCAGTTTATATTAAGATAGCATATCTTCAAACTTTTATGGATAGGCTTCAATCTTCTCCACCCTCCAACTCTTCAGCCATCCACATCATTGAAATTCTGATGATGGAAGGCTCAAATCCCTTGTTAATGCCAACATTATTGTCGTGCCCATGTTGACTTTAATTCACTCTGACCTCTCCTGTATAGGACCTTAATATGTCCATTTAAATACACAGAAGAGAGATGGGCAGAGTGACTTAAAGTCAACATGATCATGACAATGATGTTGGCAGCATCAAGAGCTTTGAGCATTCTGTCATCATATTTTTAATGATATGGATGGCTTAAGAGTTGGAAGGTGGATAATATTGAAGCATGTCCATTAAAATTTGAAGATTTGCTATCTTATTATAAACTAGACACCGATTATGTGTGTGTGGGTGTGTTTGGGAAATGATGATTTGGACCAACTGATGAATGGTAGGTCCAGCATGAAATGTCTATATTTGAGATCATTTATTTTGGTTACATGTATGTAGTCATGTATATCGATTGTATAAGATGGATCGGATAGCTAGCGGGAGCTTGAAAGTCGGAGTTCAAATCACTTCTAATTTCATTAAGTTCAGTGTAGACAAGGGGTTGAAGAACCCTTAAGGTGAAACGAAAGCAAACAGCGAGATCCTCTTCTTAAAATGGAGAGGCGCACCGCCCGCTCCTCACCCTCTCTGAGCGGAGACGGAGCGAGAGCGTACAAGAAAGACTTTATAACCCAATTAATGATTTATATTAAAAAAAAAACAAAAAACAAAGTAGCGTTATTGAAATAGATAATGAGACAAACAAGAAGTGAAAGCTATATTAATTCATCTATCTTTTTTTTTTTTTGTATTTTATATATGCTGGTAATTATTATTGCTATATGTATGTATTGAGTTTTTTAAGATCTTAATATTTCACTGTGGAATTTGCGAAACTAATATTTTTTTTTAAAAATCAAACTCAAATAGATTTTTTTTTTTTTTAATCTTTCGTATATGTAAATTATGTATTTTCATTTTATTCTTCTTTCATTATTGGAAAGGTGAATTAGGCGAAAGAATAAGATGAACAAATGATAAAGCTTGATCATCATCTTCATTTGGCCACTGCTCATTATCCTCTTAACGGTATGAGGTTTTTTTTTTTTTTCACAGCTTTTTGTCTCAAAGTAACCATAAAGATTTAATGACATTGATTATAATAGGATAGAGATTATTTTATAAATTGCTATTTGATGATAAAGTATTTTTAGATATTCAATTTGATTTATTGATTTCTTTTGGTAACTTTAAATAAAAAAGCACTTTAAAATAAAGAGATTATTATTATTTTTCCTATTATTATTATTATTTTGTTGCTGTTGAAAAAGAATTAGCTTCAGATATCCATTAAGTTTTTTTTTTTTTTCTAAAAAAAAAAAACAACATTCTTGTATTTTTTTTTTTTTTAATTTATTATTCCTTGCCAGAGTGGAAAATCTTTCTCATGCCATTAGTTTGATAAAAGAAACTTTAAACAGTAGATTCTATTTTTTCTTCTCCTTAAAAGTTTAATCATCAAAGAAAAGAATCAAGATGATTACTTGTACAAAGCTAATTTTTAAAATGACTTTTTATGAGTTAAGTTCATTAATGTTTTAATATGTATAAGATCGAGGTATATTGAAAGCTATTAAAATTTATCATTTATGGTATTAAGAGAAGTATGTAGTTTTCATTGTTGAAATGAGTTTGGTTATATTTCAGATAATTTTAAATTTTTTTTATAATTTGAAAAGTGCACAATATATATATATTATTACTTTGTGAGTAATTAAAATATTAAATTTAATCACACTGATTGTCCCAAAAGCTTTTCTGCAGTTTTAAATTATATTATCTTAAAAACTAGGTGACACACTTATTCAATCTACAATTTTGTCAAGTTTCAATCTAGATAAATATATTAATGATTATCAGTAATCATTTATTAAATAAAGATTATTCCTAGTCCAAATATACACTTTAACTTTTAGTTAAAGATTAAATATATCTTTTTTTCTTAATTAAGCACAAATACATGGAGTAATTATAATTAGACTTCATTTTTCTTTTTCCATGCATAACTTTTTTTTTTTTTTTTTGGCTGCAAGATGCATTTTATGTTGAACCAACACTAATTTATTGGCCAAGGTGACAATCTTTTTCATATATCTTTATCATATGTTCAGCACTTATTACTGGTATTTTGTTACATTTTAAATGTACAAGTGTCAAATTTACTCCAAACTCCTGAATTTTAAATCATATATCAGTTCTTTTAAATGCATTGAAAGTTAGCAAAGCCAACAAACTAAATATCATAAAAGTATATAGTTGAACAGTAAATTTTTATTTTCGATTTTACCCAAAGGACCCAACAAATTATAACATGACATTCCTAGTTTACATTGAATTCCAGCTTTAAAGACATGTATTCATTTTAATGCTCTCCTTTAGAGCTACAACATGGATTTCTGCTTTGTTTGAAATCACTACTTATCAATTTTGGACCATTGATGTTTTTTTATTTTTTATTATAGATAATATTGTAAAATCCTTTGGACTACATATATGGCCTGTATTATTTTGGTGAACATAAAAAGCTGAATAAACTGTATCATCTTCCCTTCCTCTAATATATGTATATTTATGTTGTTGAAGGCGATATTTAATATTTGTTTTGGTTTCTCCAACATAAATTGCACTTCAATTTATTTGTGGGCATCTAATAGAGTATACAACACTGCTATTATCCTCCTTATTTATTATTTCCTTAGAATTATTGATTAACCTATTAAGGTTAGGTGGAGTTCTCCATGCTAATCGAAAATCTTGACTTAAAACTTTTATTATATTTTTATTAATATTGGGAATAAAAGCTAATGACATCCATGGTTTATTATTCATATTTATATAGTCACTATTATGACATTATTTATAATGCTTCAATACAGTAGATAATAGCATTTGTTTATTATAACCCACTTCTATCAAATCTTGCATATATCATTTTATATTATCTTTCATAAACATTTCATTTGAACACAGTCATTGATTATGTGTTGAAAAAGCTCTAAAACCAGATAATTTGTGTACTAAAGGAACATTAGATGTTGGATGAATGTAACCTCTATTATCTATATGTTTTACAATCATTTTATATGCTAATTTATCATCTACCCTTGATATTTGCAAATCTAGGTATTTAATACTAGAATTGTCTTCTCTTTCTATTGTCCAAACTAAACCATCCTGGTTCTGCAAACTATCAAAAAATTGCTTTATAAGGTCTGGTAGCCCATATATCAAAACATCATCCACATATCTACAATATAATGTGTTCTCATTTCTTACTAATATGGGATGCACAATTCGCTGTTCTATATTATCTACAAACAAATTACTTAATAATCCACTTACAGCCAAACCCATTGGCCATCCTTTTTCCATTCTATATAAGTTATTACCATGTGCTGCAACAATATCATTGCTTATCCAAATTAAAACATCTATAATGAAATATATTTTATCCTGTGGCATTTCTATATACCTAGATTTGCAAATATCAAGGGTAGATGATAAATTAGTATATAAAATGATTGTAAAATATATTGATAATAGAGGTTACATTCATCCAACATCTAATCTTCCTTTATACAAATTAGCTGGTTTTAGAGTTTTTTAACACATAATCAATTGTTTATGAAAGATAATATAAAATGTTATATGCAAGATTTAATACAAGTGGGTTAAAATAAACAAATGCTATTATCTACTGTATTGAAGCATTATAAACAATATCATAATAGTGACCATATAAATATGAATAATAAACCATGGATGTCATTAGCTTTTATTTCCAATATTAATAAAAATATAATAAAAGTTTTAAGTCAAGATTTTCGATTAGCATGGAGAACTCCACCTAACCTTAATAGGTTAATAAATAATTCTAAGGAAATAATAAATAAGGAGGATAAAAGCAGTGTTGTATACTCTATTAGATGCTCACAAATAAATTGTAGTGCAATATATGTTGGAGAAACCAAAACAAATATTAAATATCGCCTTCAACAACATAAATATACTTATAATAAAGCAAGAGAAGATGATACAGTTTATTCAGCTTTTTATGTTCACCAAAATAATACAGGTCATATATGTAGTCCAAAGGATTTTACAATATTAATGCATGAAACACATGATAAAAAACGCAAGATTAAAGAATCATATCTTATACAAAATTCATCTTGTGCTATGAATTCAAAATTAACCAGCTTTCCGATTAGTTGTTCCTGGTAAATACAATGAAATGTTAAATTCATCACCTAGGAGAAAATATAATTTTTTACACTGCCTTGATAAGGACTCATAAAGAGTTGAAAGCGCTTGGAAATATTATTTATTATTTTATGTATTTATATTAAAACTCTGTATTAACAATTGACACAAATTGTTATTTTATATTATATACAGAAGTATTATTTATTTATTTAAAAAAACAAAAGTGAATCATAAAAATGAGTTTTTATTAAGGTATACCTATAATAACTCCAAAATTATGACAATCATCATTTGTTGATCCTAAGCAGTTCCATTACACATAAAGTCATGACCATATATGTATATTTTCAATATATGACAATGCCAATTTTACATCTAATCGAAGATAGTACAATCCATGTAATATCTAAATATTTTTATACTACATAGAGATTTGGCAGTTTATTTGATTTTATCTTTAACATTTCTGCCAAAGCATTCTTGGGTTATATCTATAAGCAAGATGTAGGAAAACGTCAATTTCCCAAATGTTCATTAAAATTGTTGAAAGTCTCCCTTTTAGATTGTTATAGCCTTGTTTTATGTAATGGTAACTATATTATTATGAAAATAGTTGTGAGTTTTGTTTTAAACTTAAATCTGGAAAGGTTTTTTTTAAAAATCTCATTAAATATGTTTTATTGCACTATCTATATTTATAAGCTTCAAGTGTCCTAAACTAAGAATGTAGTCTGGTTTCCAACTGTCAACTTATTTTTGATATAAATCTTGCTAGGAACCAAACAGTTGATTAATTATTATTAATTTCAAGATGAAAATGACCTAACAGAATCATCTATTTTAAACAAGATATTCATATCAACTCATCATCCAATGATTATTAACCAATTCTTAATTTATCCCATTGAATCAGACTTCAAGATTTCCTTGAACAGAAATCAGTTTGAATTTAAAGAGCATTCAGGCTTTCTGATCTAGAACAAAAGAACATTGTGATCAAACCATTTTTTCAAACTACAAAACGATTATCTTCAAGTGTAGAATTTTGTATCTCAAGTCAGCATATTTCACCATAACTGCAAGATTTTTGATCATTGCAAAAGAAGGCACAGAAAACCAAAAATATTCCCTAAAGATAATATTATAGATTAGTAAACGTTTAATAATTTCTAATTGCAAATTTTAACTTGAATGTTCTAAATTCTTTTTTAAAATACCAAATTAATAAACTTTATTAAACAAAAAAAAATCTTCAGTTCTATCTTTATCTCCACAAATCTGATTGAGTATTTGTCTTAGTATTTGAATCCATATTCTTTTTCCAGAGATTCGTATGATATTGATACATTCTCATTTCTGATATGCCAGAAATATATTGCTTTTACATATTATATTTTTAATACATTGTATAGACTTAAACCTGCATTTACATATGTAATATATGTGGGGTTCGAACTCAGACTTTCACACGACCCACCACTCTCAGTGCCATCTCATATTGCTGACCCACCTGATCACACACATGTTGAAAAGATAAATAATCACCAATATACGTATTTCATGCTAAACAAGCAATCATCAGTTGGCATTGAGAGTGGTGGGTCGTGTGAAAGTCTGAGTTCGAACCCCGCATATATTATATTTTTATAATTTCTTCTTTCTCTGATATTTAATAATGATTTGCTGTATTGTTTGGAGAAGCTCAGAAAATTTCAATATGTTTTGAAACGTAATTTGATTTGTAATAATAGGTACGCATTTCTCCCGGAAATTCATATGTATTTATACATTTTTATTATTTATTTTCTATTATATCTTAATAATCATTTAAGATATATTCTTACATTATTTCTTCTAAACTAATAATTAATTTTGTTTATTTCAAAGCATTTTTTTTTAAACTTTTAATTATAATGTTAATTAATAACTTCAAACATATTTTGTTTACTACCATGCTTTAAAAAAAAAAAAAAATCATACAAAAGTGAAAACATTCTATTTTGATAAAGATTTTATTATACACACTTTGTGTATATATAAGATAAGAGTAAAAATAAACTATTTTAAGATCATTTGTGATCACATTGGTTTTTATTTAAAGTTTAATGCCCTTTTGAGTTTTATATCATTTTATTATTAATAGAAAATATAACAAAAGAGTAGTTTTCAGAAAGGAAGAGCATTTTGATAAAGGCATGTTTAAGTATTTATTATATGTTTTCATAGTAAGTAATTTAGTAATAAATATTTAATCAGTAAAACTATTTCAACCTAACTCATATTTTGCTTTTTTTTAAAATCACCGTTAAATTTAACTTTGTATTTATTTATTTATGAAAGCTGCTATTAAGTACTTGTTATTATCTGTGACTTAGTTAGATCTAAGCCAGGCTTAATGAACTAGATAGGGGGTGGGTATTAGCGAAATATTTTTGAAATACTTTTTATCTTTAGCGATAGAAGTTTAACTAAGCAGAATAGCTTGCTAGTGAGAGTTTCATATCCAAAGATAGAAAAAGTTCTTGAGGACGGATTATAATCTAAACTGCTAGGCTATAGTCATGCGAACCTGACTGCCAATAGCCTATAGAAAAGATTGAATTGATCAAATAAATCTCTTACTTTGTCTAGTTTCCATACTGATATAGCTTAGCAATTTGTATTCTAATCCATCGCAGCCACTCCATTGTTCTAGACATGTAATCGCAGTCTCTGTTCTGATAAACTGGTATCTCTAAAAGTAAACTGTATTTCATAAATACTTCATAATTCATATCTCCCTATTTTTTAACACCTGGAAGAAAGAATAGAATTAATTATCTTTTTTTCTATCGTTTTGACTCTAAGTAGCATTAATATTTTAAAGAATTACAACTTATGTGTAAAGGCTTGGAAAACATAAGATACCACCATCAATAAGATATAGACTGATTTATCTTCGATTATATATATATCTTATTTCTGAATTTCATCTTTTCTTTAACATACCATAATGAAAAAGCACTGTAATATTTTTTTATTTTATTCTGTCTAGCTTTTTTTATAAATTGGTTTGTTCATTTTTCTTGCTTTTTTTTTTTTTTTACATATTTTGGGCAGTAATAAAATGATTTTAGCTGAATTTCATTACTCTTATATCATAAATAATATACTATTATAATGGAAAAAATACCAAAGCAGAATTTAAATATAAAATTTAGTAACATTTATTGTACCAAGTACGCTTTCAATGCTTTTGCATCATATTCATGGTTAGTCTGCTGAGAACATTAATTTTTTGCTGATTTGAATGCTATTTGATTTTTGGCTCATTACATATTCATTTTGTGTAATGAATCATGCCTCTTTTATTTTATGTTTGTGATCATTTCTATGATCATGCATAAAAGAGGCATGATTCATTACATGACCCAAAAATCAAATAGCATTCAAATCAGCAGAAAATAATACTCTTCGCAGACTAATCACAAATATGATGTGGAAGCATTTGAAAGTATATACTTGGTGCAATACATGTTACTAAATTTTATATTTAAAGTCTGCTTTAGTATTTTTTACATTATAATATTTAGGATGGCAGAGTATCAAACATAAATCATACTGTGTTGAAAATATAAATATGATAGTGCCAATTCAAATCCTCAGATTAAAAAAAAAAAGAACATTGTTTTTTTAGTGTCTAGTGATTACTCAAGCTTGCGAATAGATGACTTTAGAGTAGAATGAATTATTATCTCTAATATGCTTAGATTTAAAGTAAGCAGAGTAAGTTGTATGATGGTTTGAATGGGTTATGTTGACATTTATATGTATAGGTGGAATGCTATTCACTATTCATATATCTATTAGGAATTGCTACCAACTTGATTGCAAATAAAGTAGTGTTAAATTACCTAATGTTTATAATTTCTAATATTTGTCAATTAATATCTTTACTTTTTTTTAACATTTTTAAGTTTATCCACAATCTGACTTTGAATTACATTTGTGCAGCTTTTTAAACTCAAAGTGCTTTATTTTTGGAATTATAGGATTTATTTTACAAGTTTAAATTTGTTTAACCCTTTAAGTGATTTTTCCTGATCTGCTACAGCCATTGTGCAGTAGACCTGAAATGATAATTATGGACACGATATGGAAAGATATTGATTCACTGGCTCTTGCATGATTGTTCCAATTTTAGTATAATTTTAGGTTGTTTAATTTTTTAATTTTAATGTTTTTTTTTTTAAGATTACCACTGTAATTAGGGAACAATCTGCTATGTACCATGATTTCTTTTTTGCTGGAGTTAATCTCAAAAAGCACTCCATTTGCCATTGTAAAGTCTGCATTTTCATTACTTCCAAATTTTTGAAAATGTGCTTGTTTTTCAGTTCCAATGCTTTTTCTATTTACATAATTAGTAAGTTATTATTTATATATATACATTTTTTAAAATAAATAATATCTCCAAGAGAAGTGAGAAATTACTGTTCTTGAAAGACCATGTGAACTTTTTAACTATCTTTTTTCACTTGACTAAATTCTTTTTCTTTGTAATTAATAAAGACACTTTTTCATTTGTATATATAATTTACTTGAATAATTATATATTTCTAATAAAATTATATTTACAATAAAATAAGAAGTTTCTTTTTTCTACTATATACATTTTTCAAATGACTGGGGATATATATATATATAATCCAGAAATTGAGATAATAATGATCATTTAGCAAAAAGTAGAACTGAAATGTGTTTGACTGTTGTTAATTGTAATTAAAATACCTATATGCTAGCGTCTTTTAGTGAAACATCATTTCAGGAAGATCAAATATTGCTGCATTATGGGAAGTTATTCAATGCACATATGTTATTTTCTTTTTTTAAAATTTACTTTGACTTTTAAGAAATTGAAGAATGCAACTTTATACATAATTTATTCAAAATTACTCATAATCTCCAACTAAACCAGATTAGTTAAAAACAACAACTCTAAATCATAATCAATGACTTCATTATTACAAGCAGACTTCTCAAGTGTAAAGGACTACAACAACAAATTTATATTAAATATTACCCACAATTTCATTTAACATCCCGCATACTCTTAATATTAAAAGAACTTTTAAAAAAATTAATTGCTTCAGAATCATAAATTTTTAATAATAAAGTTTCTTTCTTTTATTTAATTTCTTTCAAAGAAGACTATTGTTGCCTTATCAAAATTAATAGTGTGCCCTGTATTTTTTATGGATATATAAAGCAGAACTGACATATCTATTTCTAACCCTATTTTTATGTATTTTTATTTTTTCATTTAAGCTCAAACTACTCTGACCTATATATACCTTCTTACAAAAGCAATGTATAATATACACTACTCCAGGAATTTTATCAAAAGTTTTTTTTTATATTATTTAATAAATTTTTCAAAGTAATACCTCTTTTCACACCAATTTTTTATTTTCATTACTATTTTTATATATAATTCTATAAGAGGACAATTTAAAAGGCAAAGAAACAAAATCATATTTTCCTTTACCTTTAAATCATTACAAATACTATTATTATTAAATAAAATGCTTTTAACAAATTTATCAGAGTAGCCACCACTCAAATAATGTTTATAAAATGCCCTTTTTAAAATAAAGCTATCTCAGTAGAATTATTTAATCTCTTATTTCTATAAAAATAATTTCTTAAAGCAGCTACTTTATGAGATACAGATTATTAGCTATCAGGGTTAATTATAGATCTTAACTCTTTATTCTTAACTTAATGACTACATGCTAAACAATTTTATATTTTACATTTTTAATCCAATAAATCTAAAAATTTTAATTTAACAAAATGTAACTCACCTCTTTCTGCAACATATTACATAGGAGAATCACCTACATACACAGTCATCAATATATCTAATAAATAACTTTAAACATAAACAATCTTTCTTAATAATAATTTCCTCTTCCAAATAATTAGTATAAATTTAAAAATTGATGGAGAAATAATATAACGTATTTTCTCCAATAATAAAATTCAATCTTTAATAACTTTAATCTTATTCTTTGACAAAGACCATGTTTAACCAACACAGACATAAGAACATCAATACTGCTTAATCTATTAGCAGATTGATACATATTCTGAATATCCAAACTACCAAATGTTCAATTACTTTCCACTTCTAAATTATTAATCTTATTAAAAGCTGCAAAAGAAGAAGAAAGTGTATAATGACCAAAATTAACAAATTATTTTAAAAAAATATTCAAGGACTTAGAAATAGCCTCCAAAACACTATCTGTAAAGTCAAAAATAAATCTTAAAGGAACATGATCTTTGTGATATTAGCTGATATGAAGTCATTAGAATAACATTTTAAATAATCTACTATATTAAAAAAAAATTAAATTTACTCCCCTTCCCCATAATGTCTATTCAGCTTTTTTAGGTTTTTAATGTTTATAATTTATTCAATATTTATACTTTAGTAAATGTGTAATAGCTTTTGCATGAAAATGTTTAATTTTTATAGCAAAAAAGAAGAGTTGTGGTAATTGTGAAGAGTTTATTGTCAATTAAGAAAAGCATACTTTTAATAAAAGACATCAGCTTCATTATTATTTTTAGTTGTGTTTTGGTAAACATTACCTTTAGCAGGCTGAAACTTAGCACTCTGGCAGAATAATTTCAAACTACAATGCATAGTTCTTGGCAATACCTATAATAAATTTGAGAAAAAATGGTGCCACTACTATTTCAAAGAGTGCTGAATGAAAATTCCTGCAGATAGGATGAAAGTAAAGCATTGCTGTTACCAAATTGCCATTTTAGCGTATGTTTCACACCCATCCATAGGTTCTCTACATTTTGTGTATGGATATCTGTGTCATCTGGATCCATGATATTCTCCTGGTACACAACAACAATGCATATATAGGCTATTATAAATTCTGCCTAAATTTCATATGCAACCCACCATCTATAATGATATGGGTCTCTGTAAAAAAAGTCTTGTCTGATGGATATATAACAGTGACATAATCTGCATTGCTATCTAACACCATTTGCACCTTCAGCATATCTCACCATTGGATACTGTTCATCAGAGTGCTGACATAAAACACTGTTCTTTAGCCGCAGCCTCCTCATTATCACCTTATTACCAATTCCAGAGTCCAAAATTCCTACATCAACTACCATGAACATCAAGATTCTGCATGAATAGATAGAAGATCTAACATTTTGTTTACTGGCATGACAAGTGTTACACAATTTATGTTTGCCTTAAGTCTTATTGTAGTTAGTTGTGAAATAATGTGATTCTCACACAAGTTCCATGAATGGATTTCAAATAACATATGTAAAATTATTTTTGTCAAAGCACCAACTTACAACTACACATTTTGTTAAAGGACCAAGTTTACAATTACAGATATTATCAAAGTACCAACTTTACAACTGCAGGGGGGGGGTAACAACATTTGAAAGAAAAGTTTGAAATTAATCTGCCAGAGTGCATATGTTTCAGCTCACCAAAGGTAATATTTATCATTTTAAAAACAGCTTCACTGCTTGAATATAATCTTTCTAACTTTTGAAACTCTATTTTTATTTGCATGATTCATGATATATATTTTTTAATTTAATGAAATTAAATTCAAAACTCCATTTAGTTTAAGTGCAGCAGCAGCAGCGGCGGCGGTGGTGGTGTGAGAGCTAAAGGTTCTTGAATTGAAGTTTCATCTATTATTTAAATTCATGAATGCCACTCTCAAGAGATAAATTTGTGTACTTACTCTTTTTACACTATACAATTTAAAATAGTTATAATATGACAGATTTGAGGACTGAAAGAGTCTGCATCAGTGCTCCATATGTCACTTTAGGGCTGAGATGTCACAGGAGTTTCTAAGCAGTAACCTTCCAATAATTTTTTTCAATTCAAACATCAAAAATATTATTGTATCTTTTAGTAAAGTACTTATATTCATTTAATTTGTATTTTTTATATCCCTTTTTCTTTTAATGGTAAAATAAGAATTTAATTTAATGGCAGGATTGAGACTAGTTAAAGTTTTATTCATTGGATAATGGTTTTGAGAATTTTGTTTTTTGTAATTTCTTTTCATTTTTTTTTTAAAAATTACACATATTTTTTTCCCTTGAAAAAAGTGGATTCCTTTTTGCATTAAATTATTTATCATCATCATTATTATTATTATTTTAACATTCATTTCATTTTTTATTAATGTGAGTATTCAGGAGCAAACTAATTAAATTTTAACAATCCCTTGTAGTAAATGTCCTTTTTTGTGCTTTTATTTATTTATGCTTAAATAAAAATATCTTTATAAATACTAAACTGCTATATATATATACACCCACCCACACACACAACAGTTAGAAATTGTTGTTTGATATTGGGATTGTCTAAGCGTTGACTGGTTTTTGATGATTATATATATATGATATAATATGGATATGTCTTTGGAATGAAATCTGAATTAAGATTTCATTACAAATTTTATATTGTATTTTATGAAAAGTTAAAATAAAAAATGGGTAAACAAGATCATGATTAAAAGATACATTTTTTCATAAACTATGCTATTAATAGGTAGAGACATTGATTTTCAGATATAGTTTATAAAAGAGCATGGTTTAATAAGAATTATTCCATTTAACACATTTAACATTCTTTAGTTGAATGAGATACTATGACATTACTTTAATTTAAGATGTTATAAAGCAGGATGAGATAATTGTAGTATACAATATAATAAGATAATGTGAGATATTTATAAGCTTTTATAAGATACTTATATCACACCAAAATCTTGATTAACTCTCTTTATCTCCATTTTAATTGTTAATTGGAGTGGTATTGGTTATCATATTTTATTTAAAATAACCTGCTCAAGGAATGATGTTACTTTTATATCATTCACTTATATGTTACTGAAACATGCTGTTTAATGTTTTTGTTCCTAGTAACAGGCATAATCAGAAGCTATTAATAGCTCTAAATGCAACTCTTTTTCACACATTTACATAATATTTTTTTAATTTTCTGTTTATAAAAACAAATTACTTTTTTATATTTATATTTTTTAACAATAATTTTAATAGTAAATATAAAATATATTTTATTTTTATAATTGCTAATGTTGTTTTAAACATAAAAAATGTACACAATGATAATGAAGAAAAATTCTTTGCTTCTTATTTATAAAGACTCAGAGATAGGTGTTTTAAAGAGTTTTTTATAATTTTTATTAGCTTTAAAAATATTTTAAATAGTAAATGGAATTTTTTTTTTTACAAAGTCTATTCAAACTGAAGACTATATATGAAAAGCTATGCCTACATTTTAAATATGAATTTGGTTACATTTAGTCTTCTGCAATTGTCTTAACACTTATTTCTTATTTCTGTTAACTGCTGAAAAAAAATTAAAAATATATATACACAATTATGTTAACAAAGATTTCACATTTTATTAGTTGTGCTATGGATTAAATATTATTTCTTACAATTCAATAATAATCAGATTTTTATCTTCTTTTGTTCATTTATGTTTTTAGATGTAAAAATTGTTATTAAGTATATGTCTATAAAAATTGTTGTTGCATATATGTCTGTTTAGTTTGAATTGAAAATAAAATAAAATTGAACTTTAGTAATACATATTGGAAAGTAAGATTTTTAAACACTGAGTTATGTGAATTCAAACTGTTCTCTTTTATTAGTCATTGTCTTTCTTATTATATTATCAAATCATCTAAATTTTGATTATTTTATTTCTAGTTGAAGCTGAAATTTAGATATTGCTTTTTTATCATTTTCATTATTCCTATTTTTTTTTCTTAATTTTTATTTTTAAAGTTGTGAAGATTCTTAAGATTGGCTCATATAAGTGCTTTGAGCTTGAAAATAAGACAGGCATTCCTATTTTCTCAAAGTCTTTACCTTGAGACTGGGACAAAAGTATTCTTACATTTTTAACATCACTGTTTAACAGGGCAAGTGAGAAGGCATGATTACCTTCTTTGTAATTACAATCTAAACATTGTGCTTGTAAAATTTGTTGATTAATACATAATTTAAAATCTAATATTAGCACAAAATAAATTATAATATTTCAGGAGTGCTAATAAAATTATTAAAAAAAGAAATGGATTTAAAATGAATGATATATACATTCGTGTTCTCACTTCTAGACATTTAAGATTGACTCATATAAAGGCATTTGACTTTGAAAATAAGATGATCTTTTTAATTTTTTCTATCTTATGGTTGGGGTGAGAGTATCGTTGCAGTTTTAACATCATTGTTTATTGATGCCAGTGAGGAGCGTAATTACCTTTTATATAATTATAATCTAAACACTGCATACATAAATTTTTGTAGAAGCCTCCCCCCTCCTAAAAAAGAACTCAAGTGATTAATTAGTTTATAAAAGGTTTTGTGATGTTGAAATATTAATTAAAGTTTATATTTAAGTCATAATTGTGCTGCTTATTTATTTTAATAGTCATTACATTAGCATATAGAGCCTTTCACGGCGATGAAGTTTTTTTCTTATATCTGGATTAATTGATTATTAGTGTATTTTTAAGCATATTTTTAAATGAAAATCTCTTCAAAAGGTGTGATAACGTTACTGATATAAAATACTTCGTTTTCAGTAACAATTTTGCATTACTTAGACAGAGCATAATATACTTATGAAAAGGAAATTTTTTTTTTAAAGAAATTATATTTAAATATAACATATTTACTATGTATAAATATAAATCTTAAAAGAAAAATGAAATCAATGTCTCTGCCAATACCGATGTACAAAATTCATTGTAATCTCATTCGTTATAATAAATGTTTTTCCCGCCCTCCTGGATACAACTACATTTAGAAATGTAAACTAAAAATAAAATATAGAATGCTATGTTAGAAAAACAATGTTTACAATGAACTGAGACAAAAAGAACTATTTTGCAAGTAATTCAACGTCAGATACATGCCGCATGAAGCAATCATGCTTTTGCCGATGAAATGATTAATTAAATGTTTTTTTTTTTATATTTAAAGTCATAGGGATACTTCTTTAAACGCATATATTTAACCTACCAAATTAATTTCATGGCATATTAATCTAACATGTCTTCTTATGTGCTTTTAGATTGTATGTGTATATAAAAATTATATACCACAATAAACATATTCTATTTTCTAAATTAGATTGTTTTTAAAATTATAAACTATTATCTCATTATGAATAACTATTGTGATTCCTCATTATATATATATTATCATTACTATTTTTCAGATTTAATGAAAATGTTTAAAATCAGTTACTCATTTTCAGAACTAATTCATCATGTCTGTACCATTAATTTACAATGATTGCCTCTTTCTTTCCCTAGGTAAATCTTTTATAGAGATGAAGCAATTTTGTATCATCATCAGCAAGCAAAATCCATTGAATCAACTTTTCACTTGAAATGATCGATTTGTTATTTAACAAAAGTCGACCAGAAAGTTTTCTAATCTGGAATTCTAATAAAATATCAATCGCCAGTGTCAATGTTTGTGAGATGAGCATCTAATTGTGATTAGCACTTTTAATACATCTTCACAAACTCATTTCAGTGAAAATAAATAGATAAAAATAAAATAAAAAAACATTAATAATTAAGCAAATATTGAAAAATGTGTATAAAATTATTAAAATGAAACAATTAAATATTATAATTAAAAACAAGTTTTAAGAATTAATTTTTTTGAAACAATATATATATAATTAAAATTGAGGTAGATTTTTTTATGCTTACATCCTCTATGACTATTTTATAAATAATATGAATTATCTTTCTTTGACCTCCTTCATTTAGTGAATAATAGATAAAAACTAAAGATTCTTTGATTCCCAATCACCCTATGGTTCAATTGCTTATATATGAGATGGTCTGGTATTTGGGAGTTTTCAAGTAAGCCAAGATGGCAGCTCATATTTTTGATAAATGTACAGCTTCGAGAGCCTGTAATCTATGGAAGATGTGTTAGTTGTTAAATTAAAACAAAATTAATAAATCGATTGTTAAATTTAGGAAATGGAATAAAATCAGATAATTTTTATTAAGAAGCGTTATTTCAAATTTTTTTTCTTACATTATAACATGGAAGTGTCGAGACACTCTTAATATTGGCATACTTTGGTTCAATTCAATATGTTTCTTTTTGTCAGCAGTTTTTTTTTTTGTTAATTTGTCATAATGATAAAAATATGGGACCTTCCTGTCTTACAATGTGATGCAGTGGGCAATTTTTAAAAGTATGGGATCCTGCCTTCCTGAAATGTGCATTAATGGTCATGGTATGATTGCATGCCACTGACATGGATAAAGTATAAATATTGTTTTTTTTTCATTTTTCTGTTAATAAATTAATCCAAAAGAGAAAAGAAAAACTGTAAATATTGTAATGAATTTTTTCAATGATTTCTTTTTTTTTAAATAACAGTAATTAAAAATTAAATGTTAAATATTAAATATGACATTTTCTAGTAGGCATATTTTTGTAAACATTTTTTGGGGAGCTCTTGAAAGTGTAGATTTATTAAAATATGGGCTGCTATCTTGGTTTTTTTGAAAACTCACAAGTACTGATAGTCTTTAGAATAGAAATTTTTTCTATTGAAGATTCATCAGTTGTTATTTGTCAAAGCAATAACAACAACTCAGTTATTATTTTATCCTTTTTTAAAAATCTGTGTCTATTTACTATAGAATGAATATGTCATTATTATTTTATTATACTTTTATATCAAAGCTAGAGTCATCTTTTAGATAAAATTAATTATTTTTGCATGCATATATATTATCTTTTTTTTTTAGTCACATATACTGACCATATATTTAATGTCTTTTTAATTTGTCATTTGAGGAAGACTGGCATTATAGATTTTAAATATGATTCAATATTTTGTTGAACAAAAGCTGATTTTAGGTTTTTCATTTCTTTTTCTAAACATGGGGGAGGGGGAGCATCATGCCTTCTCTGTTGATGAAAAAGGTTGTTAATAATATGAATTCAGGCATCACTATTGAATTAATTATTTTTTACAGGCATGATACATTTTGCCCTTGGTGATTTACTGCAGTGATAGGTTTGCAAATTCTGAAATTTAAAATCTTTACTTCATGCCCAGCTCTTTTATTTCTGGTATTCAATTGTTTTATAAACTCCTAAGTCGCAAAGTTATTGGATTATTGTTTTTGGTATAATATATTTTTAATCTTTGGGTACTTTTTAAAACTTTATTCTAAATGATGAAGATTTTATATATATATATATATATATAACAGTAATTGGGGTATACAAGGTCATCTTATGTAACATGAGCCATAAATTGGATCACCAAATTATATAATGGTATTTCTGGGAAGATGAGACTCCTTTAATATTTCACAGATTTGGGTGGCAAATTATATAACAGTAAGGGTATCCATATACATTTCTTAAAGTAATTTGTCCTGAAAGCTCACTTGGTCAAACTATACAACAATAAATGTTATTGATTGGCATAGGAAACAAGACAAAGGCGTGGCTTTATCCACATACCAGCTTAAACAACAATATATCATTTCTGATCATTTAATTCCAGTGATAAAATGTTATATGCACTTATATAGGAGAAATAAAGCCTCTTAATTATATTATTTGAGGGCCAGTTATAGATCATCATTGATATAAACTACATATTTGTTAATCAAATACAAGAGCATGAACATTATATATATTCTAAGATTGTGCTGACAATATTATTTTATGAATTTATTCTGGAGTCAAAGGATATTTTATTATGCTACAGATAAATTATTATTATATGAAACTATTTATACTAACATTTTTCTATCTTAGGGTTTTCTATGCACAGGCAGGTGACTAATATTTAAGTGATCAAATATGTTGCAGTAGGAGGGTAATTTTATTTTCAATGAAAATATTAAGTCAAATTAAAAAAAAAAAAAAATCAAAACAATTTATTTTAATTAAGAGAATAATTATTGAACATGCTTAAGAGAAATTTTATATATATATATATATTAATAATGAGGACTGTCCCTTTTAATTAAAATATCAAGATATTCACGTGTTTAAATCCAATGACCCTTATTTATTAAAGATACTCAAATACTGTGAATTTAATAAGATTAGGCATAAACTAATCAATTTTCTTATATATATATATAATCTTAATATTCATTATATTTAACTTTACCAATTGCCCACTTTATTTATAGCAACTTTCCAGTGACACTGTGTTACGAAAATATCCTCAAGCTAAGCATGCATAAATATATATTTCTAAAAAAATCAAGAGTTACTTATGTCTCTTGATAATATGAGAGATTTTCATATTCCTATGTTAAGAACATAATAAGACAATCATTCTGTAATCTAAGACATGGCTATTAATGCATCCTTTCAATTATATTCTTTAAATGCTTTTAAATCTTAAAAGAATAACCTACATTAATTTGATCAACCTTGGAAATTATTTATCAAGCAAAGCTTTAATCCTCATAAATGCAAACAAAGGTTTATGATTCCTTAACACCCCCCTCCCTAATCATATTGTTTGCACATCTAAACAAACTTATCCTACCATTTACAATTCAAATTGGGCTGCTAAACAGATATGAACTGATCCATTCTTTTTCTTTACAATTACCAAAGGATAATTGAAAGACGAGGTGCATTTTGTAATGATGCTCCATTCGACCATCCAGCCCATTCAACCATCCAGTTTATGTTTCCCAACTCTTTGTACATAACTGATAAGGAATGGGATATGATGTACACTGAACTACTTCAGAGTTGTTAAGGCAAATTCTGTGGACATATCCTTTGATAATGTCTGGCCATGGTGAAAACATTTTTTAAAGTAACATAATAATTGATATATATATATATATATATATATATATATATATATATATATATATATATATATATATATATATATAT